>JACTOM010000070.1:3298847-3698521 GCA_015832385.1 Elymnias hypermnestra
TATGTATGTATGTATGTATATATCTAAATGATACATTTTTAAATTCGTAAGATCATTTACGTAGAATGTCCGACATTAGCAAATTTAATAATACTCTACAAGTATCAAAAATTCTTGATTTCAAGGAGATAATGGAAGAATTTCTTAAACCGCTCCATTAATTTTTACCTTGATAAATAAAAACAGTATAGGTATATCGATGGCTATCATTGGTATCCTTGGAATATGAGCTAAGTAGTCGCAGGCCTAGTTATAAAGTCACTACAATTTTCATTCCATTGACATTTTCTAAATTCGTTGTGTCTTCAAAATGTACGACTTTAATAATTTTAAAAGTATTTTACAGGTATTGAAACGTCCTTTTTTAGAATAAGAATTAATACAGAGGTATGAATAATGTGGTTTGATAATTATCGGCACTTTTGTTAACATATAAATGTAAAAAAGTAGTTACAGTGACATAACTACAGTAGTTAGACATATGGTAGCATGGACATTTTTGTAGATATTTATACATTCTACAATACTGTAAAACATTTTTTTGTGCTATCGTCAATAGTTTCCCAAGTGCACGCGATGACAGATTTTTTGTGACCAAAATTTTTACACCTTGGGTTTTAGATTAATGTATTTTTATTAGGGATCCCTATTTTATTTGAGAAAGTAATATAGTTCATATCGCTTAGTCAAAATACAGCTTTATAATGGTGAAAAAAGATTTTAAAATGGGCTTAGTAGTTTTTGTGTGAAAACGTCACAAACATATACAAAAACACAAATGTTTCCTCTTTATAATTTTCGATTCGATAAATATTTACTGGGGTTTCCTTAGTATATTCCTTAACCACACTCATAGGAGAGAGGTGTTTTTTAAGATTAATGTCACCACATTGTAAAGCATTAGTGCTGTGATTATCTTTACTAAGTTGAATGGATTAAGATTTGTACAATGCATATTTCATATTTTTATATTTACCTTTGTTTCAAAATAAGTAATAGTCTTAATAAATATAATTCTAATGCGCGTGTATAGGCCACTGAACTCCTCCTGAAAGGTTGGACGGTTATATTTTTTTTGTATATTTTCAGATGGATTCTAGAATAACTTGATTGACAATTAGTTCCGATAAATAAAGATTTTACCTATATTTTCACGGGATTATGAACAACGCGAGTGGCACCGTCGGGAACAGCTAGTTATATAATTCGATCGGGATAATACTATAAATAAAATATTATTCATATAGTATCTGCAAGGAATTATTCATGTATTTAATATTTTTTCGAGTTTTTACTTCTATTGGCAATCGGAATGACTCCCAATTTTTTTTAGTTTAATATTATAGTTACAATAAATTTCGTTTGATCCTTTAGTAGAAAAGTTGAAGTACCAATCCCAGCTTAAGATGTTTACATTATATAAAAAAATGGCTTTATAAAAGTGTACATAAAAATATTTATGTATTCAATTAATTCATATAATATTATTAAGTCAATTTATTAAAGAAATTACCGTTAAGTAGTTAATAACGCTTTGATAAAGATAAGCGTTTGGTCTAAGTAAAAGACTTTTTATTGGTCTTTAATATACCGCTTTCAATATAATAAACACGTACATAACGACACTTGCTTAAATATTTGCGAAGAAATCCGATAAGTTTCTTTAAGGCCATTAGAACGTTATTCCAAATTTTAAGTAACTTAATTAAAATTTTTAGATTATTGGAAACAGAAGAAATATTTCTACAATTTTACTTATTAACTTTTAAACCAACCAAACTATTTGCCCCGGTTTCTTTTGAAACGCAATAATGTGAAGATGAATTCAAATCACTAAACAGAAACTAACTCACCCATTTACTCTGAGATCTTAAAACTATTCGCGATCAACTTGAAATTTAGCACGTTACACCTTTCTTAATATAGACAGTCGCTACGTAAAGGGATAAATAAATTATTTTTACAAATATCATATCATAAACACGAAACAAGTAATACAGACACAAACTAACAAACAGCACAAATTGTCGACTTTGTCACTAAGGTACATATTTTTCCGTATTCCCAGGAGATCAGGAATTACCTGTGCCATGGGTAACAACGCTTAACTTATACCAACTGATGTCGATATTGAACATAATATGATTGAGGGCGTCAAGATATTTCATTTTGCGGCTTGTTGAGGAGTCGAGGACACGTCAATAACGCACTATGTGTTCTAGTATGGTACTCGATTATATCCTCAAGAGCGCTTTATTTTGCCTCTTATAATACAGTTCATTGCATTTATTTCCCACTTCTTGACACAGTCCAATAAATATACAAGAGATAGTTACAATTCCTAAAATTAACTCACATTTCCCTTGTTTTAATAAAATAGATTTCTACTTATTCAATCAAGTGCGTTTATTTTAAATTTGTAGTGACACTGAGGTTAATAAAGTTTTTTTTAAATACCAACGCAGTAATTAAATTGATTTCGTGAAAAATCGTATAGCGACATTGTTGAATTAAATGTATTCAATTATGTAATCAGTTCAAGAAGTTCGTGATTGTGTAAGAATTGACTTTTATTTTACTTTACTATTAATACAATTTATAATCACGTTATATGTCTTCATGTTGAGGAAAATTGTAAGATATTTTCGAAATTAAAATTAGAGGTTATTTCAAAAATTAATAAAGGTTGTGTTTTAACACTTTTGATACTTCCAAAAGATATTTATTTCATTTTGTGTTTATAATCAATATATTACTGATTATAAAAAATCCTTGGACTTCCAATTGTCTGTATGTGCCGGTCTGGCACGATAACGTATTTTTTAAATTACGTGTTGATTACTAATTAGGAATAGATTAAGTTATTTGAATGGGACGAGCTTAACAGCGACTTTTATTAACTTTACTATCTAAGATCGGGTAATCAACTTAAGCTTAAACTAAAACTTCGAGATTAGAAAGTAAATTGATATCTTTAGGTTTATTAAACTAACAACCTACCAGGTTTTATTGTTAGTATTTTCAAGTACAATAAAGTGAATATAAAAATATCTACAACTACATTATGATCTAGTTGAACCATGTTTTTTATTGATGAATTCCTAATAACAGCATAGACGTAAGGAGTAGGTTATTAAATTTATTTATTTAACCTATAGAATTGAATGAGCTCCATTAGATTGTGCAATGGTTATCCATTAAATGAGAGCACTTTTTGACATTACTAAGTACACTGTTATTAATATATTTTAATAAATAGAATAACAATCATTAAACTAGATGCTGAACTTCTATAGTGTAAATGCAAATACTGATAAACTGACTGCATATTCTTGCAAAAAAAAAAACACAATCCCCAACATTATTGAACTTAAAAAGAAAACGAACCTTAATCAAAGCAAGGACAAATCTCTACGCGATATTTTTATGCTTATTCAAATGTCATATTATTTTGCATACAATATTTTGTTGGGTGAAATGAAATAACCGTTGACAGTGGAATTTAATAATGACAAAATAATACAAGGCAAGTTTAAGGGCAGCCCTTTCTGCTGTCCGTCATACGGCGTTCTATTCATGCACATAATATTTCTGAGATATTCGCCGACCGCCTAACGACTGACTAATTTATTCGCGTGTGGTGGGTAAGATTTTTAGTCGATGACAAAACGTTTTTTGTAGTTTTGCCGCATAGAAAATATGTAATTCGATACCTTAATATTTTTATTATACATAATTCGTCTTAGGTAGACTATCGTTAACTTTTTTATTATTATAACAGTCTGTTTAATCCTGGACACGCTTTACTGTGTTACAGGTTTTAAAGCTTTTTTGCTGCTAATAGAACTTTCTCTTGGATAAATAGTTAACTGGACTTATTAAGGTAGTTGTGTTTTCTTCCAAGCGCTGTCAGAAGGTAGACATGGTTATGTGATATCAACACTAATATTGTAAAAAGGAAAGATTTGTATTTTTGTATGTAACGAATAAACGCAAAAAGTACTGGACCGATTTTAATAATTCTTTTTTCATTAGAAAGCTACATTATCACTGAGTAACATAGGCTATATTTAGTACTAGATTACATAAAATGTACATGTAATTTAGCCATAAAATGTCTTTCATCGCATACGCTGTGCTGAGTATTAATGATAGAACAAAAAAATATTCGACAATATTATAGTACATATCACTATCTACAAAAAACTTCGGGAGACCAAATGTCTAACTATTGTAGTTACGTCACTATAACTATTTTTTTACATTTATAGAAATTATTATTATTGATAGAAATTCCGATCAAAATCAGACCGTGTTATCCATACCATTTATTAATTTTTATCCAAATAAATAATTTAATATTCTAGACTGTCTCAAAAAAATTGAAATCGGATATTCCATTCGAAAGATATCATGAAATTAAAATAAAAATACTAACTTGACGAGAGAGGGGCAGTGCGGGAGAAGGGAGTGCACCATTATGAACTAGGTAGTGGGTTGGCTCGTAACGCAGTGGCCGCAAGCGTCATTGAATATCGAGCTTTTTAAAGGCATTTTTATGCTTCACTTAAAAAGTTCTTTTCAGAGGTACTTAGTTTTAGTATCTCTTTGAACTCGAATAATTTCTTTTTTATTATTTTATTCTTAGTTATTAGTTTATTCTTAATTTCTCTGATTTAAAATAAATATCCTTCATAGCAATATGCCTAGAAGAAGAAGGTCGCAGCTATCTAAGAATAGTTCCCAAGCGAGATTACCAATAGTTAGTCGTATTGGAGAGTCTTCTTCACGTAGTGTACACGGAGGCTTTAAGATAAGCATACAATTTTTTTCTAATTTAGTGATTCATGGTCGTTTTAATTATCATGCTTATAACTCAAATATCTGTACCTATTTATGTCTACCCGTGCGAAGCCGGGACGGGCCGCTAGTAATAAATAACAAGATACTTATTTATTACATTTTATTATATTCGTATAGCTCTACGGTATTGTACGTAGCGATGGCAAGAGCTCTAATGGAATTACTTTAAGTCCCTGGAGGAATGGAAGGTGCCTGGTATGGGATGCGACTTCTGTTAATACCATGGCACCTTCTCATTTAAAATTACGTTTAACGTTGCTCGGTATTATGGCGACTGACGCCGAAATTAAAAAAAATGTTGATATTTGGATCTATTACACAAGATCACATATTTCTGCCATTTGGCTTGGAAACTATGGGACCGTGGCGCTGTGAAGAAAAATATTTTTTAAACATCAAATTAAGCGGTTGCTAGTTTCCACAAATGACCCTAGAGCTGGCTTACCTCGAATAAAGGATCCAATGAGCTATCCAAAGAGGAAATGTTACCAGCATTTTAAGAAGACACCCTATGAACAGCAATTTGGATGCGGCCTATTATTTGATTTAATTATATTTTTTCTTTTCCTCGTATGTAATTAAGTATATGTAGTTTTATTTAGTTTATACACTAAATTGTTTTGCTACTTAAAATTATAAATTTATATAAGTCAATAAAAATCTATGTCGTTATAGAAGATACTAATAATATCTAATGTTAATTAAAATTATACTGGTATATACCACCTATATATACTTTTAACTTATAACTACATAATTATGTTGAAACAGATAATATCAGGGTTCCTAAATTTGGTATTCGAATAAACAATTTTATTTACTAAATCTTTTAGATCCGAAATATTGGGAGACTTCAATTGCAACTTTAAGAGTACTTACTTTATTGAAATTATTAATATAATGAAAATAAACAAAATTATAAATGATAATTTGCCTTCTAATATGTTAGTATGTTACAATTATAGAATGTAAACTGAATCGTCTACAATGGATAAAAAATTTGAATATGAAACACAAAGAATAGGATTCCTTTATTAATATACTAAGATACAAATCGAATCGTGTATCTACTTAATGAAGTCATCAAAATTTTATTCAATTGATCCAATTTGATACAATGTCTCGTAGGTAATCGCGGTCATGATGACAAATGCATATCGCTTCATCTCGAGTGCAGAGATTAATGTGCGAGAGTCAACGCATAGACAAAACCGCCTGTGCGTACGCAACTAACGAAGAACGATACACTGATACGACCCGTGACATCGACGTAAACGTTCAAGCGACATTCATACTCCTCTCTTACGATTGCTTATTATTTATCACCTACATGCTCTATAAATTTAAGCACAAGTACCTAACTTCATAAACAATAAGCAACTCTTTCTTCTACACCTAAGATCTATATTTCTATTACATCCTTGGAAACATAAGGCATCCCTAATTCGTCTTAATACCGACCAGAGACAATGACATGATCTAAAAGCAAGAACTATAGTTTGATCTAAAATTAAGTGAGATGAAAGAGAATATTTGTCAGATACAAAAAATATTACTAAAGTATATGCATTGTTCGTTGGCGGCGCTTTGTATGGACACAATCACTGTGTTAACACGAAAGCATTCCGCTCGATTAGAGTCATAAACGAGAGAAATGTCGGATCAAAAGAATAGCAGGTGTGTCCTATTATTATAATTTGTCATTTGCTTTCAATCGTCTTTTGTCCTTTATTATTCACAGCGACGACATTATTAAAGGAACTCGCGTTTTGATGACCTTTCGACATAATTTAATGTAGCTATTTGTAATTTCTTCTGCCTTATTTCAAAAGCCACTTTCCATAATTCTATATGAAAAGATCTATAAGGAATATATTTATTTAATTGCTGGAATGTAACATATCGAATATATGTACACTTACAAAAACCTGATGTTAACAATGAAAAATTTAAAAATCCATTATCGGCATTCATTTTAAAAGCAATCTGACTTCATACACGATAAGCGTATTGTTAATAAATTATTACATGATTGTATCCCAATTGACACAAACATTTAAAGACTGTAAGTAGAATAACAATGAAGAAGTGTAATCCAAATCTAAACGCTAACAAACTTGACGGAATATAAATGTCTTGATCCTGTACCTTGTGAACCGTGGACGTGATGCGTCGTTATTAACAGGCCTGCATTAATGGTACATAAATACTTAAACGCTCTTCGTACTCAAATACGGGTACTTTCACATACGCCTCTAGCTCTTAACGTTGTCATTGACTCTGTAAGTCGCCATCACGTATTCGCATGCTGGACATATGAAATCGCATAATTCGAGTACAACTTTACATTTTTATGGATGGGCACAAGTATTCGAGAAAGGCGCAGCGGTGGTTATGCCATATTTGTGAATGGTACTGACTAATGTTATACAATTTCATCCGTATGGCGTATGTATTATTGAAATGGAGATAATTAATCGACAATTACGATGCTGGAAGTTATAATACGAGATATACCGCTGTGAACTCCAGCGTCTATCGCTGCTTTGGAGCTAAAAGTATTTTATAAATTGAGAAGCGAACTCCCCGCGGCCGCGACTCGCCGGACAAATATTGACATTTATGCACATATTGCTCCATATACGTTTTTTATTGTTGTAAAATATGAAGCTAGAGCGGGCCGTCTGTGTGTCTTTTAAAGCCGGTACCCTCTGTAGGTAGCCATAAAAATTAACATAATTGAATGTTTCTTGTTGTAAATACATATAATTTGGTCATATAAGTCCAAAATGCCTTTGTTTATGCTTCTTAATCAATAGGGAGTACGTAAAAGGTGTACAAATAAAAATTGAATTTGAATATTGTGTGGGAGACAGTAAGGAAATTAAAGTATGTTAAGGTATAATTGTTTTAAAAATCAGTTTGTTCTTTGTATTCATTATTGTTTTATATGGTGTCGGTTTGAATAATTAATTAGTCGAACTAAAATCTTAATTATTGAGAAATACTAAATATCTATTTCTATAATGCCTATATTAAAAATAGTAAATGGTAGTAGAAACTTCTTTGGCAAATTAATTTTTAAGTCTGGTTTATATTTATACAAATCTAAAACTTTAGATTTCCGAGACTAAGAGAGAGGGAAAAAGGAAGATATGTTAGAAATTTAATGAATTTAATTGAATTGAATTAATGTAAGTGTGTGAATAAAAATGCCACATGGTTTATGTCAATATTAAATTTCGTTTTTGAATTTAAAATTTAGGAAAGTGAATTTATTAAATATTTTTATTTATTGTTTATCCAAAATAGTATATTAGATTATTAAATGAAGAGGGACAATTTAAAATGCCACATCTTATTTAAACTACCTACAAACATCTTCGTGACGCTAACCATGCGTTTCATCCGTAAAAATTTTAATCTCATGCCCCTAAAGAAGTTCAAACAATAATTATGAATAAAGATGATTGCGAAACGTTTTATCCGTTTATATTTATTGCTATAAATACTGTTAAAAATAGAATATGTGTGAAGTTGCAATTTAAATAAGATAAGAATTTAAACAATTACTCAAGATTGTTTCTGAAATCAAATTACAATATGTCTTTCTGAAGTTTGTAAAAATCATGGTATTATTATTTTAATGTTACGATTTTCGTGTATACATCATATCATCTAATCAAATATTCTTATACTTGTTTAATTTACTATTAATGTTAGTCATTTAATTTTCTATAATTTTTAAAGGATACCCACATATTTTGTAACGTTTAATGTAAATCATAATTAAATAGACATTTACATAAATGTAAAAAAGTTAATCTTTTATATATTTATTCTCTGCCGCCTATACTATAGTTGTATAATTATAAGGCAGTCTTATTAACCAGCACTTTTACCTTGTTTTTATTTTATTTTTCTAGTATGGAGTACATTAAAGTAATTTCTGTCTATATATATTTTTACAGATCAAATATGATTATATCTTAAGCGTTAGCAGCAAAATTCTAAGCGATGCTGTACGGGTATCCTTTGTTGGGTTTCCTGAAAGCTTAAGTATGTTTAGTGGGTGACTAGAGGCGATGGCGACTATTAGATCTGATAACCGAAGCCAACAACATCCAGCATTATCTCAAGACGTGAAATCAATTGATCTCGTGGAATTATCGCAATACGGTGCTCTAGCTTCGCCTAATTGGACATTTCCTCCGGTGTTGCTCCAAAAACAATACATAGAAACATTGGAATCTTGTCCACACATTAAGATTTAAAATCTATTCGACCGGCGAATATTTATAACTATCTTAAAATATGCCTAATGTTAACCGTATGTTAACATTTTTGTGTCGCGCCTGTAAAATGACGCGACAGAGAATAACAACAGAAATATAAAGGTCTTTATATCACAATTAATCACCACTTTAGTAAAACTAAAAATTTCGTTGTAGTCTTAACTATTTTAAGCTTAATTTTAAGGGGATAAAGTGCTATTTGGCTGGTATATGACAGTAACTCTTACGGTAGCAGGAAATGCCGCTGGGGCGTCGTGTCAACAAAAAGTCTAAAAACACGCATTATGTTGTTAACTGCGATTTAACTCATTTCATATTTAAAACGACTTGCTGTCATGTGGCACTTAATTTTATTAGATTATTTATGAGACAAGATTAAATAAAATGAACCAGCACATAAAAATGGTTATCAATAGTAAATGAATATCCGTTGGCTTTTTTTAATAACCAATCTTAGCTGTAATGGTTTTATCTTTGTTGCATTAGATATTTATTTATATCCTAATTTTCCCTTTTACCAGTGGGACTAAATTTTCATAACTGTTATAAATGTTAAACCTGGGTTTAGGTTTTGCTATTTCAGAAATAAGCCTTAAAAAATATGAACAAAAACTCTTTGGTTAATACGTGTCTTTATAAAAAATAAATATTTAATATTTCTTGGTTCAGTAAAAGTTTCAAATGAAGACGATAAATATTTTATTCAAAATTATTTAGAAAGAAAATTTTTTTTTCTTTAAACACCGTAAATTATTCTTGTGTATGTACAATTTTTATGCTTAAGTATAAATTTGTGTTTCGGTGTGATTAACAAAGTTGACCACTCAGACTAAGGGATTAATATAATAATCCTACTGCTGATTTTTACTGTCGTCTTTTTTTAAATTACTCTAATGTCACTAAATAATAACTCACGAAAGAAATGACTGTAAGACATGATATAGGATTTTTTTTGATGTTTATTTGTTGTGTCTTATAGTGCAGGCATCGAAATTACTTTTTTATGTATTTATTATATATCTAAAGGATATGAAAATAAAACTAGGGAAACATGTTTCAGCTTAAACTTAATGCAAATTTGAATACAAAGTGTATTGAGTCCGCTAGTCAATTGTTATTAAGTATATATTTCCAATTTAAAACGTATTTATATACAATATCAAGAATTAGGTTTTTTTTAGCATAGTTAGATTATAATCGAGTTTAACTAAAAAAAACTTCGTTTCCCGGCACGGCAAATTTAGTAAATTGCATTTACTAATTTGTTTGAGTCTGGACTGGTGGGCGGCTTCGGCCGTGGCTAGTTCCCCACCAGCACCGACGTAAGGTAAGTAGCAGTCCATTAACGTCCCACTGCTGGGCGCAAGCCTCGTCACTCGCATGAGAGAGGGTTTTTAGACCATAGACCCACCACGCTGCTCCACTGTCCGATGTGACGTGAATCATACAGGACCGGAGAGAGACTAGGCGCAGGACCGACGGCTAAACGTGCTCTCCGCGGAACGGGGGTGGATCACACCGCCAAATTCCCAACTTCGGGCAAATATAGAGAAAATTTTAATGGAAAAATCAATGACGAACCCAGGACCTCATGTCTGTAGTCGAACATGCTAACCACTAGACCAATGAGGCAGGCAACAGCACAGACGTACTGCCTAGTAAAAAAATTGCGACCCAGTATCGTACTGGAACGCAATTTTTGAACGCTGTGTAGAAACCATATGGTGGTGAGAGGTAAGGTGCCTCTTAGGTTACCTCTTACCAAGTTTGCGCTCTTCCGTCTTCGACTGTATCATCACTTACCATCAGGTGTAATCACAGCCAAACGTTTTGTCAGCATTGAAAAAAATACTTGAGAAATATAAAAGCGTAAATTCAAACACGTACCTATATATTGTCGAGAGCATTGACCCCACTTCCTCATTGAAATCCATAAAATATTAAAGAGATCGAAAAAACTAATACATTTTTAATGCATTCACCGACCACTTGTGACATTAGCCATTCACTGTAAACATTATGAAATCATCTCATCATATCGGACCACTTTAAGTCAACACTTTATATAACAGGGCACATGTGATAAAAATTAAAATTCATAAAAGGCTTGCGAATACTTAAATAAATACAGCGAAGTTGTTCATTTAGTACCAACCACTTTTTTGATTAAGATTCTTTATAAGAGAAAAGTTTTTGACACAAAGCATTTAATATTGGAAAAGGCTTTGGAAGAATAGTGACACAATTTAAAAAGCTAATTTTATAGGGAGACACACAAATTAAACAACCTACAAAAATTAACTAAATGACTTTTTGTGCTATCAAACATCATGGCAGTTTTGCTGATCTGAATACAAATTTTTAATACAACAAAATATAGATTATTCTGTTTTCACCGGTGATTTTAAGACAAATTTTTCCTATTTTATTTATGTTATTACTCGTCTGAATCAGCAATGTATTAAGCATTTGTACGTGACTCATCGCATTAAGGAATAATTTCGAAACGAAACAGCATAGGCCTTGTTATCTAGGACCGCAAAAAAAATGTAATTTCTTACATAAAAAAAGTGTACTGGAAGATTTAATAGTACTTTATTGCACCACATGCTACGTTTAAAAGCAAACAATGCTCAGTACACCCTTATAAGTGCTGAGTTTTCTTTGATTAACGAAGAAGTTTTATTTATTACTCATATTGAAATAAGAAAATAATTAATTCATTTAAAACACGATTTTAGCGATCCGTAATTTTGCTTAAAAGGCCCTCACTGTCAAAGGATTAATTATATCTAAAAAATAAATAAAAGTGCGTGTGTACAAACTACACATGTCAGAAGTGAAACTTCTTTGGAAAACCAATTTTTAAGTCTTGTTTATATTTATACAAATATAAACTATAGATTTTAACTCTAAGAGGGAGGGCAAAAGGAAGACAGGTTAGGAATTTAATTAATTTAATTGTCATTAAAATATTAAAAGTGTCGAAAATTAAAACAATAAATAAATTAATAAATTTATTGAAATCTCAAATGACGAATTGTAATTAAAAATGCCACGTGTTTTCTGCCAATATTGGAAATCATTAATAAAATTTTGTTTTTGACCTTAAAATTTAGAAAATATTATTATAAAAAGTGGTATACTGAATTATTAAATGATGAGTGACAAATTAAAATGCCACATTTTATTTGTTAATATTAAAACTACCTAACTATCAAACGAATTAGCATAAAAAATGCTGCACATCTTCGTGACGCTAATCACGCGTTTTATTCGAAACAAATTTACCCTCATCCGCCTAAAGAAGTTTTACTTTAAAAATAAATTTTAACTACAATAATATATATAGTATACTATAATTATTTTAAAACAAGGGTTTAAGGAATTTAGCAATAAAATAAAATAAAAATATGGAACATGTGTGTATATTAATTTGTATAAATAGTGACTGTCAAGATATCACGTTGGTATTAAAAAGACCAGTAAGCCGCACAAACACGAATAGTTTGCCTCTAATGATGATAAATTATAATGTATTAAAACTGAGCAATTCCCAGTGTCTCAATAAATTGTTGGATCTGTCAGAATTTACTGAAACGGCAATTAAATGGTCGAATGGAATTACCACACAATGCGCTGTGTATATCATCAGATGACATCTGTCTGCCACTCCGAAAACGCAGAGCTAACCACCCATCATACACTACTTATGTATAATAACCATACAAAGAGTTTTCCCTTTTATTTGATACATGCGGATGCCTGCAATGATGTACGAACAAAATTTCTCCTTAACACTACTGCACATTTTGATCGCACTCTACCCACAACTGATACAAAGTTGTTGTCCAACAGATGTTGAAGAAAACCATTCAGAAATGCTTAAAAATGCTTAATATCACGAAAAAACATTTAAAAATTAAATAAAACGTTTAAATCAATCACTGACAATGACATTTTATAGCGTCATTTTTGCCGATGTTGTAAATGTCATTCAACTAAAGTTTTGTATTACGTGATTTCAATTTATCTAAAGCAGGTTTATTAGTTACACATAATCATATAAGTGACTAACTCTGACAGCTTATTCTAATTACATGTACTAGT
The DNA here is from genome assembly GCA_015832385.1 of Elymnias hypermnestra. Lineage (NCBI taxonomy): Eukaryota > Metazoa > Arthropoda > Insecta > Lepidoptera > Nymphalidae > Elymnias > Elymnias hypermnestra. The sequence goes on from JACTOM010000070.1 coordinate 3,312,116, forward strand.
CTCAGTTTAAAATTAGTTTAAACTAGTTACAGGGACATTGCTGAATATGAAGCATTATATATTTAACGTCTGCCACGATAACTTGTACACTACACGTTCGTTTACACTTCTTGGCATTTCATTCATGTTCCTAGCTCGAAAAAGAAAAAGGAAGCATCAAATTAATTAGCATGAAAATGTACAGCGTGACCTATTTGTCACCGCAGTTATGCGAGATCCCTATAAAATTGTGACGTCACGACAAAGTCCCTAATGTCGCGGCGTACTAAGGGGAATGTACTTAATGAGCCACAGGATAACTTATACTCCATATTTCTTTTATACTTTTTAGGATTTCATTCACTCCCCTCGTTCTCTGCGAGCAAAACGTCCATTTAATTAGTATGGAAACGTACAGCCGTGATATAGCACCACACGAACGATTTATTGCACCTGCAAAGATTTTGAATAACGGCCACAACTTCATATTTTGTTAGCCCTCCAGAAATGAAGACGTTATTCGATATTTCACTTTTAATATATTATTTAAGCCTCCATATACCTACTCCATAATGATAAGCAATTAAACATTCTACTGCTAAATGCAAGATTATTAAAATTATATCTAATAATTAATTTATATCTAATAAATAATAATTAATTATGAATAAAGACATCAAAGTATTTTTAATAAATAATTCGAATCCAAAAATAACGAATATTTCAGGTTTTTAACTACACCATATTATCACTACTAAAGTAACAAATTCCGTGATGTTTTAAAAAGATATAAAAGTTTTAAAACGCTGTACGATTAATTTAAAATTTAGCTTTACGTATTCAAAACCGTGTTCAGACATGAAAATGGAGCACTTTATTTGTTAAAGGATAACGCAAATCTTTATGGTAATACGTTTTATCGCAGCGGTTACAGATTCATAATAAAATGATGTCCATGCATTTGTAAAATAATGGCGTGATATTATTTTCAAGATTTCACGTGGCCAGCAACGAAGACCGGGGGCTCGTTGGAAATTCATATGAATGCTATTTCAATTTCATTAGACTATCACCAAGTATATTCATGAAGTTGTATTTCGTAACATTAGTTTTAATATTTAAAGGGTCGTTAGAGTAACTTCACATCAAAGGCATATTAAGGCCTCATATATTAATACTAATAACTGTTTGCTAACTTGCGCAATTTCGTCTGCATACACTTAAATATAAAAAAAAAGTCAATTAAAATGAAGCTTACCGGATTTTGTCTGAAATTACAACCAAATACAAAAGTGTAAACGAAAGACTTGTGATTTGAATTAATAGCAACAGTCGTTGTATTTTTCGCTTATATATCCTGATCCAATGGGAAGCAAGGGAAATCCGTTCTTAGTGCGTATCTACGTTTCAACAGGAGTAACTAAGCCAAAGTTCAAGTCAATCGGATCTATTGTTCCGGAAATATCTAGATGACTGTTACTGATAGCTTTAAACTCGTATCCTTCACTTAGTGCCGCAACAGTGCGCAAACAGCTTGCATTTTTTTATTTCTTACAAGTAAATCGTTGTTACCCGATGCTAATTAATCATGCAGTCGTAGATAATAGCGTGCTAAGCTCGTAGGATCTACTTTAACTCTAAATGGTTTTTGCACATCAAAGTATTGGAACTCATTTTTGTTTAGTACCTTCGAACAGTCCAGGCCTAGAAATTAGAAAATACCACTTCTTTGTGCAAATACTCGCTCCATTACGTCCGCAATGCCATCTTATACTTTTTAATACAGTAACCCAATTGGCGCTTAACCAAATTCTTATTACATCCGATTTGTGAAGACTAATTTTTTGTACAAATAATTGAAGTCTGCAATACAATAATATCATTTTCATTACAAAGTATGGAACTTTATGCTGAATTTTGGCCGACACAACTTCGCTGTGAATCAAACCTTACTAACTAACATTTAACTTTTTAATCACTCGCTAAAACTGGTCTCTATTTCGGAGAATGTTTAATCATTTGTTTTCCAAATGATTTTCCCGTTTCCGTTGGTTTTCCTACGCTGTTCGTCATATATATAAAAAAAAAAAATTAATATTAATAAATACATTTTATAAATAGAGCTTTCAGATGTTTAGAAGCACATATTTTTACTTTGACGGCCTCGCTGGCGCAGTGGTGCGAGTATTCGCTTTGCTAGCGGAGGTCCCGGGTTCGATCGCCGGTAGGACGAATTTAGGAAATTGTATTTTCTAATTTGTTTGAGTCTGGACTGGTGGGAGGCTTCGGCCGTGGCTAGTTACCTCCCTACCAGCAGAAACGTACCGCCAAACAAAGAGATTTGTGTTCCGGTTCGATGCTGTGTAGAAACCGTAAGGGGTATATCGCCTCTTAACAGATTAGCACGCTTCCATCTTAGACTGTATCATCACTTACCAATAGATGAGATCACAGTCAAGCGCTAATCTGTCAGCAATAAAAAAAACTTATCAAATGTTAATAATTAACAGTTGTGTCGGTATCGTTACTATATGAAATACACAGTTGGCATAAATTTATTGTAGTTCTTACTGTGATGTATAGTTAGGCAATAGTTATCGAGATGAAAATGTATTTTGTGTTCGTAATAAATATATCCTACATAAAATTATTGTGTTAGATTTTATATTGTTTGTAGTAGGTATTAATAATATTATATCTAAATTAAAAAAGTGTTACGGGTGTGTATATATGATGGTTTTTTAATTGAAATAACTAACAATTACGACTTGGTTTAGTTTCACTTAGTTCCACTGGTTATTGTCAAACTTCTTTGCATTTAATGTATCACATTAGGGGAATTATTCACACTTTAAACGGTTTTTTGCAGTAAAACTTCTTTACCAGCTTACTCCCCAAGCTATTGAATGAGAGACGAGAGCGTTACGAAAAGAGTGATCGGGCATAAATTCAAATATTTGTAGGAAATAATATATATACGTGTATATATTACATACAGAAAGATACATTGATTAATTTGTTTTATATATAAACGGTGCTTTGACCTAGGTTTAATCGTGAAAACATAACATTAAGTAAGCGATGGGTCTCTATAAAATGCGCAATTGACGTGTATTTTAATTTATAAATTGGAAACCAACAACTTATAAATTAAAATACACGTGAAAACATTATTTAACTAAATACATAAGAGGTGGAAGAGGAATTGGAAGTTTTCACAAAACTTAAAAAGGCATTTGTTAGCTTACATCTCATGCTATAACGAATCAATGCTACGATGTTGTCATTTTAGCATAAAAATGATAATTTTATTTGGAAAAAGGGAAAATTCTATATGTATAAATAGCAACAAATTTAACCAAATCCAATCATGACTGGGTAACGTGTTTGAGTACTTAATCTGACCCAGGAAGGGGGTGTCGGACTTGATTAGGCAGAGCCACGGATATTGAGATCATGGATACCAATGGTCCCGTCGAGATTTTTTTGGATTATATCAGACTCCTACTTAAAAGAAAAACATGTCAAAATTTCTTATACGACTGTCGAAACTGGTTCAATTCACATGTTATGGCTCAAACACACAGATTTGTTAACTGCATAAAGCTATAGCTAAATAAAAAATATTTAAATTATAACTAAGCAAGATTTTTCCAATATTTCTTTTTATTTACATATTTTTTCATTAGTTGATGCACCAATGAGCTTTGTCTATGATGACGTGCGTCTATAACAAAAATTAAAAACCGATAAAAAGATATTTGTTAATGAGAATGTAAGCCGAATCATTGCATATTACTCGTCCTCACACAAGTAAAGGACTATCGCGAAGGTTTGAAACGAAAATGTGAAGAAAAATCTTCAAAAATGAAGTGGAAACTTCTATAGCTGCGTTGAGCATTTTTGGTAGGAGAAAATTTTATGAATTCTAATAGTTTATATTAATTCGTTTGAAGGTTAGGTAGTTTTAATATTTACAAATGACATGTGGTTTTTTAATTGGCCACTCGTCGTTTAATAATTTAATATAGTATTTCTCATAAAATATAAATTAAAAATATTTAATTATTTAATAATTTCTAATATTGACAAAAATCACATGAGATTACAATGAATTATTTGTATAAATTTTTGACATTTTTAATATTATAATGACAATTAAATTCGTAACAGATCTTCCTTTTTCAATTCCTCGGAAATCTATGGTTTCACATTTGTATAAATATAAACAAAATTCAAAGATTGGTTTGCCAAAGATGCTTCACTTCTGGCATGTGTACTTTGTATGCACGCACTTTTAATTTTTTTATAATGTAATTTACTTAAAAAAATATTTTAAAAGTTTTATTGATAAACACGTCGATGCGACTTTTAATTCGAACGTAAGTTAATATTACCGTAGTAACCTCTATAATGAAGAGGTACTGAAAGAATTACTACCTTTTTAACTATATGTAAATTCTTGAGCTTAAATAGCCTCCACTTCATGGAAATAATATTTTATTGAAATAATATTATCCAAATCAGTGGATTTCCCTTTCTTTCCCATGACAGATTTTGTCAAGATTTTATATTCTTCCTTTTCATGCTAGTGTGAAAGCGCTCTGCTTGAACTAGATGGCAAGTTGTTATCCTACAAATTTTAAATTCAGTTTCATATCTGAGCGATTTGAATTCATCTCTAATAGAGGTCTTTGCAACTCACACGTCACTTAAAATAGATCTTTCCAGAACGTATTACAATTTTCCTCCTTAAGTTTTTGATGATTAGCGCAATAGGATTTTTGAAAAGACCGCATCAATTTATTTAAAATCTTTAACTCATTAAATAAGGCACTTCTTCACCTATTTATAATATACTATACATGTAATTAGAATCCTACATTGAAGGGACAAGGAACTTGAGAAGGATTAATGTCATATTGAGGAGTTATAGGGTAGTTATAGCTGATGTGGAAAACTGTGCCTTTAATAATGCTTATGGATGAAGGTTTTGACACTCACGACACAAGGAAACCAATCGTCATAGAGATTCTTTTGACAAATGTCAATTATTGTTTCAAAAATTTTTGGTTTTTTATATTTTGACAGTCATAAATACTTCTCTCTTTTTAGTCTTCCTAATTATACAAACCATAGGGGCAGTAGCACATTATTACCATTTTCTGAATAATTGGGCATATTTCATTTTATAGTAATTAAAAGTGCGTGCGTGCAATGCACACATGTAAGAAGTGATTTTTTTTTTGGTAAATGAATTTTTAAGGCTTGTTTATATTTATACAAATCTAAAACATTATTTCCGAGACTTAGAGGGAGGGAAAAAGGAAGACATGTTAGGAATTTAATGAATTTAATTCATATTAAAATATTGAAAGTGTCGAAAATAATACAAATAATTTACTGAAATCTCAAATTACGAATTGTATATGATGGAATTTCTATATGTTTTTTGTCAAATATAGAAATTATTAATTTAAATTTTGTTTTTGAATTTAAAATGTTAATTATTTAAATTAAATTATTAAATGAAGAGTGGCTAATTCAAATGCCACATGTTATTTGCAAATATTAAAACTAATCTTCAAGCGAATAAGTATAAAAAACGCTGCACACCTTCGTGACGTTAATCACGCATTTCATCCGTAAAAAATTTACCCTCATGGCGCCTAAAGAAGTTTGACTTCAATAACTTCATATGTATAGTTGAATATCTAACAAATTTTGTTGATGACTTACTTTCTGCGCCAGCTTTAAATTATTCAAACTGCTTGATACGTAGGTATATTTGTTATTCGGGGCAAAGTAGATTTCCATAGGAGAGAACGAACTGTCAAGATGATATAATAAGGTGCTTACCATTCGTCAGACATAACGAGAATGGGTAAATTGCGACATTTTTAGGCTGACTGATATCAAAACATCGATTTCATCAAGTACACTTACGGTATACATCACTGCCCGCAGCGCACGTACGTCCATCTACGTTAGGAATGTTAATTTCATATGTAGGTACGTTACGCGTGGCTTACCAATATCTACAAACGAATCCACGAGCATTATAATTTATAAGTTGACCTTCCATACCTCTCTCCCTTGCTTTCTTTCACAATTGACTTATGAGATCACTACAGGAAGTGTCTGAGGTCTTCACAAACTGGATGCACATTCGTAGGCTTGCGACCGAGTTTGCGCGACACGCACTAGTTTTATTACCCTCATGTTTCTAAATGGCCCTCATTCCGTTTCAACCAAATTATTTATATTTTACAACATGAACTGATCGTTTCCCAATCGCCTATTGACCTAAAAAGCATTTGTGACGCAGTCAAGCGTTGACATAATAAAAGTGATGCCACCATGAATGCTAAGTTGCAACTGCTTCAATTTATTAATATTAAATATTTCCAACTCGAAACTATAATGTTGTTGTGATGAACATGTTAAATGGGAATAATGCGAATACCTGGTTCGCTAACTTAAGCTTTGGGTTTAATTACCCAACAAGAAAAATTACGCAATTACATTTTGTTTAATTGTTGTGCCACCCTGCCAGAAAAGACATGCTGCCAAGTAAAAAACCATTGCGGCCTGGTACGACGCTGTATAGAAATTACGTCGTATCTGGTTAGCTCGCTACCATGTTCGACTTTATCGTCACTTACCACTAGGTGAGTTAAATGCTAACCGGTCAGCAATACAAAATTTTGAAGGCCTTGCAATGGCCTAAAAAGGCCTAAGCCTAAGAGAAGAAGAAGAGTTATAAATCACGCACTCCCGCAAAAAATACTGCATTTTTGTAAAATCTGAAGCAGGATATTACACTTTAAACATATCATATACACATTATATAAGAAACTTGTCGAGTTAATTGGGTATAATTTATTTTTTATGGAAATTTCCAACAGGGTTATCGATCAAGTGGTGCTTTATGATTTCTGTCCTCCATAGATATTAACAAAACCAATGGAGTTCCGTTGCGAGTTGCATTACAAAAATATTATTTTATTGATGCGTTGGCTGGCCCTTTTTCATGTAATCGTTGATACCTAATGGTGATATTTATGAATAAAGTTTTCGTTAAACTACATCCATTATAATGTGTAATTAAGAGAAAAAAACCACTGTAAAATATGTTGTTTCTGACAATTTACTACGACTTTAAACATTTAAACACAATTTAACACAAGGTTTATTTAATAAGTAAGAAATAGCCTTGGAATACCATAGTATTTAAAATAGCAAATTAATTAAGTTATCATATTCTATTGTTGCCAATTAACCGCCGTATTCCCACAATGATTAATTTTACAAAGTCGAGTCTATAATGAGTAGTTTCGTGACTTCAATAACATTGGCGACAGTTTCTTTATTAAGTGGAGATACTAAGTTATTAAAATTTTTATCAACCAGTTAATTTCCTGAACTTTTACATTACATATATCTTAAAAAAATTAAAAGTTTGACATTTATATTATACATTAACTGGAAAGTCGAAATTGTGTCGAAAAAATAGATGATTCGTTATATGACAGATGTGATGTATAGATATGTTTATCTAGACGCACTACTCTTATTTAAATTACTTTTCAGAAGTAATAAGGGTAAAAATATATCTCTTTTATCCTTTTCTTCGGGTCCCAGTAATAAGCAAAAAGGAATAATAACTTAAAACTTAATTAATATCTTTTCAGACCGTCTAAGTAGTAACAATATATTAATACTCTATTAAATGACATTCGTGATATCACAGTGATAATAAAAAACATTATTAAGTTATCGTCGTCATGTCAGCTCCTTTTATAAACTTTTCTTTAATTATAATACAAATAGAACTTAAAATATATATCTGGCTTAAATGGTACCGCATTCAATAAAGTAAGAGCCTCATTTATATCAATTAAATAAGGGAAGCGGTTATAAAATTCCAACGACATTAAATATCCACTATTACGGATCGTACCGTAATTCAAGCCTAATTGATTGTTTACTTAAATCGATCCAAAACTTACAACAATAAAGTGAATCATCTATGCGTAGGGTGACTATGATCGCAATGAACTCCAATTTAAAATGTGGATTTTCAGTTAAATGGTATCTTTCATAAAGTAAACGTCCTTTACTGTTATTTACGTAAGCGATTATTAGAAATTACTTTTCTAATATTTGTAAAAACTATTTGATTGAAAGCTGATTATCAAATCGATACTAATATTATAGAACAAACTCTTTTGTTTGGTTGAAAGTGACCGATATACAAAATTGTTTATTAGATAGTCCATTTATTGAGGAACGCTATAATATATATATAATCACTGTAAAATTTATAAGAATGATAAACTTTCTTTAATAAATTTCAAAATCAGGGCTATTTTTATTTAAGAGCTTCTTCTGGGTACACTGCGAAAATAGGTGATTTTTCGCAAGAATCATGTATGACAGACAGAATTATTCTGGATTAAAAGTCCACGTAAACTTTTTTATGCTAACCATATATGTTCCTTCTCTTTCTCTCTCATTCAGTGCTACTATTTACATTTAAAAAAACTTAAAATTATGACAGTTTCTTAATAATATAACTGACTTCTCCTTTCAGATCCAGAATAGTTTTTTTACTTCCATGTCAAAGACTTAGATAATATATGTAGAAAATGCAAAAAAAAAACAATGAAATTATTATTAATATAGATCTAATCGTAACATAACCATCTAGCCATGAAGATTTCTTAAAGACCTTTGTAATGTCAAATAAAAAAAATGTCTACAATAAAGAAAAATGTATGTAATCATTACAATGGAAACGGGTCAACTTCTATAAGCATGTATATGTATATCATTTCACTTGTTTTTTGATACGTATTTAGGACAATAGTGGGTTTTCTGTTGGTAGAAAAACAAATTATACACCCTCAAAAATTATGGTCAATTTTTTGCTCGAACTTTGAAGAATATATTGTCTTGGGATAGTAAGATAAGTAGATAATATTCAATCAATATAAATATAAATTTATATAGCACAAAAATTGTTTTTACATATGTCCGTTCTACACTTTGAAACAATCCAAGCAATGTGCCCCAAACCGATTTCACAAGAAAAGCAATAATGTGAAGATAGTTGGTCTCTAAACTCACTCACTCATCACAAGATGTTTAAATTATTCGCAATCTACTTGAAATTTAGCTACGTGGTTTCTTTTGCAATGTAGAGGAACACTAATTACGTATTTACGTATACTCATTACATATAAACAATTGGGCATATCAGGAATTTTATGAAGTTTTGTAACATGGAATTATTACCTGAATAAAAATTTTGCATAAAAAGTTAAGTAGCAACCTTTTAACGTCTTACTGCTCAGCACAGACCTTCCCATTCATAGGAGGAAGAGTTTTTATATAGCTGCTGCGTAGATCCACTACGCTGCTTCACTGCAGCTTAGCAGGTTAAAATTGCCCCAGATTGACTACTAAGATATGCAGGTTTCATCTCAGGAAAGCCCAATTACGGATTGGAAAGAACAATATTGAAAACTGTTTTGAAAACTAAATATTGAAAACTGAACAAACAACGCAATATTTAAAAAATGGATATGGGTCCGGTAAAAAATAAAAGGATTAGACGTAGGGTAGACAGATTCTACCCCTAACAGATTGACAGAACCGCCTACATTAGTTACGTCGTGACCACGATCCATGCTGGATCCAACTGGATCGAAATATCGACAACATTCACAGAATGCCTTCGTGGTATTTACCCGTTAAAAAAGTTTACAATACGTCGATAAACCACGAAAATTTAAGTTAAAAAAAAAATTGGAAAAAACAATTAAGCCTGGAAGAATCTCCTCTCTTAGAAGCCCTTACTATTGTCAAACCTAACCCTAAAGTGCCCTAAAGTTAAACCCTAAAGCGAAGTAGCGGGTTCTAACCCGCTACTTCACTAAACGTGAATCCACGCGGCAAAACACTAGGTCATGACTTTAGCTAAAATTTTTTCAGGAAAGTCCTAGCTTAAAAGAATTGCCCAGTAGAATTTAATTATGATAAATTTCCTTTGTTTCACGCATGATGGGTTTTAATCTTTCCACAGCTGTTTAGATGTTGATTTACGTCAGTATAGACTGCGGCCAATTATCTTATTAGTGGACGATTCATCGTTCGTCACATTAACATAGGGATGGTGTAATGTCACAGCGATCTATATTCCTGGTTACAACGTATTTCATTTGCTTTCCAATATAATTACGAGTATATGTCAATCTATTGAGAGGTAATATGTAAAAAGAGAATAAAAATTATGTAATCTAATTATGAGACAACACAGAGATGTCTTCCTGATTTTATAGTTTAAGAATCACATATTAAGTTAATTTTTGAAGTGAATCTTCTTTAGGCGCGTGAAGGTGAAATTTTTACGGTTGATACGCGTGATTAGCGTCACGAAGATGTTTGTACTAAATCATCTGAAGGTTACGTAGTTTTAATTTCAAAAAAAAATTTCATTATAATTAATAATTTCTAGTAAGGGTAAAAAACACGTGGTATTTTTATTTACAATTCGTCAATAGATATTTCAAAAAATTATTTGTATTAATTTTCGACACTTTTAATATTTTAATGATAATTCTTTTTCCTTCCCTCAAATCTCGGAAATCTAAAGTTTTAGATTTGTGTAAATATAAATAAGACTTAAAAATTAGTTTGCTAAAGAAGTGTCACTTCTGACATGCGTACTTTGCTCTTTAAGCTTTCTTTTATTAAAGTAGGTACTTAACAAAGTTTATTTATAAAAGTGTATGCAATAAAAATAGTTTAAAATAATAAAAATATACACAGGCGATTCTAAATAGTATATAATTCTTACCATGACTGCTGTGGACTAGTCTACATACGAAGAGTCAAATTAAAAAACATTATAGTTATAAATTTATATACATATTAAAAAGTTGCACGTTTGAACCCTAGACTGCTAGACTTCAAACAAGTTCTCCTCATAATAGAATATTTGCCATTTAACCGTTATGATTGACCTTGAAGGAAAATATAGAAAACAATACGTGTAGACTGGCAGTCTTTTTTATATTAATTGCTGATAGATTAGCGCTTGACCGTTATGTCACCTGATGATAAGAGATGGGTGATATATAAGACGGAAATACCTTAACCTCTTATGTTTTGTATATAGTGTCATACTGGAATGCAATTTTTTTGCTTGGTGGCATGTCTTTGCTGGTGGTAGTGCTTAGACTTCCTCCGTTCCATACGCGGAGCAAGTACTCTCGTCAAACCGCCAGCGAGGTCAGACTACATTACCCGCCATAAAATAGCAGCATGGTTAAGTTCCATACACTGTAAGCCTTAATAAGATTACTGTAAATTTGAAAAGTTCTTTTTATTTCACAGATACTAAAATATAAAACTGACTCGGTCTCGTTTGAGCCGTCGCTAATAATTCGCTTATTCCACTATCTGCGGGTCAATATTTTCTCATGAAGCTCGACGTTTTGTCACACAAAATAACGTGTTTTATCGCCGTACGCTGCTCGCTAAATGTTTTACGGCAATAACAATAAAGAAAAACAAAAGCATATTGTCTTCTCTTCCCGTGCTTATTTTCTCACGAAAAAGAAAGACAATCGCGTCGTTTTATTAATATTTATCACTCGTGGCCAAAATACCCGATGACCTCGCGTATTTAGGTACACTCTGTAACGGGATAACCATAAATGTGTGAAGCTTCTTGGCGGTATGCAAAATAGTTATATAGCGGATTTATTTTTATAACACGTGCAAATTTTAAAGACCTTACAGTGTTATATAGGTGGTAGCATACGTGTTTATTTATAAAGAAAAAAATTGAAATATGTCTGTAAATGAAACAAAGGATTTTCTGTGCCTGAGTAAAATTAAAATAATTGTTAATTCTTCGAATTGTTAATTGTTAATACGTGGACTACGAAGTGGATGTCTCTTTCTATTCAGTTTTTAAGTCGGTGTAAATCACTCTAAAATGTTTTTGTTTTTTTGTTATCGGGAATCAAACCTAAGGTTTACTGCTAACAAATCTAGAATTGACATATTTTAAGCCGCTAGCATGAATATACATTTTCCAACCTTCTGAAAAATTCTGCTTATGACCTATTTCACGCGGCTTCAATTATGCTTACAAGGTCTACATTTTTCACATTCAACGCATATTTGTCGGATCTACCAGCAAACGAGGCAGTTCTTTTATTGTTTACAGATTCATACTGGATCGCGATGATCGCATCATTTACCATGTGATGCGATTATAATCGCATCAGATGGTAAATGATGATCGTCTGATGCAGTCTAAGATGATAACGTACTAACCTCATTAGTGATAATTTATCTCATATTGGTTTCGTGTTGGTATAAGTATATCCTGTTTTTTTGAGAACATACAGACAGATATGTCATAGGTGTGGACAGATCAAAGGATTCAATTAGAAAATACCGGAGTCAAACCCAAGTCGTCTACGGTTGAGCGGTTTCGGCGAAGTCGTCATAACGACTGCTCTTATCCATTTTTTTCTGATTCTTATCTTCAGTTATGATTCCCACCCGAGTAATATATATAATAAATGGCAAGTCGCTTTAACATGTGCATCAAATAATATTTTGATAAAAGCTGCCGCATTTTATTCGATGATCGTAACTGCTTCACGAACAAATAGCTCTTTGTACAATTCTGTGAATTCAATGATGGCATCGCAACTACATCCCACTAACGTTGTGTTCTCATAAATCGGTAAACGATCGCATATTCAACAATCTTGCGTTCATTTCACGTTTAAGATAAAAGGAAACATTACATTTTATATGTATAGCATAAATATTGAAAATTTATTAACACTCTAAAAATTATATGACCACAATATAAATATTACATTGGTTTGAGTATTTTTTCCTTTTTTTACCTAAGATAAGATCTTAAAAAGCCCCGTCTCATACCAATTAACGTATTTGTGTTAGCATACAATACACGTCCGCACAATAAAATGTAAAGGAAGAATATCATAACTGTTCCAATGAAATATTACCGAAATATGTTTGATATTCAAATAACAGAGGGGACTTCCGCTGGGAACGCAGTCGCATCGTTGAATCTCTCAGGCACAAACACTCGTATTTTACTGCTACAACTGATCTGAATAATAACACGCTACATTAGTTTCCCATTATGCCTCCGAGACAATAAAATTTGCCCAATTTTACGATCACATTAATAATTTTATGAATGGAAGCAATCGTTTTCAATCCTTAAATGTGTCGAAATGAATAAAAAGTATGTCCGAAAGGGCGATTAGGGTCATTCTGACGTAAAGTCGAGGTGTTAAAAGTAATGAGATGCGCTCGCGTCGGGCCTGTGTGCGCGACAGAGTTACGCAGCGGCGATGCAGTGAGTGCGTCGCCAATACAACGGAAGACACTTGATTCCCAGGGTATCACTTGCAATGCCGGATGCATACAACCCCAGATGTAATTAACGATTTATGTATATTCAATAACAATATCGATAAGTTCAAGAAAAATAATTATGTCAGAAGTTAACAAGAATTTATTTCTTTTACATTCGTTTTGCTTGCTATATATAATGTTAATAAAAAAATCTGTCTAACTGTTATTTGTGTTTGTACATGTACGAAACACTTACAATAATATGTTTCCTATTCCTATTTCCAAGATAAAATGAATATTTATGAGATATGGGATATATTTATTTAGATTATTGAAGTGAAACTTCTATAGGCGCGTGAGGGTAAAATTTTTACGCATGAAACGCATGAATAGCGCCACAAAGATGTGCTACGTTTTTTATGCTAATTCGTTTGAAGGTTAGGTAGTTTTAATATTTACAAATAACATATAACATTTGAATTTGCCACTCGTCATTTATTATAATAATTTAATATACTAAATTTTAAATTTAAAAACAAAATTTGTTAATAATTTCTAATTTTGAAAAAAAATCTCGTGGCATTTTTATTTACAATTCGTCATTTGAGATTTCAATAAATTATTTGTATTAATCTTCGACACTTTTAATATTTTGATGACACTTAAATTCCTAACATATCTTCCTTTTTTCCCTCCCTATAGATTTGTATAAATATAAACAAGACTTAAAAATTGGTTTGCCAAAGATGTTTCACTTCTGATATGTGTACTTTATACGCACACACTTTTAATTTTTTTACAACAGAGAGGAAAATTTGCATTAACATATAGGTATAATAATTCTAACAAGATCCTTAAGTACTTAAATATTTGTAGCGTAGAAAACAGACAATATTGTTATTTTTGACCTGTGCGAAGTATATTGCTTATGATTATAAGTTTTTCATAATTTTACTAATTCGATAAAATTAGTCCCATCACTGGTTCATTGTTATTAAGTTCAAGGATGTGCAAGTAGAGTTGACTCTATCAGGTTACGCAAAATGAAACCGCAGAATCGGCGCCCGCCACAAAACAGCGGAAGCCATGGTCCTGGCTCTCACGCATTGTGACTTATGGAAATACGATGAGAAATATAATAATCTACACATAATCAACTAATCCGTTATACTACTAGGTTTAACTAGGTGACTCAAATTACATCTCTTAAAGTATCTCGCCGCTATGGATGATTAAGCACACCATTCAAAACCTTCAGAACTGTAGTGGATGGGCTCACCAGCATTAAAAATACTCAATATTTTATGGTGTCAAAAACTCATATTCATTGACATCACACTTATTTGAATTGTGTCACTATTTTCCGGAAGAGATAAGCCAATATTTTTATAAATCAAATAATCATATTCCAATCATCTTTTACTTCTACGTGACAATGGCGAAATAAATTCTACCAGTCTGGCACGGGAAAAGCCATAACTTCAAACAAATGAATCATATTCCAATCCACGAAAATGATGCGGTGGCATCACAAAATTTCATTAAGCCATTAGTTGATTTAAATGTTTTGCTTTATTTTCAAACACCTCTTTTGTAAAATTATCATTTCGAGTTGTACCTTTATACATCCAAAGTAGCGATGAGTACTAATTCTAAATCACGTGCACCAATTAGTCGGTACATGAACTTAATTCTGTATAAATAAATAGTAATCATTTAGAAAATCGTGGAACCAGATCGAGTCAGCATCACCTTTCTTGCTTAATAAAATTGCCGAAAAATGTACCAGATTCTAACAAACCTCTTAGTACAAACTAAGATTTAAATCATTTGCAATATATATATATACGAAATTATTCTTGCATAAAACAAATACTTAATACAAAGCCAAATTGCACTCATAAAAGTGAATACCATTTATGGCATTATTCAGTGGCATATCGAATCTGTTGCTTTCTGCGTTGAATACACTGCAGTGCAAATTATTTGATTTTTCTTGGTGATAATTCTGAATTAATCTAATAAAAACAAATATTGCCATATACAATATACAGAAAGTATTTATAGAGATTTAAAAGATTAGACAGTTGAAAGTTATTTTATTGCAAAATTTTACTCCGTAAGTGCACAAGGTTTCTATTTCTCATTTGCCTTAAAATAATAAGTAAAGTATATGAACCGCCTCACTAGTGTTATAGTGCGAGTACTAGTTTTGCTAATATTTATCCGAATTAGATATCTGGCATGGCAAATTTAGGAAAATTTACTTTCTAATTTATTTTGATGTGAACTGTTGAGAAACATAGGACCTGGTTAGTTATTATACTAGGAATATGTGTTGTAAAAAATATTAATAGGGTAAATTATCACGTATATTGGAGCGTTACCATCATATTAGTTAAACGCTAATCGGCTAGCGATAAAAAAATCCCATGTTAGGCTAAACAATATTATACGTGAAATAATGAGTAAAAGTTTTATATATTTCTATTTCATTTATTCCCTCAATTGTATATAAATGCAAAATATAATTGGACAAAACTTACATGAAATAGCGGCCAAACAAGAGTCTGCCTTTATAGCGCATTTTTTAAGACAATTTGTTATGAGGTTCCCTTTATTGGGCTTGCAGTGTACATGAGGAGTTATAGGTTTCATTTGCGGGCGATAGACGACAATTTTCAATTTTCTTGCGCGTGCGTCCCATTTGAATATTTTAATTTGGGGGGCGGCGAGACTATTTCAATTTATTTTATGAGTCCGGGCACAGAAGGGGTTCGCGCGACGCTCTCACCGTTCCAGATTAGTAAATATTTGATAGCTTTATGGCTCAATACGATACACGGCTTTGAAACGATTGAAATTTACTCGTTAACGCGGAAATGGTTGGCAAAACTTGATTACTTTACTGTGTGTCGTACGCAAATTTACATTAAGTATGTATATGTAAAGGTATGATGGCCTAGGGGATTCTCGCTTAGAGAAATCGTGGGTTTGCACACTGTATAAGCAATAATAAGTTTCTTTTTATGAAATGAAACAGCTTGATTATTATTTTTAATCAATTTCTGCGCTTTTCGGTGAAGGGAAAAATCGTGAGGAAATCTGGATCGTCGTCGTCGTCGCATCAACCGACGAACGTCCACTACTGGATGTTTGCCATTGTCTTACGTAATTACGTCCACAAGGCCCGATCTTGCGCCGCCTGGCTTCAGCGGCTACCGGTGACCCTCTTTATATCATCGGTCCACCTTGGTAGGGTCTGGTGCAGGGTCGCCGCTCCAGTCGGTCGCCCATCACACGCTGAGTGACTCTGAGCTTCCGCATGAGGCCCATAGTCCTCAACCACGTTTCAGAACCGTAGGTGGCAACACGCACTGCTCGAAGACTTCATTTTCAGGCCCACCTGTTGAGAAACTCTGCTGAGGTTATCGAGCATTGTATTAAGATTATATTAAGATTAAGAAATCTGGATATCCCGAGAGTATTTTAGGGTATGTGGAGCGTGTCAACCTGCAGTGAAGCAGCGTGGTAGATACATGCTCTAGAACGCTTCTTCCTACGAGTGAAGATGCCAGTGCCCAGTAGTGGGACGTGAATAGACTGCTACATACCTTATGTATATATTGGATTTCTTTACTTTTCCAAGGTCTTTAATATAGTTGATATGTGCATGAATTGATCATATATTTTTGCAAAAATAAACACAATAATGAAACCGTTTCTTCATTAATCTCTGGGTAATGGACTTATAAAAATAGAAATATATGTTTTTTTCTGTATTAACAGAATGAGGTCGGATAAACTAAAAACACGTGTAGAACGAAAGTGTCTTCGTAGTTATTGAGTTTTATTATATATATAAATATTAAAAAAAGACAACATTTCGCCGTGGCTGTTTTTTTTATTATACATACAGCTAGGATTTTTCTTCCTGTGAAAAATTCAGGACACAAAATATATGTAAGTTATACTTCATAATATTAGTGATTTAACAGTAATATTTTGTCAAATTTGGTTCAGTTATTTCAAAGAATTGCGGGAACAAATTTCTAAACTTCAGTGCAAATTACAGCATTCAATGGGCTCTATATTATTCGGTGATATAGTTGGATCTATATTTCTATTGGTGAGTGATAATTAACCTCGACAATGTTCATTTCCTCTATATTCTAGAAATTCCTTGAAAATGTGGGGAAATCTCGCTCGAATTGTCAATGTGAACCATTTCCGAATCCACTTAAACATACACAAAAAATCTACGAAATCGTTCCAAGCAATTAGAAAGAGTTCAGTCACATGCATACATGACATTTGCTTGCATTAATTAACTAATTGTAGCATCTTAGTAATCTATCAACTTTGTAAATAAAATAATTTCAGTTTATGTGTATATATTAAATAAACACAGATATGCCGGAATCGCGCATCGAGTGGGCAAGGGTGATGCTGCGATCGCCCTCTGCTCTCTGTTTAACCTCACATAGCTGTTTCATCTAATAGAATTGCGAGCTCGTTATCTGCTCAGATTAAAATATTCAGTATTTGAGTGATTTCACGAGCGAGTGAGCGGCAAAGGGTTGACTAGTCGTTTCGCCCGCTTTGAACACTTGTGGGGAGGCAAGCTTTGAGTTAGGTGCTTGCCTACTTTACATACTGGGAATTGACGCTAGAAATCAATGGAGTTATTGCAATTATTGCACCGTTATACCAAAGAGATGCGTGGTGCTTATATATAAATATTTTGATGCGTAGTTTTATTTTTGCCTGTACATAAGCAACATTCATACATACAGACATGCACATACTTAGACACATCTCATCTATCATAAGATCTACACACACCGGCATATTTTGCGGAACATAAAAAAAAATTCAAATCAGTTTACCTTTTTAGTAATTCAAATACCTTTACTAATATCAAATTTGGAAAAAAAATGTTTTGTTAAAAAGTTATAAAATACCAGCTAACCCAGCAAAAGTAGTTTTGCCAGATAATTACTGCTATCGCTATTTAAAAATAGGGGTTGGTGATAGAAAGGTGAAAATATAGGATGGTGTATGTATTTTTGGGCGCTGTATCACAAAAAAAATTGTCAAACAAAAATCAAATTTTGGGTAGATCAACCTTAACATTTAAAGGTTTAAAAAATAGATAGTAGCCGATTCTCAGACTTACTGAATATGTATAAAAAATTACATAGAAATCGGTCAAACCGTTTCGGAGGAGTATGGGAACGAACATTATGACACGAGAATTTTATATATTACTAGACTAGATATTAACATTTCTGCGAAAAGGCGTATAACTCAGCTCAATGCTGGTTTTCAGTTCGCAACTTAATAAGTCTGGTGCCAACATCAGAGTAAAAACATATTAAAAGTAGACAATAAAAAGAAAGCAAAAAAATTATAAGAAATCTGATATCATGTAATGGATTAAAAAAATAAAAAGATAAAAAATTTATACTAAGGTAAAGAAAAAGAAATTGCATTCATGGACTGTGGTTTTATTTATTGTAGCTTAAGGTAGATGATTCTACTACGCATCAAAAAAAAATAATGATTACGTTAAAAAATAAAAAAATTTCTTCAATTATTTTTTACTTCAATAATGTGTTACCAACAAAATTGATCTTTTGGTTACTTTCAAAGAATTGTTTTGAAATGAATGTTTTTCTATTATCAATTTGTGATTTATTGCCTATGAAGTCACTACGTTTTTCGGAAAAAATAATATTTTTTTGTTTACTATGATTTCACTGAAGAAAAGAAGCGATATACATATCTGTACATTTACACATACTAACTTTTACACGTGTCTATTGTAAAGTTTTCTTTTTAACTCACTGGAGCTGAAATGACATTACGTATTTTATTAAGACACCGTGCACTCTACTAAAAATTAACCGACGACATGTAGGGAGATTTCACATTGACATAATTAAATACAATGATTTTTATTTATAGACAATCTTGTTATGCCGAAGCCAAAAGCCGCAGCGTTCACAGAAGCAAATGAATTGTCGAATTTCACTGCATTTTTCCGACATCTGGCTCCATGAATAATTCCATTTATATAATGGCGTCGACCGCATCAAATATTTTATTCCGCGTTCTGCATATTTAAGAGTGACAAAAACAATGTTCGAGAATATTTTAACAGCCAGCTTCACTGCGGCAGTAATTATTTTCATAATTGATTGATTCAGAACATTGCATAAAATTAAACTTTATAACTAGTGCATGTATTCAAGCAACGTAATACAACAACGTCAGTAGTTAAATAACATTGTTTGTTATTTTTTAGTTTGCCTTTACATGACTTTCAAAATTTTTTTTGCGTAAAGGTATAGCACTAATCATCAGACAGTGCCGGTAGGCTCGACTAGAGAAGTGGAGGCCTAACATCAGGATAGCATGAAATAACAGTTTAATAATGAATGCGTCTTTCGATGCAGCTACTAAATTATCGGAAGCCTGCATACGGACTGCTGCCTGCATCATCACACACATAAATTGTCAGATTATTTCAATAAAACTGTTAATAAATATTTTGTTCTAAAAAGTGCTTCCTTATCTCCGCTTACTTCTTTCGTTTAATATTTTTGCAATAGGGATAACTTCTTTAAGTCTACATATCTTGTTATCAATATATAATAAATTACTTTTTATTCATCGATTCAAGTTCAAATAATGTTTCTAAAGTTGTAGTAGATCAAACTTGAAGCTAACTCACATTTTTAAAACATTAACATTGTTAAAACAAAAAATTTTACAGCCCCAGCTTTTCAAACGTAATGTGAAAAGTTTCAAAATTTGTCGCTAATTACCCTGATTGACAAAATCTGCTATAGTTTTAGTCTCACTAGTAATTATGTGCAACTTAATGTTTCGAATGATTAATATGTTGGAAATAGCTAAGAAGTATTGGAAACCCACCTATCGTAGAATTAACCTAAATAACTTATATAATAAATGACACTATTATTTGTAATTTTATGACTCAAGAATGGGCTCACCTATTCAAACCAATTGTTTAGGCTTTGTTTGGACTATTTAGTAGACGGTTTATGTGAAGTTTTGCACGAACTCGGTCGAGCGGTTCTTCATTTATCATATTTTTTGTAACAATTCAATTCAATAATTTATTTTGTCAAATTGAAACGTTTTCAAATGGAGATTGTGCTGTCCAATTGAAATTTTTTTGATCTTATGTTATATTTATCCAAATTTTTTGGATTAATTATTATATTTTTTTGCTTCAATAAATTTGATGTTCCAATTACTTTTTTATTTTTTCACATTACATGTAGTGAAGAATGTACCGAGCCGGTAGTTATATATAAAAATGGTTATCACAGTTATCTGCAAAACGGAATCTATACAATACTTATAAAATAAATAGCCTGCTGGCAATAAATAAATTTATAGAATTAGTTTCGAGTACAATAGGCCGCAGTGCGCGTTCAGTGCTTATTCAATATGATGTGAAGTAATCTGTCACGGCGATATTCTACATAAATAGACGGATGTTGTCGACGGATAAATATTGCACTCCACCCATGGAGAGCTAATTTTACGAGTGAAATTAGTTATTCACCTGTTGTTGCCATTTATTTATAGTGAGCACAATGAGACCGGCAGCGAAGCGCTCAGCCGCACCCACCTATTATTTGCGGACACATCAAAACCAATTTGTTGATTTCATATTTAGTGCGAATCGTGTATCAGCACTCTATTAATTTGGTTGTTATAACATCGTAGGCAATTACAACCGATGCAAATCAACGTCTATTGTATTTAGTACTTTTTAAATAATACAAAGTAAATGATATCCTTCGAATTATATCTAGATCACGATTCATAAACAAGGATAGTTTCACTACTTGACAATAGTTTGGATATATTGTGGGGATGGGGCACCATTATTAAACGTTTCTTGCCGGACCGATGGTATATTTCCTGATGAATCTACCAGAAATTGGGAAAGTGACATCAATAAACGCAATAGTAACTTTTTTCACAACAATTTTTATATTAATTACATTTCAAATGTATATATATATATATATATTTCATATATATATATATATATATATATATATATATATATAGTCCAATCAGTTTCAGGATTCTCTCTCTGAAAACTCTTTAGGTTTAGATGATTATCTAAATTTAGGTTCAAGGTATAGATTGATCATATATCACATCAATATTATATAAAATTTCGACAAAAGATAAAAAAGGTTTAAAATTTCATTTTTAAGACATATATTTTAATAGTGTTTTTTGTTTCTCTTACGATATTCTTGAATAATAACAATTGCTCGTACACTTGTAATTTAGGTTGAGGTTATTCGTCTATTTTTTTATAATATAATTATTATATAAATAACTATATGGTGATACAACCAAAACGGCCTCTTAGGTTAGTATGGTCGGCCACAGTCATGAAGTCCTGGGTTCGAGTCCCAGGTTGGGCCAATTAAAAAATCTATATTGAGTTCTCTATTAAAGATTTTCTCAATATTTGCCCGAAGTTGGGAAGTTGGCGGGATCCAACCCCGTGCCCCAAAGAGCACGTTAAACCGTCGGTCCTGCGCCTATGGGAGAGAGTGTACTTGTACTATGCCTGCTAACCTGCAGTGGAACAGCATGCTGGATCTATGCTCTAACAACCACCTCTCCTATGAGTGAGGAGGTCTGAGGCCAGCAGTAGGACTTTAATGAGTGCTACTTACCTTACTTAGTGTGAATCAAAACTTAAGCAATTGAAACTCCTTTCACAACTATACATAAAATATCAAGAGCAACTAAAAGGTCTTTATTTCAACCCTCGCTTCGATACACCTCGATTAAAATATTTCATAAAAAGCAGTCATCACGTCTACAAGCTACGGGTATTCATTTTATCGTAGATGGATCACTTTATACAATTTTTACTGATCGTTCATCCGGTCCATATAATTCGTAAAGTACGTGAGCACGACTTTTTGTGTAAAATGAAGCGGTACGAGGTCTTGGAGCGTGATACCTTTTAAACAGGTGCAGTATTTGAGGCGATCCGAATAAACGTCACGTGCTTTAACAATAGATTATAGAAAGTGTGATAAATGTTTTAAAATAATCACAAATTTATGTGATAAAACGTTCTTGCATACAATAGTTCCTTCATAAAAAGATAACTAAATCGATTAGCAATCGCTGTCAAAGGGATACGTAATCTTAAAAAGTATTATAACATTTATACGCAATAGCTTATGTGATATAATCGTATTATTCAGATACCATAATACCATAAGTGTCAATCAAATGATACATGATTGATATACGCATAAGTAACGTAAAGTATTTAACAGTTTATTCATAGGACAGCACATTAGCAATTTAGGCATACATATATATGTATATAATAAAAACGGGGGCTTTTATTTAATTCGATAGCGCATTAAAAATATGTGTTATAAGAAAGTTTGATAATCAATAGATCTGAAACTTATTGTGTATATATTTCAACAGCCTCTAGGTATAAGGAGTCAAGTATAAAATCCTTTTTTGTAAGACAGTGTTTCAAAGATAAATTATTTCTTACTGCCACAACCTTTTGTACGAATGGCATGTTTTTTTATTCTAATAGCTAAGCATTAAAAAAATGATAACCTAGGTTAATAAATGTGGTGATCATCTAAATTATAATACCGTCCAAAATCCTAAAATCCGACTTGGCTCTTTATATGTAGGGGCTATCATAATATTAGAAGGTGATGGAAAGGTAGTTTCTTTAAGATTAAATCAAGAATAAAATATGACATAATCCGAGTGATGTATCTGAAGTAGCTAAAATAGTGAACCACGTGGAAATATGTGGGACAAACCTTTATTCAGAATTGACCGTTTATCAATCTACCGATAGTGCCATGACCTTAAAGAAAGTCTTTCAAGATTTGCGTGGTAAACTTGAGTAAATGTTACAAAGTCCTGTTTCAAGCGATTGCTTACTTGCAAGCAGAGCGATGGATGTAAACTAATCCCTAAGAAGTAAGGAGGTTTAAGTCTAACATTGATTGAATGACTTGATATTTTTCAATTCTTACAGTTAACTCACTCTTCACTTTTTTCTTCTTCAACTTTTCAATCGTTATGAAAAATATTATTCCGTTCATGTACATACACATTTTTTAAACTTATAGCAGATGACATTTGATAATAATATCGTTTTTTTTTTTCAAACATTCTTTTATTAATTACATTGCAGCTATTGCAAGTTCGCCTATTAAATTATGAAGTTCGTTTTTATAATAAAGTTGCTGTTTTTTTATATAGAAAACAAATTACATCGCGTAACAATAAACATCGTGTATCGGTGCCTTATTGGGCAATCCAGTAATAAGAAATAATTTTATTTCTGTTATGAGGACTTGTCTTATGTTAAGAATGTCAATAACAGTTATCATCATTGCGTTACGTTTTGTGACTGTATTTGTCACAAAAAAAAAAATAAACAATTATCTCTACAACCACTAATAACCATAAACTTGTGTTTTTATTGGAATTTCTATAAAATTATCATGTAAATATTGTTTTATATTTGTCTTCAACATACATTCTTACACCTATAAAATATGTAAGCAAAGTGTTATATATATTTATACTAGAATATGTGGTATGACTCATATATTATTGTGTTTGTACATATCAGGTATATTATGTTTAATTACCCACTATACAATTTCTTTAATTAGTTCTGTGTATTATTATTGAAATAAGTAAATTTATCGCTTTTTTAATATAATATTTAACTACATTTTTCTAGTCATAGTCTTTGTATACATATAGCTGATCCAGCAAACGTTATTTTTCCATATAATTACTATTATCGTTATTAAAAAATAGGGGTTGGTGATAGAATGGTGAAAATTTAGGGTCACATGAATTTTTGTATGCTGCATCAAAAAAAAAAAAAAAAAACAAAAAATTTCGTCCAAAAAATAAAATAAAAATTTAAGGTTGAACAGCCCTTATCACTTAGGGGTATGAAAAATAGATAGTAGCTGATTCTCAGACCTACTGAATACGCATATAAAATTTGGTACAAATCGGTAAAGCCGTTTTGGAGGAATACGGTACTGTCACAATGACATTCTGTTTATTCTGTTTCCAAACCCCTTTAAAAGACATCGGGCCAAAAAAAGTACTTATGAATTTATTTCAGTAGCAATCAAGTTCTACTTTCATCTAACTGGATTAGTCATTTAGATGAAGTTGTTTACCTTCACACAAAATCACACAAAAATCTAAAATGAAATTGTCTAACTATATATGTATTCTCAACCCTAAAACGGCATTGGTACTTTTCATTGTGAAATTTGCACCGGAACGAGAAGCTCTAATCGTATCAGATTAAACCACAGTAGTACGACGGGTCTAACTAGTGTCTGATAAATGTAGAAATCGCTATTTTAGCTGCTGATAATAAACTTTAAAATATTATTATACTATTTAAAAAATAGCATTTTCTATATCCGTGATAATATTTATTTATACAGCAAAAAGAGCGAAACACAATTTTAATCCAAGAAATTAAAACAAAATCATTTGTTTGGCTGAACATATGCATTTTTATAGTTATAATCCTAATCACTATATTCTGGGTTTGCCTCAACAGAGTTTTAAAAAATATGTTAAAACGTCCTATTACAAAAGCACATTATAATATTGAAGATTATTTAAGTGACAAAGATGTTTGGATTTGATTCCAGTTGCACATGAAAGCTAAACACATGGTAACCTACAAACATTATGTTTAATTATGTAACCGTTGAGTTTCTTGCCGGTTTCTTCTCAGCGAAATTAACTTTCCGAACCGGTGGTAGGCTTATTACCAACGGACAGACTACTCACCATTCAAAAGTGAGTAAAGAATATTTTGATTTTGTTTAAGCTTATTTAACAATTGACAACATCATCGAGATATTTTTTATTGCTGACCGGTTAGGGCTCGACTTAGACCTCATCTATATGCTAGCCTAAGATGAAATCACGTTAATCTGGTAAAAGGCAATTTATTTCTCATCTTTTCTACACACTATTGTACCTTGACGCAAATTTTTTGCTTAGCGACACATTTATGTTGGTAGAGTGGTAACTAGCCATGGGGGAAACCTCCCATCAGGACAGGCTCAGAAAAATTAAGAAATGCTGACGGGACTCGAACCTAGAAATTCTGGTAGCGAACCGAGCATTCGCAACACTGTGCCCGCGAAGCCATTAGAGAGTATAAGGAATGTAAATGTTAAGACTAAATTCGAAATCAAAAGACCATATAATGCAACAGTCATAATTATTTAGAAAACACATAACGATAAAAACTTACTGCTTATATTCATCCAAACCGAATCGATTAAAGCGCGCTACCGGCGAATGTATCTTTTAAGAAATGAAAACCGCAATCAATTTTAGATCTTATATTAGTTCAGATGAAGTTTATTTTACATTGTGCCATTGCTAATAGAGAATGTTTAAGGGTATAATGAGTAAGCACTTTCGTTGAATTATCATCATAACACGCAATGGAATCTTCTCATTAACGCAACGCTTTATTACCTTGTCTTCATAAAATACCTGATACTGTTGAAATGTATTTTCGACATATAACATAATTATATTTACACTGACTTTAGCCAGCGACTTCGTCTGTGTGAAATAAGAAGATATTTATATAGAATAATATACATATGTAGATTTGTAAAACAAATGACCCATCATTTACATTAATTGATAAAAATGCAGAAATATTCTTCATTTCTTACCATTGCACAAACACAACAGACAAAAACTGACTTCTTATTGATTGCCAGACAGACATTTATCACTATTAGTACAGTTAAATGTTAAAAAATATATTTTTGGTCATTGTTTATTTTATCAAGTAAGAATATCTATTTCTACAGAAACTTACATATATAATTTATTTTAAACACTTTTAAGATATAAAGTTCTCAAATTAAGCCACTTAAACTTTAAAAGAAAGAAAGAAGAAGCCTTTAAAATATTAATTAACACCTGTACCTAACATAACAACAATTATAATTACGTGTTACTAAAATTTTAACTTTACAGATTGTCAAGTTAAAATGTTAGTAACACGTAAACATTGTCAAGTGTAATATAATAATAACACATTTTTTCATAACGTAAAAAAAATATTTGATCGAAATGAATATTAATATCTTTATGATCAATAAAAAGTACAACAAAGCTTTTTGTTACGGTTGAAAGTAAAGGACTTTAAGGGCATCTTGCCGAGTCATTTTATCGACACGGATCAAACGCTGTTAATCAAAAATTTTAATGACCATAGTTCAGAAAATAATAACCTCTCTTTGGCTACCAATACGTAGAGCGTTGTGATAATTTTGGTAGTTGATACCCGATAATTATACAGGAATTCGTAATTATGAATCTTGTTTAAAGCATTTGAGTCGACGCCAAAATTTTATTTGAAAAAACAGAGCAATTAGTTGAAATGTTTATTCACGAAAAAAACACATTTAATGAAATGATGGCATGGTATTCATTACAATAATTTCAGATGGCGAGTTATAACACAAGATGTCAAGTGAAACCTGCAAAAAGCCGAGGATTAGCGTTTATAAATTGAGTTAGTGATTCCGTAATAATGCTGAGCAATAGTGTTAATTATCTGCATATAATTAAATAAACTAAATGATTTTACACATTATGTTTAACGGTTGCGTTATGGTTGAAATGTCTAGAATATAGTCATTTAGTTCACTTTGTCATTACATATGGCAATATTTTCGTAATCTACCATGTGAAATTATTGTTTTAAAAAACATCGCTATTCACCATTGAATTATTCTCATGTAATAAATGAGGCAATTTTTGTTAGTTATATTATACACAAAATTTTTGGGTATAATATAACTAACAAAAATTGCCTAATTTATTACATGAGAATAATTAATTGTAAAAGTAAATATAATCCTCTTCTAAGAATTCCTAATTAAGATATAGTAATGAGAAAGGCAAATAAATTTTGTTTTAAATTTTTTTTCTAATATCACACCCTTATTTTAGAACTAAGTACACTATACATTTTTTTTATTACTTAAGCCAATTTGGATTTCAGTTATTTGACCCCAACAGATCACCTACGGATCGGAAACGTGGTCGCTGACTATGGGCCTCATTCGAAAGCGCAAAGTCACACAGCGTGCGATAGAAAGGGCTATACTTGGAGTTTCTCTACGCAATCAAATTAGAAATAAGGGGATCCGTAAAAGAACCAAAGTCAACGACATAGCGCTATGAATCGCGAACCTGAAGTGGAAATGGGCGGGCACATAGTCCGACGAAATGATGGACGTTGGGATTCGAAGGTGCTGGAATGGCGACCCCGCACTGGAAGGCGCAGTGTAGGCAGACCTCCCACAAGGTGGACCAACGACATAAGGAGGGTCACTGGTAGCCGCTGGAGCCAGGCGGCACAAGATCGGGGACAGTGGGCATTATTAGGTGAGACCTATGTCCAGCAGTGGACGTCCATCGGTTGAAGTGAGTGAGACAGAACCCCAACAGAATAAGTAATGCGTTATAACTTATGTCGTTTTTTAATATCATCATCAGTCGTACATTGGAAATAATATACTTGAGGATTCAAAAGTGCTGTAATTTTTTTATGAGACTTTTTTGGGCGAGATTTTATCCGCGACAATATTATCTCATGATGGTGCTTTATTATTTGTTTACAAAGTATCAAAATTAGTTGAACAAGGGCTATTGACGTTGGTGCAGCGCGAGACAGTTTGGCCTTTAGGCTCATTGTAATGATGTTATTGACTCCTTTCGATCCGTCCATCATAGCTACGTGCTTCTGTTTGATACGAGGTGATAATTATCGTTGCCTTATAGTTACCATTACATTTATCTTATTATAGGGTTATCCATCCAGGCTTTTCTGTTTTTAAATAAGATGTTGTTTTGAATAGTTTTAATTACATTAATCAGTCTTTAATTGTTAAATGCAGCATGCATTCCTCCTCGATTTAAGAAAATTTTTCATAGAATAATATTATTTGATAATAATCGCTAACATGTAAAAGCACACAATGCAACAGGTCCTTTTTTTAATAATATTGCTGACAGGTTAGCTCTTTACTGTTATTTGTCACCTGACGGCAAATAATGATACAGTCTAAGATGGTAGCACGCTGATTGGGAAAGGGGATTTTATTCTTTTAATAGTTTCTACGGAGCACAATCGTACCGGAACACAATTTTTATGCTTGGCAATAGGTTGTTGCAGCTCGAGTGACGACTAGTTACGGCCGAAGCCCACCAGTCAACAAAATACAATTTCTTGAATTTACCTAGCTGGTAATCCTACCAGGGACCTCAGCTAGCATGAAAGATATTCGCCATATAACGCCAGCGAGGCAGCCAAAACCTTAACAAATGATTTTTATATTTGAACATTGAAGTTTTAATTTATTAAAAGAAAATTGGTTCGTATACGTATCATTTTTAAGCTTAGGTATTCAGAAAACTAGTGTAAAGTGAATGGGCAAAAATATATTACGATTTGGTTCGAATTTTTAGTTTACTTGAAACTCAGTATTTTTATAACAGTGATGAAGCTAATTACGTGAAGCGACAATAGCAAAAGCGGATTACAAAACTAAAAAGTAGNCGACTAGTAACGGCCGAAGCCCACCAGTCACCAAAATACAATTTCTTGAATTTACCTTGCTAGTAATCCTACCAGGGACCTCAGCTAGCATAAAAGATATTCGCCATATTACGCCAGCGAGGCAGCCAAAACCTTAACAAATGATTTTTATATTTGAACGTTGAAGTTTTAATTTATTAAAAGAAAATTGGTTCGTATACGTATCATTTTTAAGCTTAGGTATTCAGAAAACTAGTGTAAAGTGAATGGGCAAAAATATATTACGATTTGGTTCGAATTTTTAGTTTACTTGAAACTCAGTATTTTTATAACAGTGATGAAGCTAATTACGTGAAGCGACAATAGCAAAAGCGGATTACAAAACTAAAAAGTAGAGCATACATGTAGTCGAAACTGGCATCAATATAGTAACTCATTGTCTTCTGGATCACAAATGCAGCCCCACCTCGATTGCAGTCCGGTATTGAATCTAACCATTCGTCATCCATTATTCACGGCTTAAATTGCACAACTTTAGAGCGCCATTTCTAAATGACATCTAAATCTGTTAGTGTATTAACATTGTGAATAAAATTCATACAATCAATCTACATAAATGTCCGTGAGCGTCCGTCCATTAGTCAGCTAGAGCACAAAGGGCACACGCTCATCTCGTAAATCAGTCGTATGTACTTGTATTGAGTTCGCTTGCCCAAATCGTACTCAATAACCAACGTGCGACGACGCCCGCGCCCGTAACGTCTATACGCATATACTGTTTCCAGCCATTAACGACCCCTTTATACATTTGTCATGTCCAAAGGAAATCTTAAGATATGTATAAATTAATTTTTCATCACTTCCTACAAACGAAAAGCATATGGTTATAGCGGGAATTGCACAGCAGGGTGGTGTGCCTATACATTGGCACTAAAAACAAAACAGCAAGGTAGTGTGCAGACCTGTTATACAAATTCTCTCAGACTATGACACCATCCTATTCTCTTATTTGAAGTTTACCAAACTAAATTGTCACTAAATACGGATTTTTCCCATATTCTTACGGGATCGGGACTTACGCAGTTAATATCGCCAGTTGTCTCTAAAAATTTAAGCAAAAATTTGAAAAACAAAACAATCTCACAGTAAACACCTTTATGATCCTGGCAGGCGATCCCTCTTGGGAGTTGCGGGCGAAAGTCCTTGCAGTCGCCTATCAGTACAGGGTAGCTACGCGGGCTTTCAGAAGCGCTGAATCATATGACAACCAGGTCCGGAGGATCAGGGCTCTCGCCGACAGAGCTCCGATCGAAAAATGGAGGGAAGATCTTGGGTCTCCAGCTGCGGGTAAAGTCACGGTAGAGGCGATCCATCCTCATCTGGACAATTGGCTCACCAGGGGGTACGGATCTCTTTCCTATCGTCTGGTGCAGGTGCTGAATGGCCATGGTTGTTTCGGCAAGTACTTGCACCAAGTCGTTAGCCGTGAGGAAATAGATACGGCTCACCATACCTTGGCGGGGTGTCCAGCATGGGCACACCAGCGGCATATCTTATTATCACTGGTTAAAGGAGATCCTTCACTGGAAAGCATTCCCTCGCCCTCGGAGGAGGCTTGGTGGAGAAGTCGCACGTATGCGCTTCATGCTTCACTTTATTGAGTGATAGGTCCTCATAGTCGATGTCATCCGGGTCACTATAGTGGAATGCAGCTAGGGAACCTCTAGTGATCTCACTCATGGATGAAGAGGGGTCTACTGGGTTTTAGTGGGTATCCTGTAATCTGTGAGTCCCACACTCCCGATTGGAAAAAGTCTTCCATCGGGGTGCGTAAAGGCATTTCCCAGCGCCAAAAAACCGCCATAAAAACAAGGTATAGGAAACAACATGGGCGACACTAGGGAGTACAGCTAGATTTAAAAATAATAAAATTTATTCAGTGGTTGCATAATATAAGAAATTAAGTTTTTATGTGAATGTACATACATTTAGGAAATTAACATGCATGTCTGAATACAAATGGCATAATCAGTGGGTCGTCTTGTCAGACATAAATTGGATAATTATTCAGAGTGTTGCCTAAACACACCCTAAACAGTTATTAAGATATTAAAATATGAGCTAGTAGCATGGAGTGGTGTTGGCGTCGCAGGCGGCACGCGGCAGGGCGCCCAGCGGGCGGCGCTACCGGCCTCGGACTTTGTAGGCCGCTAACATACTGACGACTGTGTGAGAGTCATCTATTTACATAACAGTTAAATTTCTACGCATTTTTGACGTGATTACGTCTTATAAATCGATGAATGCCGACTGCACACACGAAAAGCATGTCTCTTTGTCACGTTCCGCTTGAGCCCCGCTTGCAAGCGGGAACTCTGAACAAACGATAGTAATAAAAACAGTATTCGATAAGTCGTAAGACTAAACATCTATTTGTACATTATATTTTTCATTTTAACCTTAAAATATGAATATAAGCTTTATTTCTTATATAGAATTTCTGTACAAAAATTCATTTTAAATACAATAATAACAGTGTAAATAAATTAGTAATTAAGTAAATTAAAAATATGGAGCATGTCTGTAAATATATTGCTTGTATGGAAACTGTTTTAAAAAATATTTGAATTGAAGGGATGTTCTTTAAGATTTTGAGAGTATAATTTTATTGCCGTGGTAGTGCGGTTTTATGGCCCTGAGTTGACGAAATTTGAATAAAAAGATGTTGAAACACACGTACATACCTACGAGTATTAAGGATGCAATTGACGACTTAATTAGGTCATTGATTTTTAATTGTGATGATTTCTGCTTAATACAGTAATATGTCTAATGTAAACATTATGTGGTAAGTTTCACCAATGTTGGAATGGAAAGTAGCATATATGACAAAGATTCCTTTGCTGCTTTACATATTGGATACATTATTATATAAAAAATATAATTAATTGTCATTGATCTTAAAACTTAAAAAATAAAAGGCGATATTATATATTATTGGTGTGTATTGTATTATAAGTATATATGCATATAAGTTGTCTTAGATTTTACATTCTATTTAAAAGGATTAAGAAATCGCAATTGTGATCCAACCCTAAAAATGAACATAATTAGTAAAGAAAAACCATTTCAACTTCATATGTTGTACTTAAATTTAATCAAAAACAAACTATAATTAATTGACTATTATAAATTATATTAATATTTTAAGTCTATAAAATCATTTGTACGATTTAAAAATCTAAAAATTTTATAGACTTATAACAGAATGACAAAGATTTGAAATATGACTTCGGAATAATACTGAACAAAAAATCTGAACATGGAATAACAGCGAGACATATTATTATAATATACTCGTATAACATATATTATAATGTATAACGAATACTTATTCGTTAAATTTACATAAAAGGATAGCGTGTTACAGCGAAATGAATAATTATGAATCCCTCATATAAATGTTGATTTACCAACTTTTGTTACCTGCAGAGTGCGGACATAAAAAAAAGATTTATCGCATCCCAAAACAACGTACTCGTTTAGGACGTTCAATGTCATAAATATAACAGATTCAGTAAAGAATCGAGTTACATCAAACGGCTTTAAAGAGACCTTATCTTCCTATCTCTCAAATATTGTCGCCACATTTCAAAGCGGTTAACACGCAGGTATAAGATAGGCGACGAAGCCAACTTTGAAGCCAAACATATTAAAATAACGACACAAATAATATAAGGGCGTACTTATATGTGCATAATAATGATTTTAGTTGGATAAATATGAGAAGATTACTACCACATTCAAATAAAAAAGGAAAATCCACTGAGGCTCGTGAACAGGGCGACTCTCGGGCTAGCGTTAGATGCCGCGACCAGATTGTGTTCACTTGGGTCCGGCTATCATTTATATCATTTCATTGCGGCTGTTTACATTTCATTCATAAAACTAACTGCAATATTTTTTTTATTATTTCATGGGAACGGAGTCTTCATTTTATATTTAAAATTTTGTAATACTACCCAGTACTAATGATATTCTATCGACTTTAACTTGTAACGGTTGTGAAGCTTGAACATAGTCATTGACTGACAGTAAATCATAATCACGTTGACTCGACTGAAGTACTGTTCACACTAAACACAGACATGTTTCTGGGTTTCCTCGAACGAATGAAAGAAGCTGGAATTTTAATAAAAACCAATGTTTTTAAAGGGTAATAATAAAATTCAAAATATTTTTATTCAAGTAGGCCTTTACAGCACTTTTGATTCGTCAAATATTGTTTTTTCATATAATATTTCAATATATGATTCATGATGACACTAAATAATGGCTTTCAATCTAAAGTTACGAGAGTTCCTTCGCGCCCTGATTTGAGAAGAGCCCACGACAAGCTCAGTCCGGTACACATTTTTTTTGTCATAATTATCACAATAGCGATTGATCAGAGCAATTTTTTCACTCCCACGCCTTTTAATCTTCTAAGTCATCCGTCAAACTATAGAATGATTTATCATTAGTTAACAAAAGATTTAAATTTATTACGAGACATGTTGTGTTAACATCTTCTGGGAGCTTGTTATAGAAACGAATAAATCATTTATATCTAGTAACCTATATTAATCCAATATTATAAATGCTAAGGTAAGTGTCCACCTGGTTGTTATATTTTGAAGCTTCAACGACTCATTAAATAATTTTGAATAACTTTTGTCGTAAATGATATAGAACGTGCAACCAATATGACATCCATCCATTCTTTATGAATCTTTTTCCTTAGGTCATGGGGTTACTGGTAAAGTGGAGGATGATTTCAGTTCTTTTTAAAACGTTTGGTAAAGAAATTGGCCTTCCATTGAATATTATCTATACCAACAGTATGTCTATTGCTAAGTGGTGACAGATTTCAACTAAGTTTGTGTTACATTATTTACGTTTGTGTAGAAAATGGTAGGTAGCATGCACTGGGACATTTGTATTAATTATACGCAATTATATATTTATAACATAAACAAAGAGCACAATACGAAGTATAAAGATTCATTAACAAGAAATAAAAATTATATTTGTTACTCAGAAACAGTATATGAATAAAACCGACCGGAGGTAATATTATAAGCTGCGATCGTATTCATTTTGTTTTAATAAGCCCTCGGCATGTATGTGTCGCCGAAGCTCGCACGTTGCTCCTTATTTATTGACCTATTAGAGATAACATTAAGATCAAGATGCACGGCCATGGACCTTTGTTATAAAAATGTCTACCTCATTATTCTTAAAAAATTAAAGGCAGCTTAATATGGATCTCACCGACGAATATCATTCTATTGTAAGCTTCTTATAGAATGTAATGGGTTCAGTTAATAATCGATAATCGCAACATTTAAAATTTTATGAGGAGTTACAATAAACTTTATTGCTCTCATGATGTAGCAGTGACTATCAATAAAACATTACATTTTTTACAAACAGTATTATTATGTATCAAAAAATGTTTATATTAACGTGAGAGCGATATGGTAAAATATTTCGTATATAAAAAGTAGGCTGAATATAAATGACGTGAGCGGTAGATACTAGCAAACTAGATGACGAAATAGGCAAATATTTTATATGGTTGCAATGAAGTGAGAAAAGTGAAAATAAGAAGGTGAAGAAATATAGGGGTACACAAAATGAAACAGATGGAAGAGTATATGTCATGGAACATACTACAATACAGAAGAAGGGTGCTGAAAAGTTAAAGCGCGAAATCCTACAAGTAACGAACGAAATTTCTCTATCAGATGTTGCCACTGACCGCTTATGTCAAGACGATGCGGATGACTACGCAGAAGATGCTGTAAACAGATGACTAGTACAAATAACAACGAGGTTTGGTTCAGATACAACTCATGTAGGCTGTTGCAAGGCTATATCTGCGATACGTGCTAGATTTCCTTTGACTCCAATTGCCTCCTGGTTTAACTACCATTACCCACATGCTGGTGCAATGAGAGTATTTTTTTTAAACTTTATTATGCTAAGTTGATAGCCAAATAGTCTGAAAATTATTTGTAATGATAGTTAATTAAGTAAATTATGTTCAGAGGCAGTTGCAATAAATTTTTCTTTTATAATTAAAATTTTATTTGAGTTTTCGCTCAAGCAACCCATAATACCCTCTTTTCTCTTATATTTCTAGTTATGCTCATTAAACCTAATTAATTTTTCCTCCTATAGTACATTTTCTGGCTTGTAGTGTTGTTGTTAGTCTATTTTCAATAGTCTATTTGATTAGATAAAGGTTCATACTAAGCTAAATGAAATAGAACTGATAGGTAATACATTATTTTACTACAAATATTATTGTATTTAACAGAAAAAGAAAAGGACACCTTCATTACTTGTACAATTCCGGACACATCAAAATGTAGGTATCAAAACATTTCCTTCATTCTAATTCAAAATAATAATAATACATGTATAAAATTAGCAGACAAGTTTATAGCCAGGTAGAAGATCATGACTATTTAACTCGTAATTCATTTAAATACATGATGCTTTCGATGATGAATTAAACATAACAAATTGTTCAAAGTTGAGGAAACAGTAGAATCCAGTATAGTCTATAATTTATTGTGTCAAAAACTCATATTAAAATCGCACGAAAAAATATCATTACGTGTTAATTGGTTTAAGAGTTTCATTTATATTTCAAACGGCTTCTGTAATATAAGCTTTTTCAAATTTTGTCGATCTATTTTCAAAGATTCCAAAATAGCTTATATTTTCTTGTCTAAAACTCATATTGTCTACTGCCAAAATGTTATTAATTATTTGATAGTAGCTATAGTAATTATTTGAATTTTCTTTATTGCAATAAAGATAAGTATGGGACTTCTATGACTGTAGTGAAGACATGGATAATTTTAAAATTGAAATTCAAACCTGACCGACTGTCCAAAGAACTGTTAAAGCACTACATGTACCTTAAAGTAATTAATTTATAGTGAATTCATTATTATAATTATTTATTTATGTTCTCTACTTATACACTCAACTTGGAAATTTGACTTATTATGGTTTTTGTAGTTATGAGCATTATATCACTACATTTATCAACCTAGGCCATCACTCATTTGAAAAAATATTGCTACCAAGGACACTGTTTGGTTTCCAAGTATAAACCCATCACAGGGCTCAATAGATCCAAATTGCTTTAGGGATATGCAGGTTCCATCACAATGTTTGCATATACCGAAAAGCACAATAATGAATTTTTTATCAATTAGACACAATTTTTACAATGAAAACAACATACTGGTGTCTGTCTACGATTCAAACCTTTGTCTCTTAACAAGTAATGATGTGGCTATTACACAATAATATTAGGATATCTCAATATTGATCATTTATATTTGCATAAGGTAATTTATTCTATATAATAAAGTTTAACCTGGTACTAATAACTTGAGATATATATTGTCATTGTGTAAATGTTGTTTAATTTTGAAATCTGTAAAATAGGCTTTTTTTGAATTGTATAGCTATATTTTCAAAACAGTGACAGTGTTTTTTATGAGCGTATCCACACATTATTGACACGGTTCATTCGATGGCGGCATCCTGTCCTTATAATTTTTCCCAGATTTTTAATCTAACCAATTTAAATCAATACTCATTATAGGTTTCAAGGGACACTCATCTCAAATTTTTAACACAGCGACACAAACTTGTTTTACGATTATTATTTAAGGCATTTTAAGTTTATTACCATTGGGTTTTGATAAATGATTTTACGGAACGACACAATTTAACTTTTATGTCAAGGATGTTTGTTCACGGATTTGCTTATAGTTTTTATTTAATTTAACACCACTTCTTATTTTTCTTAGAACATTATGTAACATTTTTAATATAACCATGTTTGTTATGTTTTGTTAGTTTAATGTAGTATTTTTGTTATCTGCTGTTAAATTATATAAAAAATATAGAAGAGGATAAAGGATAAACTTCTTATGGACGTGTAAAACGAATCTTAGCTTATAAACCATACATAATTCATATATTAAAAATGTTAATTGCAGGAATGTTTTTGTAATGCGGCGAAAGTCGAAATCTA
The DNA here is from genome assembly GCA_015832385.1 of Elymnias hypermnestra. Taxonomy (NCBI): domain Eukaryota; kingdom Metazoa; phylum Arthropoda; class Insecta; order Lepidoptera; family Nymphalidae; genus Elymnias; species Elymnias hypermnestra. The sequence goes on from JACTOM010000070.1 coordinate 3,349,318, forward strand.
CACAATTACTTTTCGGCTCCTTCTAAAGCATTGTCCACTTACAATTAGCGATTCCGCTACTACATTATTTATGTAATTTGTAACATATAGGTATGATTCAGAACGCTAATTAATAAAAAAAAAGTCAAAATAACTTCGCATAAAGCTTTATAGGACAAAATATAGAATTTTGTGTGTTCTTTACATGTTTTACAGTTAATGTTGGATTTTGAAAGGAACACTATAAAAGTGTATGGTTGGTTTTTCCTGGCGGTTTACCTTTTTTCTGGTTTATCATTTATACAAGTACCCTCTACAATAATAGAACTTCAAAGTAACTCCATCATATCAGACCTGAGAAAAAGTAATATAAACTGCTGTAAACTCACGAGGGAGAGCTTTTTTAAAGCATAGACCCACCACGATACTCCAAGACGTTTTGGCAGGTTACACATATCCCACAATTGTTTCGGGTTATTTTCTACTCAGAAAAATAAAACGATAAAATATAAACAATAATTTCGCAAATGTTAATTAGTGCACATACCTCAGAATAAAAATCTACATGACTATGAATTGGGCCAGTACTGCTCGTCTTGCGACGTACAAGCGCTCCAGGCAAGCCACCTTCGGAGTAAGTTATTGGTCATTTCAATCGTTCGTGACAATACTCGTGACCGCGTTACCGAGTGATGTAGGAGTATCGCTGAGTTTTAGCTGATATGAGCCAGACATAAGCTGGAACACCCTCCTGATTATTCCAGGCATTCACGAGGGTTTCCCAGGGTTAAAAAAAAGAACGGTTCCTTCGAAATCGGAAAAAAAGCTTGTTTTTTAATTAAGGGATGTCAGGAAGCTGATTACATATAAACATTTAGTGGTATTATGTGACATTACATATACCTCCACTCCCCGTAAAAGTCCCATGAAAATCAATTCGGCCTTTTACGACAACAGACAAATTTTGTTTAACTCAATCGTTTGGTACAATTTAAACTATCATAATACGTGTTTAGTAAAGTATTACAAACAAATTACTCTTAAATTATAGTTTATTGGTTACACTTATGTTACAATGAAATAATATTCTTAATGCAGTATTTTCGAACGCAATGTATTCTTAGGTAATATTTAGCAAAGTAAATTCTATTGGAAACATTGAACTAAGCTTCCAAATAAAAAGAAAATAAAATTAAATCATTCATGAAATCTTCAGAAATCTAATCAGTAGCTTCAGTACAGTTCTTTCTTTTTGAATTCACTCCAGTACAATAAGTAGCCTAATAAATATTCCAGAAAGTTGTTTTAATTTCTTCTTTACACAGCGTAGATTACCAGACGCAATCGGAAAAACTTCCCTGTTTTTAATTTTCTTTAAAACATTAATTTTGTTCCTTTTCTACATTTTATTTTAGCGAATAGTCTGAAGGCTTTCTTAACTTCAAAACGTTTATCTCTTTAAAAGGTACACAGGTAATTGTTTTTTACGATTTCAAACCTTAACACAATGCTGTATGATATCTTATTAAATGATTATATTACCACATTTTTAACTTTTTAATTACTTCGTAGATACCTGAGTTTACCGGATACTTTTTTATTTTTCGAAAAGTTATTGTGGAGTTACACATACAAAACAAGAAACTGAACTTTCATATTTAAGTATTTTTTTATTGACAGATACTGTGAATGCTATAAGAAAATGTTAACGCTTAATGCTAACTCTGCAAATGTTATATTTGCCATTTTATTTTGTTTTATCACTTACCATCAAGTGAGACAATCAATATCCAATGAAAAATTTGAAAAATTGAACCTCGTTAGTTACAGAATTTATCTTTATGTATTAATTTTTAAAATTATAACTGTATGGGTTTATTATACTTTAAAATTCATAGCAAAAAAGTTTCTTATTACACAAGTTCCATAAAATATCTTAATAGGTTTGAAATATTTATACAAGAAAAAAACCTTAGGCGGCAGCATAAAAGGAGAGACAACAGGATCGCAATTAATCATCTCTGGGAGTTATGACGTAAAAATAAAAAATAATTATAAATGTCCGACGTTCAAATTCTTGTCGAAACGTCTGTGGGTATGCTATAAAAACCGATCCCGATACAGTTCGCGAAGGCAATTAAGTTATAAAACTGAGGTCCAATGTTTTAATGAAATATACACCTTTGTGTTATCAATTTCAATATTAATTAGTAATAAGAATCGGATTTTTTAAAGAGTACATGTTAAGAGCCCAAGAAAATTTCGTTTTAAAAATTCTTCCCTCTTCAACCTTCATGTACATCTTTTCATGTTGAAACTGTCCTTCTTTGGACCTCGTTAACTATTCTTCATGACTGACAAGTTAGTCAGGTCTTGTCTGTAATCTCACTTGACAGTGAGAGATGGTAGCGTGTTAATATGGAAAAAGGTAATTTACATCTTAATGTTTTTACAGTATCGTACTAGAACTAAAAATGATAGCTCGATAGGACTCTTTGTTGATGAGGTGGTAACTAGCCTTGCCCGAAGACTTACAACACTCAGAGAAACAATCCGAAGAATCCGAGACCTCTGTTATCGAATCGAGTATTTGTATGTATATAATATTATGTGAACGTGAGAAATAAATACTGACCCGAGGCTGGCAAATATAAAATGTGATTTATACCATAACCTTACTCTCTTCTTAGTCACATGGTAAGTTTTTTCGGTTACGTATCTTAAGGTTGCGGGTTCTAAATTTAGGATAAGACAATTTAAAAATGAATTTGGGAATCTGATTATGATCTCTCCGAGTTACTGGAAGTTAAGGAATCGGTTGTGCTATATCCATGTGGCTAGGAAAACACGTCAAGCCCTTGGCCCTGCGGCAGATTTGTGTCTGATCATGTCGGATTTGCCGAGTCCCATTGGACTATAAGATTAAAGATACTATATAGATAAAAAATTGAAACAGAAGTTGCATGTGTAAACAAAAACATCTTCTGTGCAGATGGCTAATCTGTGTAACTCTGTATCATTTGTTCTATTATATCAAAGAGCACGTTTACTATGGGAATCATTGCCTCTCAAAGCATTTCCTTTATATTTTACTAGCTGAACCCGCGACTTCGTCTGCGTGGAATGCTTTTTAGGCATTTTCATTAATTTAGGCAAATTATTTCACAAATAAGAAACACGTATAAATACTTCAATGAGCTACTTCCTGTGTATTACTGCAATATCGTTACGAGTCAATAGTTAACACCCCGCAACCCCTCTTGCGGGTGGAATTTCGTAAAATCCATTCTTACCTGTCCTCTACTCGGCAAAAGGAATATTCCTACCAAATTTTAAGTCTCTAGGCCTTATGTTTCCAGAGATATCGTGACGAGTTAATAGATACCTGGATATATATATTTATTAAGTATTGTCCCTCTTTAGTTCTGCTGGGTAACTTATTCAATATTTCACCGATCAAGGTAATCTTAAGGACTTTATATCGTACTTGACTCCGTTAATAGGCGTTAATAAATTAAATAAACATATTTTTGGATTACATTTTTTGAGTGTTATTACTACTTATAATTCTCATTTTCTTTTCTTCTATACTTCGTAAAACACAGGAAAAATCAGTGAACAGGCCTTTTATCTAATTTAATAAAACGTCAATAACATCTTTTCTGTTTATTACTAAGGCTGCGTTAAATTTAAATAGGCTCTCTAACTTATATTATATGAAATTGATACAATAAATTTAACGCGTTATTATATAATAATGTAATTATGAAGGCTAAGGTTATCCTCAATTCGAACCCAATATAATCTTAGGTTCAAATTATGGACTGTAAAGTCATAACTGAGATAATAATAAATTCCAAGAAATAAACTCAACTATTGATGCAATAAAATAATAATAAGTACTAATTAAAAACCATGGGAGCAGATTATGTATAAAAAGTCGACGGGGTGGTCCGCTGTCATTATTTCATAATAAAAGAAAAAGAGGGCTATTTAATCGATGTACTTTTATATCTAGAACCAATACTGCTTCTTAAGTCGCGGATACAGCGAAAGAACATGATTCCTACTAATTAATGTAAGCACCGGAGAGGTAATTAATTGTCGGCTACCCGTGTAGGGGGAATGAAATATTTATAAAATTCATAACAAAACTAATTATGAAACATCGACGCGCCTCGCCCGCACCACCCGCAGGCTTGCTGCTCTCTGATCCGACTATAGAAAAACCTAACAATTCTCTGCCGGCTTCACTTACAATCCTTTTTCTCTCATATTCAGTAGCCTGACAGCGCACTGCAATCATAAAGTGTTTTTGTTTAAATGACCAAATACGACGAGAACTATGTAGTCGGTAATTGTAGTGCATCGTAGAACAGACACAAGTAGCCACTTATCGGAAATACCTGTGCAATATAGTTGCAATAAATCTCGTTATCTCAGATCAAAAGCGGTCTTAACTCCGTTACCATTCACGCGGAAAACTTACGAATGAGATGAAAATAAACCCCGGCATGGACAACATAGGCCGGATCGCTGGAACCATAAAATTTTGTTATTGTAAAACAAGAAATAACGTGCCATCTCCAGCGGCAAAACGTATATGGTAGCCGCTAAATATTTATCAGTAAATTAGTATGCCTAAACTAACAAAATCAATTAACTTTGCTTTTTGCTGATAACAGGTTTCGTACAACGACATTCCGGTATTTCGCAACATGGATGATGTCGAACAATCCCATCGCCATGACATAGTCATGTTTTACGTACATATCTGCTCATCGTTCAATTTTTTGTATAGCATTGATAGCTGGAGATTTTTAATTCTTCACAAATTTGTATTAAAAATTCTGTGTAATGTATAAAGTAAGCTTTAACGGCATTTAATGTAGCCTTATTCAAGTGACTGACACCTATGCACTCGACCAACACAGTTAGATAAGATTGACTTTTTCTTTTCCAACAAATAAATTTAATGTCCAAGGTAAACTCACATTTTCTGAAATTACTCGCTATAAACGATACACATGCCTTCCAAGATCTTATCAGTCTTGAATTACAGATCGCTATCAGTTATTGCATTAAAAATATTTCATAGACATTCAATACTACAACCTTAACTACCATAATCGTTTCTTAATCAGTTAGATAATAATCATTCAACGTGTATAACTGGCTTTGCTATTAAATGAGATAATATTGTACTTTTATCGTAGATAACTTTTCATGAATGAGAAAACAACTATTTAATGATGTATACTATATGTTATAATGTAAGTATAAACTGTAATAATATATATTTTTTAATATAACATTTTACATAAGTATTTTACACGTCACTATTTTTTTAGCTTAACATATTATTCACAATTTTGTAATATTACATTTCTGTTATTGCTTGTAAGTGTGGGCATAGGAAATTGTAAAGCCATAATATTTTTTTTTTTAATTAAAATTGCACTATTTCCTGCGATCCGGTCAATTAAATCTTTCATGAAGATTAGGGTCGTTGTACGTTGTAAATCATAAAATGTGTTATGCATACATATATATGCAATAACCAAAAAGAAAATAAAATAAATTTCTCCAAATTATACTCAACACTACGTCTAACTTGTGGTACACAAATAAAAATAATGAATCTTTAAAAAAATTACTGCACCTCATTAACTTAAGAAGTAAAAATAAATTTGTTGTAAATTCTAGAAGCCTACCTAAAATAAACAATTCATTTGAAGGTCAACGTATATATGTCTATAACAAACTTCCAGAAGACGTTCTAGAGATGTCAACTAATTCAAATCCTTTGTTAAAAGAAGAATTACTACAATTTTAAAGATTACTTAGACGATAAAAAAGCGTGGGAGTGAATGAATTACTCTAATATTAATATAACAAAATAATATTATATTGTAATTATGATGAGATCCTACTGAATATGGACTCTTTTCAGGACAGGGCGTGAAGGAACCCTCGTAACTTTCGATTATAAGTCTTTCTTTAATGAATAAACCTATGTTTGATTCAAAATTTTATTTAACTAAACGGTAAAGGTAAGGTAAGTTGCAGCCCATTAACATTGCATTACCGGGCACCGTCCTCCTCACTCATATGAGAGAGGGTTTTTAGAGCATAAACCCACCATGCTGCTCCAATGCGGATTGGCAGGCATTGTACACAAGTGCACTCTCTATTCCTTCACACTTATAGTGGGATGTGACGGAAATCCGACACGACCGGATTAACGTGCTCTCCGGGGCACGGTGGTGGGAAATTGGCTCGACTCTGGATTTGAAGTCATAACCTCATGTCAGTAGTGCAACATGCTAACCACTGGACCAATGAAGCAGTGTGAATAACTAAACGGTACGCTTACACTATTAAATACATGTTAAAATGGCGACATAACATTAACTACATCCGGCACAAGTTAAAACAAGTAATGTTCAAAACTTGTGCCCACGTGAGCAACCGACTGCAGATTTCTAACTTAAACGGTCGAACTTGTGACCCTCGCAGCGTTATATCGAAGGAACAAGACAAGTTTTGCATAGAGCGAAGTAGCCGTACATCAAAACAACTGGTGTCGTGGCGATGAGGTGAGGTGGCGGGGGGTGGAGCCGTGGGGCGGATCGGGGCGGGCATGCAGCCTGCAGCCGCGGAGCCTCCCGGCTGCACTCCGTACTAATGCATCGAGCGATGCACTACCTCGTAACCCGTCGGCCCTGTGCCTGCTGCGTCTCCTCACTTCTTGACATCCAATTTAATTGATATATAACATACATAAACAACATTCCAATTATACACATCGTATAGTACTCGAAAAATAGTCAAGCAAAAAATTAGCTTTTATAATTTTTTTAAAATTTACAATTACACTAACAAAACTATTTGAAATTTTATCGCAATATTATCTATATCAGAAAAAACTTTTAATAATACATACTCTGCCATCTATCGTCCGATAGCGACACTGTGTCTGTTTACAGTTTATTGTTTTATGTACTATTTAATTATGAAAATATATAAGATTATTAAGTGTAGCGTGGTTGTAATCCCGAGTCCTTACTGAAGGGTCTCCCGTTCGCAGCCTGGGAAACCTCTAGTTCTCTTTGATGTAATTTATGTTTGTAAGGAGCCGACAATCAACGTCCCACTGCTGGGCACAGGCCTCCTCATTCAAACGAGTGAATGTTGTTAGAGCATTGACCCACCACGCTACTCACTCGTTGGCAGGTACAGAAGTGCACTCTCTATTCCTTCACTCTCAAAGTCCGATGTGAAGGGAATTCGACTCGAGAAAGATCAGGCGCAGGACCGACGGCTTAATTATAATTTCGCATTAATTACTGTAATAATAATATGATGTATTGTACCTTTGAATATTAATAAAATTTTATTTTTAATTGTTTATATTCATTTGACATTCTTAATTTTAAATTTAATTTATATACTGAATTGTATGTGCATATTCATTTTTATTTAGTGAGTGAAATTTAAATATAATTATTTCTAAGGGCCTCAACCCGAATTAAAACTATTTTCTTTTATTATTTATTTATTTAACGTGTTCTCTGGGGCAGAGCACAGCGCCAACTTCTCGACTTCGGACAATTATTGAGAAAATCTTAATAGAAAACTCAATATCCACTTTTGAATTACCCGGGACTTGAACCCAGGATCTCATGTCTGTGACCGAACATGCTAACCTTTAGACCAATGAGGCAGTACTTATGTAACACACTTCACGTTTATAACAGATCCCGGGGATGTCATCCGCGTCGAACATGATCCCGTGGAGATATGAGTAAAATGGTTATATATCGTGAATCGAAACCATTCTCGATCCCACCTGAAAACGCACAAAATATTTGAACAAAATCTGTCCGGCTCTTTAGTAGGAGTTCAATGACATATATACATTTTTTTAGAAAAATCTATTCCACCATAACCTTTGCTAAAAAAAAATATAGTTGACATGACTCGTACCAGCGATATTCCGTTTATCCTCATTCTCATTACAATCACTCATTTCATTAACGTCACTAGCGTACCATATTTTTCGGACTAAAAACGTGCCTCAAATTTAGAAACGATTTCTTGAAATAAGAAACAATTTTAATATTCCCAAAGGATCCACCAAAAATTTGAGCCCATTTAATTGAAATAAAACAGAGCGTCTTCTAATCCGAAAAATATGGTTAACAGATTATTGTTCCAAAGAACATTATTGTCCTTTTAGGTGCTAAAAAGGAAAAGATCACGTGGAGAACAGTAAATGTCCCAGTAATTCTGACGTTTGTGTGGCCTGCCAACCAGCTTATACAAGCCTTAAACCCTCTCTCTTTGCCCAGAAAAGAGACTTTAATGGACTATTACCAACCAACAATTTGCTGTTTTAAATTAGGACATTAAGGGATTTAAAATGCTTAACTTGAAACTATATCGGGCCGCTAAATGTAATGACGTGCCCTTATCGATAATAAATATAAAAAGTAAATTTTATCGAAACAGGTACAATGTTATGGGCCCATCAAACGTCCTGTATTTTATAACTGTGTCGATGCACATTACAATTTGTAATGGTTACATCCGCGGATTCGAACTTAATTTACATGCAAATACATCGACATTATTACTAAAATGAACATCCTGTCGCATTGCGATCGATTTGCATATTTTTTAATAAAATATCAGGAAAAATAACAAAGGCATTCGTTTATAAAACGGTCGGAATACAATAGTTGGCACTTCCGGCGAATTATTCATAAAATTAAATCAGAGCGTCATCATAATTTGTACTAGACAATTAACTGTTTATTACGACACGTCGGACTGTGCGTGTATAGAAACTACGGAGGTGTGCATAAATTACCTTTACACTGTCGGCTTGTTGTAAATTTTGTTTTCAATATACTGTATCTGATAAGTGTCCCTTCCGCAATGTTTTTAATACTAGCTTTTCCAATTCCTACTGTTATATCATACTCTCCCAAAATGTACATAAAAACTTGTCCAAATTTTCTATCGTTAATAAAATACTTTTTTATTCATCTACTCTCTTTCATATACATTTTTTAAAGCGTGTAGTAGATTATACTTGTATGTCAGTATAGTTTTTTTAAATCTTAATGCATCAATTACATTAATTTTGAGAAAAAGTCACGAAAGGTATAAAGNAAAGTTGTGGATTTGTTATAAAATAAACAATATCTTATCTTAATTACAAGGTAGCAGTATTTTTTTTGTCGCTAGGAAATGCATTTACGCACTCCGACTAATGTGGTCGGGAGTATGGGACTAGGGTACAAACTCGCAATACCCACTAAAATCCAGCGGGGCCACCATCAACCATGAATGGGAAGCCAGAGGTTCGTTGAGGCATTCCTCTTTGCCCCTTGGTTGCAGCTCACAGATATTCTACAGGGAGAGGAGGTGTACGAGTTTTCGACTCCCGTTTCCTGCACCCCTTAACCGGGGCTGGAGTGTTTCGGCAGCATTCACTGTCTCCCTTTGCCATGCCTCCTAAAGCGAGATGACAGACTCGCAAAAGGAGGCAACCGCTCTCCAGGCCTGCTCACTGAAAAGTATTGCTCCTATAATATTGCCGGTGAGAGGTATGTGCCGATCAGCGACGTCATAATGAGTCGCTGAAGTCCCCAAGCGGGTCATTCTGCCACAGTGTGGTGGGCTGTGTCTGACGAGGCACCACACTCGTGACATCTGGCCGACAGCTCACAGCCAACAGTTCGGTACAGGTATTTGCCGAAGCAACCATGACTGGTAAGCACCTGTACCAACCTATAGGAGAGCGATTCGTGCTCTCTGGGGACCCGAGATCCTCCTTCCATCTTTGGGTCACGGCTCTGTTAGCTAGAACCCTGATCCTCCTTATTTCGTCAGCGTCTGGTGATTCCCCTCTTGTAAGATAGCAGTATAGACAGTCAATGAAATATATACTTTAGCTAAATTTTTTTAACAAATAAGATTTAATGGTTTATAACTTCATATTTAATATAGAAGATAAGCAAGAGAGGCATATTTAGAAGTTATAGTAAGTCATAATACGTAAGTTTTTTATTCAAATTCAATTGAAAAAGGAAACTATCATTACTTACATAGAGTCATGAACATTGACTGTAAATTAATACTATACGAATCGATTATGATGATAGAGGCCATTTACACATGTTGTTTAAACGACGAGATACGTAAAGCATAATTCTTGAGGACTTTTTATTTGCAAATAATGTCTTGTGTTTGACCCTTTTATTACGTTAGATATATTTCCTAGCATGGCTGAAGTTTTAATTTGACTAAAAATCACAGTGATAAATTGGAAAATCAATTTTAAAACATTAAGGAAATCTGGTTTCTAAATTTTATTTTAAACATATGAGAGACGTGATCTTCAATGTTCACTTCAGCTCATGTTCACTTTAGAGATAATAACAACCTAAGTGATTTATTTTATTTATTTATTTATACACCAAAATGAAGTCACAGTAATAAGAAATTAAAGTTAGTATACATAGGATACACAGGATATTGGAGAGATATCTTCCAAGAACCCCAGTGATATAGTAGTTATATAATCTTTTATATTGGTATAGTATACATTTATTTATTGCTATTGTTGTTATTGTTAAAGTTGTTACAAAAACAAGCTTATATACAGGTTACTATTTATACTGTATATGTGTATAGTATATAAGTAGTTTATAACGGCTAAACTTAAAAATTCACGGTCTACCTTTTTATTTCAATGTCTTTCTTTGCTCTTAAGGTTGTTTAGAAGAGATCGCCATAAAGTGATAAGATCGCCTGTTGCTTAGCTACTTCTTAATCTAAGTTTTAGTCTAAATTGTAGTGGTGTACAATAAAATGGATAAATAGCCAAAGCCACTATAAAACGGACAGTCGTAGACACGATGCACAAGGTTCTTTATATTATTTACGTTTCGAAGCGATGCGTGCGTTTTGTTTTCATTTACATAAGAATACGACAACACACCGATACCGACGTTTTTTGTTCACCCGATGAATTTGTTGTCATTATCTTATCATAGAATCCATAAACATTTCTTTTGTTTTAATGCATTCATAATTTATGCATTTTATTATTGATAAAATTGGACCCAATAAAAAATGAGTATGGCATTATAAGGTTTCAATGATGATGATTGAAAAAGCGATATTAAATATTCTCTGCCTATAAAGTAAACAACGATAGTTGCATCATAACTATTTTACTACGCTTTTTTAAAGAGCTAATCTTTAAAATGATTTAAAGTTATAATTATCACACTAATAGTTATAATTACCTTACATTTGTTGTCAAATCAAAGTTCTTTATTCAAATAGGTTTTTTCAGCACTTTTAAATCGCACTTTTTCATTTCTATTGTTCGACTGATGATGATTTTGATGTATGACTTAAAATCTTTACCAGCGACGTAACTATACCAGCTGGGGCCAGTTGCAAATTCTTTTGATAGGGCCCGTGGCAAATCATTTGATATGGCATGGCAATATTTGTTGATGGGGCCCTATCGCAAAAATCATCACGTATTTAATTTTAGTAGTACCACTCGAGTAGTTATCCAACACAGTTTTATTTTCAACGGCATGGGTTTATATATTTACATTAATTCACATACAGCAATCTATATACGTCCCACTGCTGGGCATAGGCCTCCTTCCTTAGGCTCGAGGTAATGTGCTATAATTACTTCACATTCATCTTCCATTCAATACGGTACGAGTATTTATTAAGAAAAATTTGTTTTTCGAGCTCACTGTTCCGCATATGATTGTGCTATAGAATTTTCAATAGGCAGAATAGCCAAGTCGCATGGGTTGTTTTTTTCCATGTGCTTCGAGTACCTCTTGGGCTGGGGTCCTCATGGGCCAGGGGACCGCGGAGTTTTCCCAGTCATGCTACCCTATAGTTATCCCACTGCTAAAGAAGAATCTACAATAATATTAATCGGGTATTCTTTTTTACCATCATTATTACAGTTTATTTAAATTACAGCAATTATTTATCATCAACAAAGTAATCCTTCAAATTAAAGTATTATTTTTGGTTTCGTATAACGTATACTTAAAATGACGTCACTAAAAAGTCATTAAAGTTTATAGTACAGATATAAGTCATAGATTTTAAAGAACGTATAGATATGACTATTTTACTTTATTTTATACAATAGCTTTATTGCCGATATATATACCAAAAAATATAAATTTGGGAAGATGAATTGAGAGATCGAGACTGACTAAGACTGACTTAAATGCGGAAAATTATAAAATAGTATAATCTGTTTTCCACATTTGATGTAGGCATACTACTAAGGCGCAAAAAGGCTATTAACCTTTACTTAGTCCCTGGAGTTATTAAAAAAGTAACGTGTCTATAGTAACGTTCAAATTTACACTTAAATTAGGCTAGTGACAAATAGTTGGAACGACATGATAATATCTCTCGTCACCTGAACGGAAGCGGCACGTTGCGCGCAACACAAAAACTGCATTAGTTTAGTATAGTTAATTATAATTGTAACATACACAGCTCGTCTATAACTTTAAAAATAACAACAAAAGATAACAATCGAAAACTCGGAATATTGTTTACATACATTTTTTATCATCTACTAAGGGTCGTCAGTGTTCCGTATTTTGTTATAATACAAATAAGACTTTCTTGTATCTATTCATAGTACTTTAAAGGTAAGGTTTATGAAGGATAGTTCTCAAGCCCTCTGTTTTGTATCTATAAATTTAAAAAAAAATACCAAAATTATGCCAATATGATGTTTATCTATTGCAAAATGTAGAAAGTAACTTGTAAATACACATAGTTTTTTAACTAATAATTTTTAAATAAAATAGGTAAAACCACATTGCTAATTGCTTAGAAATTATAATGATTTTTCAATTTATTTCCACTAGAAATGTTCAGGAAATTACCTAAATGGCAAAGATATTATGAAAGTGTTTTTACTAATGTGTTTATCAATAAGAATAGGGTTATTGACGCTTAAGAGGTATCAGTTATAAATTAAAACCCAACTGTCCTGATGTTCTACTGCTGAGAAAAAAACATGCATAACACTATTTCTATGCATTTGAGCAAACTGAACGTTCCAAAATTCCCTTCACATATAATAATACACTTTTCTTGCTTCCTTTCCGCATAAACTGGCAGATTTTGGCACATTTTATTATAAACACAACAGTTTTATTTTCTCAATATACTTTTTCTTATTTAATTACCCTTCTTCTTCTTCTTCTTCTTCTTCTGTCTGTTCTGTTGTCGACCTTACATGAAACTCTGCTAATAAACATCAATTAAATTTGAAAGAGATCTGAAAGGTGCATTGCCAGGATTCCTTGAAAACCCTTATTACGAATTCACTTTTCAAATTAATAAGCCATTACAGAATTTCATTAGTCTTCGAAACGGGGAAAATAAAATTTTGAGTTGAAATGAAAAAGAATCCGTCATGGCAATCTGAATGTAAACAAAAAATACAACTGCTACCAATGAAGACCAATGAATAAGCAGGCTTCGAGCAGATGTTTTAACGGAAAATTATCTCCCCGACATTAAATCTTATTTGAAATAAACTACACATGTATTATAAACATTTGAATACGAATAAACACACATCCAGGTAAATCAGAATGGTGAATGAGTAAGTGTAATATAAATATCAGAAATAGTAAAACTAGCAACACATTCTGTAATCAAACAATCTTTCATCCGCTCCCACAAAGCTTAGCATTTTAAAATTAATCCGGTGAAGATCGTAAAATATTCGATAAACAGGGCGGGTGTTTGCTTTCGCCAAGTTTAACATTGCTATTAAACAGTCGTGAAATGGACAGAAATAATCGGGTCGATCCGTTATAACGCGTCATTCGTATTATGTCGGCGTCCGCATACATTGCAAGCGCACTCACGGCCTATTGCCATGCTAGTCTGCTTTCCTCATTTTCCTAGCTCACCATTCACTTTATCGTTAATTCATTTAACATTTCTTGATTACATTTGGCAAAATGGATGAGCGTTTTAAACTTATTACCCATGCCCATTCGTTATCCACGTATTTGTCATGCGGAGCGCATACGCAGCGTGACGACAGCGCAGTGCTTAAGGGATCTCTCAGTGTAAGGGCGTGCGAAGGCCGGTGAGCGAGCCACACAAGCGCACGCTTTGCCCGCGCATCAGACGATTCTGTTTTTGCCAGTCGCGTCGTCGCGTCTCTTTGCCGCCGGTGCCTCAAATCTTCGACAAACGATACGAAGAACTAGAACATTTACTTGGCATGACCTTGCATCGTATATTTATGATTATCTCAATCGCATAATGGTACGAGTGAAGCAGTAGATATCCCAAATGTATCGCCCCCCATTTGGGATATCTTCATGAGGCACCCCTCAGCATAATGCCGCATTGTTACGCAAACCAATATGACGCTGATTTTCAGGCATCCTCTAAGAAAAAAAAACATATGTGTACTTATGTACACGCGTTAGAAGTTATACAATCTTTTCAAAAAACTAAAATGTTGACTATAGCTAACTTCAGGGTGTCTCTCTTCAGGGCTCTCATAATTTTCCTTAACGCGCGAAAAGAAGTATAACATCAAAAACTATAAGAAAAGCAAAACTATTATAAGTAGCGTTCGAATCGCCTCGGCCTGTTGACATATTACACGACTATTCTTATATACTATGTAAACTACAATATTGTAAAACGATTTATACGATTAAGTTAAACTAAATCTAGTCATTTAGATTTAAACTTAAAAATAAGACATCATACAACCTTACGGTAAACAGATTATTACTAAATTAACCACCAAGACGGCCAGGTCATATAAGCCGTGTTTTTTTGTTTTTTCTTTCTGTTTGTTTAGTAAAAACCTCTTAATTTTATATTTGAAAACAAATAATATACTTGCTTCCCTCGCAGAAGTCGTGGGTTCAATTCCTATTCGAGCGTTTCCATCCAAGCAAAGTTAAGAAATTGCGTTAGAAAATACATATTCTTATTTCCTATTTTATGTAGGGCTAGACAGGTGGTTACTACCAAAACTTCAAAAATGTGCCGCCAAGTAAATAATACCTGTTGTTACGATACTGTCTAGAAACCTTATAGAGATAAATTACCTTTTTTCACGTTAAGATGCTACCATCCCATATTGTATCTATCAGGAATAAAAATATATTTTTATCGAAAACCATTATATATGCACGTGTATGTATATCACCGAAATCCTAAGCGCTTGGACGGATTTTTTATAATATTTTTTGTGATATTTTCTATGTTTCAGATCAGGGGTACACAATTAGCGACCCGTAAGCCACTACGATGCGGCCTGCGCAAGAACTGTGCCACACTACCCTGCATCGTTAGTATACAAGTGAGAGGAACGAATATATAACATGGTTAAAAATGTAAAAAAATCTCCAATAAAACGGGTCTGTTAGATGAAATGTGCCCTTTACCTACAATCCACAATCACAATACACACTCTCCGTATACCGGGTGCTTCAAAAAAATGTATACACACTTTGAACTTCCATAGAAAATTTATTTACCGTTCTACAAAGTTAAATTTCATAATAGAAAATAGAAAGCTGAAAGTCCAATGTAAATGAAACATAAATAACAAATGTTAATACTGTTCAAATTGGTAACCTGCAGCATCAATACAATTCTGAGTACGAGTCACCACAAATTCTGTACATCGTATCAAAACGTCCAATGATATTTCTCTACACACTTCTTGAATCTCATTCCAAAGAATGTCTAGGTTACGTGGTTTACGTTTGTACACCTCATATAATGTACATCTTGTTCAAATTTAAATAGTTAAAGTTATAGTGGATGTTAATAGACCTGTGAAAATTGCTTTAATCGGGCTCAAGTACAAAAATAAAAGTGCGTGCGTATAAAGTAAACCTGTCAGAAGTAAAGCTTCTTTGGCTAACTATTTGTTTATATTCATAAAAAACTAAAACTTCAGATTTCCGAGACCTAGGGGGGGGGGGGGAAAGGAAAGACACGTCAGGAATTTAATTGTCATTAAAATGTGTCGAAAATTAACACAAGTAATATATTGAAATCGCAAATGACGAGTTGTAAATAAATGCCGCATGCTATTTGTAAATATTAAAACTACCTAAACTACAAACGAATTAGCATAAAAACGCGTCACGCGTTTCATCCGTAACATTTTTACCTTCATATGCCTAAAGAAGTTTCATTTCAATAATAGAAATCTGTTATATACGTGTATCATTGCATACTCGATCTATTACGTATATATTGCATAATGTTTCCTTAACCATATTAGCCTTAATTCAAGAAAATACAGCACGGAAAAGGGCTCCGGGACAGCGGGCGGCGCGGACGCAAGCACACAGCCTCCCGTAGAGTAGCTCCGGTCCCGCAACTTTTTGCTTACGAATGCTTGGCTCGTGTCTTTTTCGCTCTTCTCGATCGGAATTCGTTGAGAGATCGCCGCTGCCGGTGGCAGACGTCTTGTGACATGTCAACAGTACTACGTGCGTTGCGTACGCCCTAATTAAACAGTCATCTCACTGCAATACACCACCGGCAGGAATCTCCCCTGCAAGACCATTCAATTCCGCGGAGCTGTCTCGTTATTCAAGGAAGAACCGTGAAAATACTTTTGTGCCAAACATGTAAACTGTACTCGTTATTGCCATTTTAAGCATTACCATCGAGAATGAGATGTGTAGTAAATTTTCTTTTTGTTTAAATTACAAATGAAGGCAACTCATATCTTCCTTCACTTGTGTGTAATTTTGTTACAATGTTTTACTCGAGTGTTTTATGTAATTTTTTTCTTTGAAAAGTTACCCATATTAGATTATAGTACACGACCACGTTGCGCAATGGCTGTCTAATATTAAGTTTCTGGTTGAAATTTTCTTATTGTCATGATAATATCGGGGTAAAAAGATGCAAATGTTATTTTTTATCTCTTATCTAACCGTGAAAGTAACATCATACGTTTAATTGTATAAAGGGCAAAGTAAAAAAGGACATAAAATTCTGAAATATAATTTATTTATAAATAATTGGTACAGATAGCCATCTTATCAAATGTACATAATGTAAAGTAATAATATTACTTTACAACATTTATGTTTTTGTATGTATGTTTGTAACGTTTTCACAGATAAACAAGTGGTTCGATTTAAACATTTTTTTCACCATAAGAAAGCTGCATTTTCACTGAACGACATAGGCTATATTACTATCTCAATAAAATAGGAATTCCTAATAAAATGCATTAATGTAACCTAAGATGTGAAAAAATTGGTTACAAAAAATCTGTCATCGCGTCCGCTGGGAAAACTATTGATTATAGAACAAAATATGTTCTACGATATTATATAACGTATTATTATCTACAAAAAAGTATATCATATCATATGTCCAACTACAGTAATTATGCTACTGTAACTACTTTTTTGCGTTTAAAAAGTTAATAAAAGTGTCGACATTAATCAAACCATATTAATTATACCTCTATATTATTCCTTCTCCTATTAAATACATCTCTTCTCAAATAATATAGAAGAAAGTTTGGCATTTTGAATTTTTGTTTTTATATTTAAAATTTTATAATGAGTTAAAACTTACTGGACCGTATTAAAAAATTCTTGCAATACCTATAAAGTATTTTGAAATTGACTAATGTCGGACATTCTACGTAAATGATGTTACGAATTTAAAAATGCATTAGTTAGATATATAATCGGTGTAAAGTAAAATCTGTATATTGATTAGATTCTGAATGTAAGCGTGTTTCTAATAATCTGCAAGGAAGTGATTAAAAACTAAGTAAATAAAACTTTTCTAACTTTAACAAAAATAAATCTATAGTCCGACTTGGTAGACTTTCCATTGCAACGAGATCAAAACCGCGGGGCATTCCTAGTATATTATAAAATTGGTCTAACGTAGTATGTAAGATAAGTAAATGTTACACAAAACTTAAACTTACACAAAATGTAAACTACGGTAAAGTAAATTAATGTCAATTCTAAATAATTACAGATAAACTGAATATGAATATTTTCGATTTAGAGCATTCACTTTTCTTTACTTTTTTCATTTTTCATTAGTGATTATGTAGGTTATAAAACATTATCCTCTAGGGTCAAGATCCATCGGCTGCCTGGCCAAGCCCGTAAGGTAGATACATATATCATCTCTAAAATATTTACCTTTTTTGAGGACTCCCGTATAAAGGTGATGGCCATCACATTCCAAAAACCATGCTAAAACAAAAGGTTTAAAATAACACAAAACACGTAACTGCAATAAATTCTAAGACCATAAATTATAAGTAAAAAATTAGTGTTGTAAATAAGTACTTCCCAAATAAATTGCAGACCCTGAAAGTTAAATAAGTCATTATGTAAAACAAGTAAGCATTACTTTATCGCCCGCGTATTTACTTGATTTAATGTTACCTACCCGAATTTTCTCACGTAGGATACCAAAATAAGTATGGAAATGGAATAAGATGGTGTAAAGCAAGTAGTACATTGTGGCAATTATGGGTAGGCGAAGGCGTCGTGGTACCGACAACACGTGTTACCGACCACTTGCATAATTCCATTCTAGGGCTACGCTACAATATAAACATCTTATAAAAATAATTGCAAATAGACACATATACAAGACATATAAGTTAGTAAATATATCGATGGCCCATACGTGAAAATATTCACCTAGGATTTTACAAATTTTAGCGTTTTTGTAATTTCTATGATTATGTCATCCTATTTATCAACGTACGTCATCGTTTTTTTTAAATTCATATATTTATTGAAATAATTGTTGAATCCACTGTCTTACAAAATTAGGGTTTTATACTTGACTCTTTATAGAGGCTTTCGACGCATGCGTTACTATCCTATTTATCGCTTTGAATGAAAAATCAAATATTGTATATCATCAGTTGGTTCAGGCATTTTGTTTCATTCTCAGATGGCTCAGTTAAATTAGAATTAGAACTTATCTTCTTATGTAAAGCAAAACTTGAAGTCTAAAACCTAAAGTTTAATTTTGCGCTGTTGTAAAGTTAAGGAATCTGTGCAAAAAAATAATAGTAAAAAGATTAATTCCTAGGCCATCTAGCAGAGTAGAAGGAGCTTGGTGTAATTCAATTCTATTCTATTGAATCAATAAAAGAGTAGGCAGGTACCAAAATACTTTTATATTTGTTTAATTTTTTGTCTCTGTTATTGTACTCCTTGTTGCTGTTAATTTTAGTAAATAATAAAATTAAAAAAACCACTCGAGCAAACTATGCATTTCGATAGATAGAAGAAATCTATTGCTTTTTATTACGACGAAAAGAAAAGCATGAACATTTTCCGTCAAATTAGACACTACTGGTAAATCCGAATTATAAAACTCTATTCTCTTCATTTGTTTCTTATATACTATGCAGATAAACGTATAACATAAAAATCATGTACCTTATATAAAAATAATAGGGTAAATTTCTACTTCATCTGGCCCTCATTACATAGAAAAAAGATTTTTTTGAGAGATTTAATCGATGTTATTGTAAAATTTATCGCAGAATAAATTATATTTCAATTAATATTTGAAAAATCTGTATTAACATCAAATGTCATCCATTACTACATTAAAAAAAACCTTGTTAAAATGTAAGTCATTGGTATTATTATCTGTAAAACATATAAGGCATATAAAACCTTTATATCCCATTTATAGTAAATGGTCCCAATTTGAAATTAAGCAATCATTCAACATCCTCCAAAATAAACTTATAGCGAATACTAAAATATAAATTTCAAACAAAAAATTATATTTTCATTTATTAAACTATCTAAGAAGTTCATACGAAATCAAACCAAATGCTATGCGATCGTTAATATTTATGACGAAGCAACAGAGGAACAGCAAAATATGATGGAGTATTTTGGTCGTCCACGTATAATATTGCCATATATAATATTAAAAATAAACAATAGTGGTAGCGAATGCCCCGGTGGCAGCCCTTCGCAATCACAGAAAGAGAAGCCGCTTGCCCTTCCATTGAATCAAATTCATATATTTTGAGATTCAGTCGCCAATTTTATCTGTACCGTTGGCAAAAACTAACTTTGATCTAGAGCTTTAATAATAAAAAATAATGTACAATACCCAATTCAATATCAATAGCAAATATTCGATATCAATCAATGTGCTGAGATTGCCCAATTGAGAATCACTTGCAGTGAACCAGCGTGGTTGGTCATTGCTCTAAAATTTGACGGTCTTTCTGGCGCAGTGGTGAGAGTATTATCTTTGCTAGCAGAGGTCCCGGGTTCCATCCCCGGTAGGACGAATTTAGAAAATTGTATTTTCGAATTGACCTAAGTATGGACTGATGGACCACCCTGCCAGCAAAAACGTACTGCCAAAACAAAGAGATTTGTGTTCCGGTACGTTGCTCTGTAGAAACCATAAGGGATATATCGCCTCTTACCAGATTAGCGCGCTTCCATCTTAGACTGTATCTTCAGTTATCATCTGGCTAGATCACAGTCAAACGCTAAATTGTCAGCAATATAAAAAAGTTTTTCCTATGAGTGATAAGACTTTAGTAAGTGGGTCCTTAAGTTTATATATTCAATACAAACTACTTATAAATTACTAAGACTTGAACAGACTTTTGACGAAGGTTTGTTGAGTCTATTTGAATATTATTGTTTTGATTAATAGAGTAATTGATTAATTCTTCTTTAGAAAAAATACTTTCATAATTTAATATAATTAATAATAAACATGAAATCAGCTAGCATCTGTCNATAACATATTTTTCATGAGATAAATGTGTATCTTAATTTTAATATCAATTAAGTAATAGACCTGAAAAATCAAAATGAAAGGCAGACATGTATGAAAAATATGTATTTTTTGAAATCATAGGACATACCATAAAATACGAGTTTTCTAACATTTTTCTTACATACTTAATAAATGCGTCATAGTTATAGTATCTTCTATAGATCTAAGGCGACAAATGTCTACGGAATATTAATCGATATAATTAATTATAGCATATCCTTACATGGCCATAGTTGTGTATAAAATATCCTGTACTTAATGTTTTTACTTGCATTAAATAAAGTCTACTGAATACAAATGAAGTTATAGAAAAATTCCATGGCACCAAAATGGTCGACACATTTTTTTCCCTCTGGTACATATCCCCATCCAGTCATATTACACATATTTAGTAATTGTACAATCAATAAAAGGGAAATAAAAATTGTTTTGACAAATGTAGACGTAAATGTCAATATCAAATTAATAGTCGTTTAGTGCAACAATCGAACGCTAACTATATTTGTAAATATTATAATATTCGTATATGTTATAAACTCCAATGAATACAATCGTAACATACTATTAAACTAAACTTTTATGAGGGCAAGTTATCTAAAAATCAATTTCTTCTAATACGTTTAAACGTACATAGGAACGTATAGAAAGAAGTAGCTTTTTAACTGAGCTTAGAATTGAACGCTCAACGATTTTTCAATAAATAAATATAATTAATGAATTATTATTTCAAAAAAGTGATCATTACAAGTTTCTAAATATGTAATTGAACTCGAATGTATACGCAATTGTAAATTTGCCCAAGATATATAAACCAATTGCATGGATTTTAAAAAACGAATCAAAAATGGAGAAAGATGTATGTATATATTATACTCATTCATTATTTACAAATGTCTACATGTTGTAAGTAAATTTGTCTTTATATTATGAGAGTTTAACAACAAAGTATTTGGCATGGTGTGACTTTTTAGTAATTAGGGTAAATCTATATATATCGTGTCCGTCTTCTACTGAAACAACAATACTTTTATGTACATTTAATATTTAGATGGTATTGTTATATGTAAATAATAGAAAAATAGTACGCAGGGTTCGTTATTAATTATCGTTCATTAGGTTAATGAGATTTGGTTGAAAAAATATTAGATAAATTGGATTTATCAAACCTGAAGACAACAAGATTGTTTTGCCTCATTACAACAGCTGCATAAATAAGTTTAAGCAAGGCTTGATTATAGAATAAATCGCTAATTTCTAATAGAGAATATCTTCCTGACCGTACCTACATTCCGTGAATTGTTTTATTGGATTATGCGGCGAGGACGCGAAGCAGCTATAACTATTCAGTGTCGTCTTTTGTGTTATGGAAAAACTTGTTCTTGAACCCATGTAGTGTGAAACTGTCGTTTATTTTTGCAGTTTAATGTTACATATGTACACATATTATCGCCTGCGCAGTGCGACTGTCATCGCATCGCACGCCGCGCCGCTCTTGTTAGCGCACAATGAGGCCCGTTTACTTCAATATTTGCTATTTTCTTGTCACCATTTTACCCTCAGGTGTAAGAATGATTTATCTGAAAAAAGTTTCAAAAGTTCTAAGTTTAAATCAGACCTTCAGATCTCCTTCTCTAATGTTATACGTTTGTATAAATTGTCAATGCAACAGATATTGTAATAATAAAATAGCACGAGATATTTACATCGAAAAACAATATCTTTGCTGATTATGAGACTCGACCTTAATTAAAAATGGGATAAAACCGTAAAAAGTTGGATTGGAAAATAATTAAATTCAATAACACACATACAAGTATACATAGTAGTTTGTCATATTAATATACTAGCTAAACCCGCGACTTCATTTGCATGGAATGTTTCTTGGGTAGCATTTTCATTCATTTATCTGTTCTTGGCTGACCTTTACACGGCAAAAAGAATATTCCTACTAAATTTCAAGTCTACGCCTTATGTTTCCAGAGATCGTGATGAGTCAATAGATACATGGACATCTCTATATTATATATATATATATAATAGATAAGATTACATATAGATCCTACATGTTTAATGTTAACAATTTTTTTTAATTTACCTGTTATTAAAGGCACAATTTAACTCCTGAATTGAGTGATTTCCAAAGGACATATTATATGTTTAAAGATTATTTAAATGATAAAAATGTTTGGTCTTGATTCCTTTTGCTCACGAAAGCAAAATTTATTATGCATTATAAGCTATAAACTACATTTAAAACAGTAATCGCTTTGTTTTACGGTTTCTTCTCAGTGGAATCTAATTTCTGTACCAGTACTAGATTTGTTACTAACGAGCTTGAACTACTTTTTGAACCTGTTTGAATAAAGAATATTTTTATTTTGATTCTGTGAAGCCTGCCGTCAGTTCCTTCCTTTACGTATGTATAGGAATAAAGCCACAGTTACTAATGTATTTCAGTTTAAATCATTAGCAATTCTAGTACTAAACATTTTCAGTTACGTCTATAGAAGTTAATAGTTAAGAAATTAAGTATGAAAATCTTAAAGACAGCTAATTAACAGATCTCATATTTTATGGGATAATTATTTCATTTGATGTGAATACATTTTCGAGATGTAGACTATATATTTAATTCGCGGACTATTCAGCAGAACCCTACCAAGGCTTACCCAGCCCGTTGGAGGCTAATGTTTATTTGGACATATTTATGGCTATAGTTCCGCTTTTTGTGCAGATGGAAATATGTGTGGCGGATCGCACGTCTGCGTGAGATTTCGGACACCTCTCCGCTTACTAAATTTAATATCGTCGGCCTATACGGCGAGGATGAAACAAAAAAAAAACAACGAAATCGCCATTGTGTCGGCGACGAGAACGGCACTTCGCGCCTACCGCCACTCATGAAAATCATTTTGTTTTTATATCAAAATGTATGTTTATGATAACACCTGTTTCACTGATGCCTCCGCGATCGGTGTCACTGGAAGCTTGTCGCTATTTTTTGCCAATTTGAGGACTATAAAGACGCCCGCATCGCGCGCTAATTTAACCAGTGTTCACCAAATTACGCATTCGCTGTTGTCAAAAATATATTTAGCTTACTCACCTGAATTTTAATACTGACAAAATTTTATGAAAGATAAAAAGTAATACATTGTGAGAAGTTAAAACTATTTCATCTTTGGATACAACAGTATTTACTTACGTTTGATTTGGAAATTCCTTTCGCGCACACTCTTTATTAGTGCTTAGCGTACAAGTAACAAATTTAATCCTATTTAGTTGCTGCAAAAAGGAATGGAATGTCAAAAGACATATAATAGATGGTTCTGAAATATTCTACTTCAAGGGTTTTATGAGTTTGAAATGGTCGTGGGTTAAAGCGACCCTTAAGAATTATTGACCATGCAGAATGGAGACCATTAAGGTTCGTCATCTAATTTTTCGGCCTCGCTAACACGTTGGTGCGAGTTGGCTGTCGGAAGTTTTAGGTTCGATTCCGGTTATCGAATTGGATTTTCTAATTTGTCTAAGTCTAGACTGGTAGGAAACTACCAGCAAAGACATGCTGCCAAACAAAAATTTACGTTCGGGCACGATGCTATGCAAAAACCGTAAGAGAGATTATTACTTTTACCAAGTTGACACATATCCATCTAACACTGTATCTTCACCTACCATAAGGCAAGAATACTGTCAAGCAATAAGCTGTCAAAAAAAATAAACTTAAGGGTATTTGTCAATTGAATATTTTAAAATATGGTAACATATTTTGTGGATGTTAATTTGTTATCAAGTACATTTGTTGTTATTTAGTATGGAATTTTTCATAAATTGTTAAAATTTAATTACTATCTGTGACTCCGGAGCGAGTTAGAGCAACGTATATGAAGATTTTTTGAATGATATTATGTTTTGGACTACCGGGTTTTTGACGAGAGAATCTACGTCTATATGAAAATATTGTTAATTGCTCAGAAACACAGCAATCAGTCATATTTTTCATTGTTCACAAGTATAAGCATATTTTTAGTTAACAAGGACAAATGGTACAAATAAAATTAGATAGGAATGAAACAGCAACATTGGAAGTTATATATTACTTGTCATCGGCGTATATAATCTGCACATAAGTAAGTAGCTAATCGCTAAACGCTAATTGTTCGATCTAAGAAGTATTTGTATTCGCAATTAAGACTAACAACTTTCGAAAATTCTTTAATCACTAACACATGAAAATTTCCCGATAAATGGTATTTTGTCGAAAGTACAATAAAAAAATTAACAACAAGTACATGTTTTGACTACTACAGCAATGAATATCTAATTCAAATAATTAAAAAAAAAAAACAAATTCAAGTTTTCTTGAATTCTTTTCAGAAAGTTGAAAGCATTTACAAATAGTACAGCAATTTATCTATTAGATGCTTTTATATGTGTTATTATAATAAATATCAAAATCTTTAGGTTAATATAATAAATATATCTTTTCTTTTACAGGGAGATTCGGGTAGTCCTTTAGTAAGTGGGAACACTCTTGTCGGGTTAAGTTCATATACATTTACGAATTAAATTATATACAATATGAGTTAGCGTAAAGTGTACTTGAGATTATGCATGTTCCATAATGGAGTACGTTTAATAACGCATTTAAATTCATTGCCTATTTGAATGTTGATTTATTACTTCAATGATTGCTATAATATCAAAGTAAATGGAATATTTCATATTTACCTTCTAATAAATCAATCGTATAAATCTTAGTTTATGTCAACTATAATGATGCGGTTGTCAAAGGAGTCCCGCCGCGGCCACGGTCCAGCTTTTTGCATAATTACGCCGATGGAATGTCGTCCCTTCAATATGATAACAAAGAAAGATGACCGACTGTATGATTGTTAAAATTTATAGATGTCTAAAGACGAAACCTTAGCCCAGGTTCCTTGGGAACGGTTAGACTTTCAGAATTTAAATATTTGTCCGAAACATTCTTATTGCCTTGGCCTTGATTCCATGCACTAAATAATGGAAACAAAAGTTTATACTTGATTCAAAAAAATATAAATACGACTTGGAAATAAATATTTATTATTCAGATAAAACTAAAAAAATACATGTTTCGTCAGACATTTTTAGTCAACGGACTATATCATGAATAATTGAGACATTTTTAATATTTTGTTAAATACTGTAAGATATATTTCAAATAAGTGATATTTAAATTTTTAGTTCGCTTAAATAAATAATGAAATTACATTTTATCGCGCAAAACTCCGCGAACACAGGCTACAAGTAAACAAATATGTCTATGGAGGTGTTCACATTGATAAACCACGTGAAATTGCAGATAGTGAAGCCCTCCTTAGCGAATCCACGATTTATATATTATCGTAACACAATCCATAAGAAAGCGCTACAATAATCGTACATTTCTCTTGACAATGTTCCTTTGAATATAGAGAGTTAAGGCGAACAGATACAATGTCGAAGATTTGTTTACTCAGCACTATGAGTCCAGTATTGCGCGATTACGGCTTGTTATATACTCTTGGAAATTAAACCCTCCATGTTGAACATTAAAGAAGAATTTCCCATATGAATATAACAGTGCCGTATCTACTTCTAGATATCGCAATGACTCGCAGCCGCTCAAGCAAGGCTAAAATAACTATATACACAAATGTCATCGCTCACTATAAAATCGCAATCAAAATTGACGTGGGAAATATACTCGTTTGTAACTGAAGCCGTGCAACCTGTGCCAATAAATTTCACAATGAAATATGGAACACGTTGGTTAGGTTTAGCATTGCATAATTCAATCATATTTTGCGAATGCATGAGTGACAATAAATACAGAGTTGCCATTAATTTATGAATGCAACTATCGAGCGGTGACACTTGGTTTGGTTTTGCATTTAGAGCGCTGATATTACAAATAAATGAACATAAGGTATGAATATTTCCTTTGAAACTATGTGGACGTCTCTAATTGCATTTGACGGCTACATTAACCTAAAGGTGTGAGGGCTGTCTTCGCTTATAGAGAATGATGCGATTCAAAGAAGGACAAATTTAGGAAAAAATATTTGTCAATTTGTGGATGGCTTCGGCTATGGCCAATTACAACCCTACTAGCATAAACGTGCCGCTAATACGCAATTTTCACAAGAACTTTTCCTAAATAATTGCCCGTGTCAACTACTAGTTGACATGATACGATAGTACTGTCTCAACTAAGGCAAGCGGAAATATAAGCATCTCTTTCTGTTTAACTCATAATGTGTATGATCTATTTTTCTTCTCGGTAACTGTTGTAACAAAATATGAGTAGAGATAACGCCAGACAATAGTAAAAACAAAAATAAATTAGTTACAAAGTGACCGTTACTAATGGTGCGTGTATCGCGTCGCAATTTATTAAGTATTTTTGTTTTTTTTTTATAAACCGTGGGTGTGTATTAGTTTTTTTTTATTATTATATAAGTGATGTGAATAACAATGAAAACCCTTGAGGTAAGTTTTAATTTTTAAGATATGAACCTATACATACAAAACTTTTTTCACTATCTAAAAGTTCAGCGCAACATAACCCTATACCAGTCTTAATTTAAAAAACAATAACAACATTGTATAGTTAATTACGTTCGGGGGCAGCTAGGGGGTGCAAACAANAACATTTGATAGTCTTTCATGAACATTTAAGTCCCAAAAGCAACTTCAACGTAATTCGACCTGAGGGGCAAGCGACGCAAAAACGTCCGTGCGGGAAGTTCGTAATTTCCGTTAACAAGCACACACAGTCAATCGGTTAATAGTCTATTCAATCTTATTTTAAGATGTAGCATAGATTTTTTAATTACATACATAATTAGAAAATACAGTACTTAATTTGATATAAACGGAATATAAATAGTGTTTAGTACATTGGCATTACAGTACTAGTAACGTAGATAAAATTAAAAGTTTTATTGTAATATTTCCGGTCGAACCATTACAAAACTACCCAAATACGATAAAAAAATTGCTTACCAATAAATTATGTTAATATAATATGCGAATAACTGGACTTGTTTAAGCAAACCGGGCAATAAGGCAACGCACACACATCTATGTAAAGAAATCGTTTGCTACGTAAAATTTTTTTGTAAGATCCTGAACTTAGCAAAATGTGTGTATATCAATAAATTTAACATAGATAGTTAGAACAACACGTTACTTATGATCTAAGTAAAACAAAACATACACACAAAATAGATAAAAACAAATCGAAATAACTAACAAAATAAAATAAACTTGATCTCTTCCAGGCAACCCTTTTGAAAACAATCTCACTGAAATCTTGAAGCAGCGTTATATTTGTAAGTAATAATAACATAATAAAATACAGTATAATGTATAGGGTAATTGGTTATTCCACGAATTTCTATTAGGAGACTATTTGACACTTGCAAAAGTATAGGGATTTACATCCCTATACTTTTGCAAGTGTGAAATAGGATTGAATTCAAAAGAATCAATCCTAAACTTTCTTCTGATTTACAAAAACGGCTATACATTGATTATTTATCAACATTTATAATAAAAATTATTGATACAAATGCGAGACAGAAAACCTCATGATTTCAATATTACTTTAAGATTGCTTGCCACAAAAATGTCTTTAAAATAAGTAAAAACGTTAGGTAACTTGCTTGCAGCGTATTTTAAATATATAACCGATTTTATTATAACTCTAAAAATGCATAACAACGATAAAATTATTGCAAAGAAATTGAACAAAAAAACGTTCACAAAAAGAGTAGGCGGGACTATGATTTCGAAATGAACTTAATATCGTTCTTTAATAATTACCTAAAAACAAATGAATATTTGTAAATAAGGTCAAAAATACTAACTATAAAATATTAGAACCAGTAACAAAGAAAACCCTCGAATATAATAGTCGTATGAAATTATCAATCAAAACCACTTCTCTCAATATTCACAAAAATCTTCACCAAATTAGTCCTTTTACAAGGAGTTGATTTAGATAACCACGTACAGAAGAATTACACGTCGACGGTCGATCATAATATCTAAAATTCAAGTTGACTCTTCATATTTAGGATATGGAAGTCTGATGATTGTAACCGGACTAATATTCAGTGTCCGGGTACGCTTACATACGCGCTGTGAACGTTATGGCAAACGGCAGCTTCCTGTTTTAATTCCCACTTTTTGCAAAATATGTGAGGTCGGATGCATAGCGGATATCTATTTCTTGCATTAGTATTAACCATTTAAATATATAGGTTTTATAGTGCGATGGACAATTAATAAACTAGTAGATTGATTGACCATATACTACGAAGTACAGAAACACGATGATCAATATTAATTTACAATATATTTAGCTTTGATGAACAATGAATATTTAAGCAAATATATTAAAACATAATTATGTCATTTGTATATTAAGAATACGTATCGTTTTCCAACTTTTGTCTGCAAACAGATTCAAATTCTTTATTCAAGTAAGTCTTTACAGCATTTTTGAATCGTCAAATATAAGTTTTTGCACAAGTTAATATTGAGTAATGATGATATTAAAGAAGACTTGCAATCTAAATTCGCGAGAGTTCTTTCGTGCCCTGTCCTGAGAAGAGCCCACAACAACCACAGTGGGGTATTCTTATTTTACTATCACCATTACCTTATAATATTAATGTATTTTACGGAGACTAGAGTAATTCATTAACGTTTTTTATCGTCTAAGTGATGCTTCAAATTATAACAAGATTTTTCAATTAACTTTCTTTTAATAAATAATTCATTACGAGGCATCTCTAGTACGTCTCCTAGGAGTTTATTATAGAAATACATAGTTACCTTTAAATGAGTTGCGAATTTTATGTAAGGTGCAATCGGATTTTTTCTAGGACTTGTCAACATTATTATGTACGTACAACAAGTTGTCATACATGTATACAGAGGGATAAAATTGAAGATACATTTACCCATATATTTAACTATTTATATACTTTTTATACTCACTACTCACTTTTAAGCTAAAAGATCTATTTGCCGGCAATACATTCACTTAAAACTGATAAAAAAATTATCATAGCGCATGAACCAATATTCTTTTAATGAATAAAATTTTCTAAAGTTTCCTATCCTAACATACAATATAATTCGCCAATCAAGTTACAGTAAATATGATATAATAGAAAAGAACAGGTACATGTATCACCATCTAGAGGGAAATAAGTTGGTATACAAAAGCATGCCAACAAAATTGCATTAGTTAAATAAAGTTAAATTATTATTATCACTTTGTTGTTAACGTGTTAACACGCTCGTAGTTCACACAACGACCTTATTTATTTAATAGGCTCTATTAGATTCTTTTTTTATGATTATAATAAAGCATAGACTACTTCAATGTTAACAGATTAGCTTGACTTGGCTTTGATCTCACCTGATGGTAAATGATGATACAGTCTAATAGTGCTATCATGATGAGAGATCATTAACATCTTAATGGTTTCTACGCAGCATCGTACCGGAATGCAAATTACACATCTGTGCTGGTAGGAATATGTACGGCCGAGGACACCCACCAATCCAGACCCAGACAAATTAGTAAACGCAATTTCCTATATTTGCCCGGGAATCGAAACCCGAAGCCCTCTTAGTCAAGTGAATAATCGCACCATTAGGCTAGTGAGGTCGTCACAATTTATATTTCCTACGAGGATTAGAGTAAACCTTCATTCTGCATTTATTTATAGTTCTTTCAGATTAGAATACATTTTTAAATATGAAATAAAAATTGAAACACTTGGAAAGAACGTACCAAGTATACTAGTGAAGCGATAAGAACGCCATTTGGTTTAAGCACTACTTTACATAAGTTTAGCTTTATTTTGTTTGTAATAAAGTGTAATAAAAATAACATTTCAATTTTTTTAAATGATTATATTATACATACATACATACATAGCATCACGCCTCATTCCCATAGGGGTAGGCAGAGACAACATCCTTCCACTTGCCACGATCCTTGCATATCTCCTTCGCTTCTTTCAATCTCATTAAACCTTTCATACAAGTTCGTCGGTTTAGAGTACTCTTGACCTGGCCGTTATTTAAAATGTCCTGGATTTGGTCCAGGAACGTTCGCCTTGGTCTTCCCCTTCCAACTTTCGCATTCACTCTTGACTCATAAATCCTTTTTGTCAGTCTCCTTTCATTCATTCTCTCTACATGCCCAAACCATCTAAGCATACCTTTCTCAATTTTAGTCACTACGTCTTCTTTTATACCACAACGTTCTCTTATCACACTATTTCTTACTCTGTCACTCAGTTTTAATCCACTCATGCTTCTCAACGCTCTCATCTCTACCGCATTTATTTTACTTTTGTGATTCTTCTGCCATACCCAACTTTCACTACCATACATAAGTGTTGGCACCAACACTCCAGCATGCACTGCCAGTCTAGCCCTTTGAGACACCATCTGGCTATTCATAAAAGCATGCAGAGCACCATTTACCATATTCCCTGCATTCACTCTCCTTTCGATATCACTTTCACATGTTCCATCTTTTGTAAATTTAGATCCCAAGTATACAAATTCTTTCACCTCTTCCACTTGTTCCCCATCTATCAAAATATTGCCATTCATCATAGATTCATCTCGTTCAAAAAGCATAACTTTCGTTTTGTTTACATTCACTTTCATTCCTTTCCCTTTCAAAGCTTCATTCACGATATTTACTATCTCCTACAGCTCATTAGCGGATGACGCAAGTATTATTTGATCATCAGCGTAGAGTAAACATTTGATGAGTAATTCATTCATTCTTAACCCATAAATACTTTCTTTTAAATCTGTCAAACAGTTATCCATGAAAAGGTTGAGTCATGGTGACGCAACACATCCCTGTCGAACACCTCTTTCGACAGGAAACCACTCCGTGTACGCTCCGTCTATTCTGACACAAGCACTACAACCCTCATAGAGAGACTTCAATGCTTGAATCAGACAACCGCTCACCCCATACGTAGATAACGTTGACCACAGCTCATTCCTCACCACTCGATCGTAGGCCTTTTCTAAATCTACGAAAGCGCAATAAACTTTTTGGTATATTATTAAAGTAATATAAGTACTCCTAGGAGTAATAGAAAGCATAGTAGATATGGTATCGGAGCGCTGATTTTATAGCAGTTTGATAAGTCACAAATAACTCAGAAAAATTTCTAGTGCATTCAACTGGCTGAATTATCTATCCAGAACTTAAACTTGGATCTCATTGCAATAAGTATAAACAAATTCCATCATTTTCAGGATTTTATTTCCACATTTAAAGGGTAGGTAGTCAATTCCTGTAACATAAATATAATGTCACAATCCCATTGAGGTAGGACCGTTTATCAGCTGTAAGTGAATCCCGTTCACCGAATGAAAGAGAAAACAAAACTATCATTTTTAATAAGACAAAATGATGGACGAATAAATCTTCATCGTATCCTTAACGATTGTATCAGAAGAGAAAAAGGAAATATTTCGCATGGCACGGTACTAAGCAAAAATACATGTTTACATAGTATAATATATTCGTTATTATGCGTCCAGAACAGACAGTATTACAGTCAGAAGGGCCATGATTGTATTTTCTTATAAAGTGCCTGCACATCGCTTGCAAAATTGACATCCAAATCAGATTAATCCAATCAATGGAAATTTATGAAGCACCCGAGAGCGCTCCGTACCATTGAGAGACGAAACCTTTGCTAATCAGCTCCCAACCGCATCCTGTCTACTCGATATTTTTTATTCGTTTTAATATTAGCTTTTATAAAGTCTTTTCAAATACAATATAGTAAGCAGATAGTATATAATCTTAATTTATACACCAGAGTCGGGTTAGTTACATCGCTTCACAAGCAGAGGCTTTGGGTTTGATTCCCAGCAGGGCAAATTTAATAATCAGAACATTTTTCATTTAAGTAGGCCTAGAAAGCTCTTTTTAATCGTCATTAGTATGTCTTTTGGTAACAAATTTACCACCGGTTCGAAAAGTTGATTTCACTGAAAAGAAAACGTCAAGAAACTCTAGTTACTGCTTTTTATATAGCTTTGATGATTAGAGAGACAATATCATTGTATATATTTAAAAAACTTACAAGGCCCTCTATCTCCCTCTGTCCACTTAAACGACTATATATATATATACCCTATAATTAAGTTACTGTATATATTCCCTGTATCGTTTATGGTGTACAAAAATGTATACTCTCTCTCTCTCTTTTGTGTGCTACAATGTGTTTGGCTTCTGTGTGCAACTGGAATCAAGTCCAAACATCGCTTAATTAATCTTCAACATTATAATATGCCTATTGTAAAAAAATGTTTTTTGCATAATTGCGGGTTTGAAACCTCTAAGCTACTCTGTAAAAAACCAAAATTATCTGCTTAATCATTGATTTTCAATCAATCATTATTGGGTGACGCATAACATCGTAAGGAAACTTGCACATCCCTAAAGTAATTACTTCTGAGGTACGCATTGAAGCAGCGTGATGTGTCCATGCTCTAAAAACCCTCTCTTCTCGATCGAGGAAGCTTGTGCCCAGCACTTTGGACTTTAAAAGCCTTCTACTTACTTACCTCACCTGTTACATATTTAGTTTATTTCTGCAATAATGCTAAAATGCCATTTAACCGTTAGTAGATCTAATACACGCTAAATGAAACAATATACACCCTAGTAATAAAAATTGATTTGAAAAGACTTCCAAAACAGTTATGTGTACGCTTACACATCGAATTCGTATTCAACAAGCAAAACATTGTAACACCAATAGTAGGAATGACTCCGAAATTTGCCAACATCTTAAAAATATCATGCAGTTCTTGTTTTTGCAGCAATTACAACGACGTGCGGTGCGTTTGCCTTCTTCTTAAACATTCTTTGATTTATACGTCTGCTTTCGACTCGTGCGATGAGTAAAATATGAGCCGACCCATCAAATATGCAGGCTTTTTAAGACAAAGAAAACGCTCTCTATGCTCATTATAATAAAAATACTATAGTTCATTTTGAAGTCGAATTATATAGCAAAATGTTACCTCAGATATCAATTCGGGCTAATTTTGAATGCAACTATAACCAAATTGCATAGTCTTGATATATTTTTTATTCGATATTGAAATTTAAAGTTTTGATGTGATTAAATGATTGGTTTTACACTGCAATACAATATTGCCTCCCAGTAATATATCAAGTACAAGTGATGTAGAAAAATTTAAACTAACTGTACTTTAAAGTGTATTACATCAAGTCTCACGCCTTAATAATGGAATATTAAATATAAAACGGGTAAATATAAAAGCATTGTTTTGACATATAAAATTTTGAACTGTTTCATCTTTATTTACATTATTTTTTTTAGTAAGAGACATTTTATGATAACAGTAATACGACCATAGATTCCATAAGAAATGTATAATAAAAATCGCATCACTTAGATCAGATTTGATAGATAATTTAATTAATTAAGCCGATATATTAAAATAAAATCAGTTATATGTATATTACCAATAGCAGTGCTTTGTTTCTAACAAGGCCTATATTTAAGCATCAAGATCATTCAAATCTCTCATTGAGCAATGATCTGCACGAAGATACAAAAATTGTTTAATTGGTTTTAAGAGCTTCCCATTCGCAGTCTTCCTTACAAAATGTATTTCAAGGTAGATCGATTTTTTCCTTTCGTGATGAATTTATCAGGTTTGGAAAAAAATGAAACAAAAAAAACTCATTTAAATCTCGCATAAGTTGACAATTACACATTATAATATATACAAATTATTGTAAATGAATAAAAAAGTTAACCTCCAATTGACTAAAATAATAAATTAAAGCTGTTTCCACACAATATTGCTTAATTTTTTTTAACTCTTTGTTCATTTGTTAATTTCTAAATTAAAGGTAGGACAAAAGGGATCGGGAACTACGCGGGTGACACCATAGTGCACAATTAGTCCTCATGTACATATTGATACCTGAAACAAAAACTTTGTACACCTTTTTACAAAAATTGCTTGACCGGAGGAGTATGAAATTATCCATGCTAATTATAATGAGGAAACATTTATGTTTTTGTATATATGTATGTTTGTAACGTTTTCTTACAAAAACTACTAGACTGAAATAAAAAATTTTTTTCACCATGAGAAAGCTGCATTTTCACTGAGTGACATAGGCTAAATTACTTTTTAAAAAAACAGGTATCTGTCATCGCGTGCGCTGCGGAAGCTATTGAAGTTGGAACAAAAAAAAATGTACAATATTATAGAAGGTATTAATATCTACAAAAAACGTCCGCAATACTTTATGTCCAACTACTGTAGTTATGCCACTATAACTACTTTTTTTACATTTTAAAAGTTAATAGAAGTGCCTACAATAATCACACAATATTATTCAAACCTCCGTATTCATTTTTTTTATTAAAGGACGTTTCAATATCTAAAAAATAGTTTTTAAAATTATTAAAACCGGACATTCCATTTAAAAGATATAACAAATTTTAAAATGTTGATCTAAGAAAATAAGTCCGAATTAGTAGACTTTACATTGCCACGAGATTGATATCTACGTATGTTAAACCACGAGGCATTCTAGTTTATATAGAAGAGAGCACAATTCTAATATATTTTTTAAATTACGCATTAAAAAATATTTGAGACTCACTAACATGTATTTGACACACACACGCACTATTTTTTGTTGAAATCTGTGGTTAAATTCTTCTGTGCGTGTGTATGTTTAAAATCTCCTCCTAAATGGCAATATTCAATATTTTAACAAGGGTTAGTTATAAAATAATAATAGTAATAAAATAGTAGCAGTGTTTGTGTTGGGTTAAGGCCAATGGCCACCGCTTGATACGTGTCAATCCTCGGCCATTTACGCGACTGTCATTGCGACTCGGACGCGTAATTAAAATCAATATTTATGGCCTTATTAGAAGACATAAATAAGAAACGCTGGACATTCTCCGACTGATGCGAGGTGACACTCCTTCACTGACGGACATGTGATCATAAACTTAAATATCCACAGGACTTTTAGTGACATTTCCCAGCGCGCCTTTGACTTAATCATATTTTGGAATATCTAAAATAATTTTGAACACATTCCATAAAAATATTGAAACTTAAGATCTCACCTCATCCTTACATATTTTAAAACAGAGTTCTCCGCCCCGTCTGTTGACTACTGAATGGACTTTCATGCGATTTCCACCATTAGAGTTATTATTGAGAAAGATTTGTGTATATAATTTGTCAATATATTATTTCAATTGCATAAAATAGCTTACAGGAAATCAGTTATTTATTTATCGGATCGGATGGTCAATTTAACCATTTCTATATTCGTCTAAAAGCAGTCAATTATACACATAACGATCACATTTTCTACTACTAATTATGCCATTCGATTATAAGCTAACCCATGTCGGGTTTGACTAAAGTTAAAACATGGCCATTTAAGTCAAACGTGCTGACAAAAAGCTTTAGTTATAAAGTTACTTCTAGAATAGACGTGTTACATCAAAGATTTAAAGACTTAAATGTACGTCAGTTGTAAATTTCATGTCGCTTATTCAATTAAGAGTTTTAGATTGAATGATATAAAACTCGTGAGAGAGTGCTATAAAGTACTTGGCAATTACAGGTCAAATACAGGCTGAGAGTCGACAACGCGTCTACTCCTTTGGAAATAAGGGACAAAAAATATATACAAATATTACAAATACGAATGGAATTCTGTCCATCTGTTATGATTTAAGAAAAAAATGTTAAATCTAGTTTTGATATAAACATGCATGGTATCTTAGAGACGAACAGACGACGCTTTTTTTGTCGCGAAAATCGTGAAATAGTTTCTTCAACATCATTTTTGAAAAAGTACGTGTTTAAATATCATTTTTAAATTCATTTAAAATAAGTTGAAATTGCTACTATACAACGACTTCTATACTAAGCAGCTAAAGGTAAAGATTGGTAGATAGCTGATGTTTTAAGAGTCCTTCTTATTCCGACGTAGTACAATATTAGGCACTTTGTGACAACATTTCTAAGGAAATTTTAAATTTCAAGGCTGCATGTAATGAAACATCGAGCTACAGAAGAGCAAGATCTACTAGTTTCCTTTAAAATGTCATCAATATATATATTGATTGAATTATCACAACGAAAGCTATTTGAAATACTATGATATAAATAACTTATAATACATCGATTAGCCGGAATTAACACAGGAATCACAAGTAGTACAAACTGAAAAGTTAAAAATATGTTATTTTCTACTTTGATCTACATGGCAACTTAAAAATTACGAACAGAAGTCAATTGCAATATTATGTCTGATAGTGGTGTTGCAATCGTTTCGGTTCTTAATTACAATTAGAAGAAAAGTACATATGAATTCTACAAAGGCTTTTGTTTGTTTTATAATTGTAATAAAGTGGGACTCTTCTGTTTTTTAGATGTAAATAATATCGCAGATGCTAAAGAGACATGTCAACAATGCAATTAGAAAAAATAGGTCAAAGTATTCCACAAAGAGGACTTCATTGCGGTTATAATCCATTTGAATTTAATTAAATTTCACATGAAAAATGTTTCGTTAGTTATTCCACTTTATTGTTGCGTGGAATGTTTTTAATTCATTAATCGATAATTATGCTATATCTTCACATTGTAGTGCAAACACTAACTCAAGCTACATTCGTCTATTAATTTGATAGTTTAATCCATTTCTTATATCGGATATATACATATGATGTATTAAATTATTGTAAAAATTTTAGGTCAGTTTTAGTAAAAGTGAAGTTAAATATTACCCATGCAGATCTCGAATCCGTGAGATGGCGAAACGGTTGAGGGAGTCGGACGTGACCATTTCGACCTTTCGCAGGAGAAGGCCGGGAAAGAGGCGAGAGCCCCATGATCGCTATCTCCCTCCTAAGTGGTGACGTTTAGGTAGCGGGTACGGGGTCTGTTTCCCAACAAGGAGAGGACCCATGAGGTGGTGGGTAGCTTGCCAGGTGCTACAAGCAAGCCACCTTTGGAGTAAGTTTTTCAAGTCATTTAAACCGGGACATCGCTGCCGGGGTTTGCTAGGTGTCTATCAATCGCGTTCTCATAACCTCATCTCCGAGTGATGTAGGAGAAACGCTGGGTTTTATTCTGTATGAGTCCGACATAACCTGGAATATCCTCCCGAGTATTCCAGGTATCCACGAGGATTTCCCAGCATTAAAAAAAAGATCGTGAATCCATGGAAAACAGTGGATTTCCGTATCTTATTGTATTATTAATGTCTAATACCATCGTCACATTGCCTTTCTATTGAAATACTTTGGGATACATCGGTTGGATAGTTTCAAAGAATATAACGGTCGTAAATATAAAAGGAAATTATTAATTAAAAAGAAGGCTAACTGATGTTCATAATAAACGCCTTATTGCAATTCTTTTCAATTTGCATTATTTACGCGGTCCGTCAACCGTCCTCATTGGTATCAACACAATCATTTCAGATACATAAAGTTATTGCAATTCTCGGTAACAGTAAAAAGGATCGAACGATGCACATTATTATCTTTAAT
The DNA here is from genome assembly GCA_015832385.1 of Elymnias hypermnestra. Lineage (NCBI taxonomy): Eukaryota > Metazoa > Arthropoda > Insecta > Lepidoptera > Nymphalidae > Elymnias > Elymnias hypermnestra. The sequence goes on from JACTOM010000070.1 coordinate 3,387,891, forward strand.
TATGACAGTTTACCATATATGAATGCTTTACTCGACTTCGATCGACCACACCGCAAAAAGCAACCAAGTCCTGTAAGGGATCACCTATACAAAGCAACTTGATATTTGACAAAAAAACCTTCGACTTAGATGCTATGCGAGATGCGGAACAGTGAAAATATTTTATTATCATTTTTATTCATATCTTATCTTTACCGTCTTGTCCACACTTTATGTAATTATCGCCTTTTTATATGGCAAGAATGCCTATTGGTATTGTTACCGGATAATTCAAAACCAATAAAAACTTTGACATCTTAGTTTTAATGGATTCACAATTCTATATCCTAAAACTATTTGACAAAAAGAACGCATTTTAAGAAATGGATGCATAAATGATTTTTATTCAGAGAGCTGCAAGATTGAATTTTATTGAGAGAGTACTCAGCTTCTCTTTATAAATAAACTTATGCACTTGATTGTTTTTTTTTTAATTCATCTCATTGTTTGGACTGCTGGAAGGCATTGGTCGAGGCTGATTATCACTCTATCGGCAAAGATGTGCCGCTAAGCAAAAAAAAAATGCAAAGTTCCGATTTACAGTACTGCATACCAGAATGCAAGTAAGTATAGTAGTTGTTAGTGCCATTAAAGGTAAATTACCTTCCACGAAGTAAGCTCGCCTCCATCTTTGACTGTACCATCAATTGACATCAGATGAGATGAGATGAGATGAGATGAGAAAGAACAATGGAGATTATATGCAAAATTAAAAATCGTCACACTTCTCTGGCCGATAAATGTGTTTCAATTACATCTTATCTCCACTACAGCTGCTTTTGATTCCGGTAAAAAAAATTACGTATGATTTCAAGTAGTACGTATCGATTCTTAAGGCAAATGCACTAAGAGGATCGGAGCCGAACGACCATGTTTAATTGTAGCTATTAGAACAGATGGCTTATTCATTTGTAGAGCAGTCGGTCGTTGTGCTCATGTCGTAAACTGGCAATTCGTTCCCGTTCTGATGTTATTGTAGCATTTTGTCTATGCTTCGGTATTTTATTGAAGCGTTTTGTTGCCTCTGCTATATCGGATATACATACGTGTACAATTACGCTTATGCTTCTGCTTAAAAGGGTCAATATTACTTAATATTAGTCTAAAGTATCGACAAATGCGACTAAAACATGATTATTTTTTCAATCGTACATAAAGTTAACATATCCTCTTCACTTTTTCTAAATGAACTTCTTGTCTTCTTAAATAAAAATCAAAAAAATTACTTAAGCTAACAAGATTCTAATCAGAAACGAATGTTTATTATTTTTACTATAATATTTATATTAATAAGTAATATGTATACTAAAGTCATTTTTACGCCATCAAACACGAACTTCTTAAACTCATTATATAGAAGGAAACCTTTGATGGTGATTATGAATTCTAATGGTGCTGTGAAATGTTTCGCTAAACTACACTAATTGGTGAACAAATTCTTTGAAGACAACTATATTAACATTAACATCAAAGCGTTATTCTACAAGTTTTTGAAATGTATATCTTTAATGTAGGAATAAAAAAGGGGTTTATTGATAATTTAAATTTTAACCTTGTTTAATAATAGAAATTAAATAAAATTACGATGCAGCCAGTCATATCTCTATAGTACACTGAATACAAGACTACCTAGTTATACATATGAGAGGGCATTCGATATCTATTCAATTGAATTCAATTTCGCTCACGTGAGTGGTGAAAATAAATAAAAAGAACGAAGCTATGATACGGGGCGGGTTGCGAGTTATAGGTCCCCTGCGCCACAGCCGCTCAATTTCTCTAATTAATTAACGATCCCGTAGATAAGACCCGCTGACAACCTTATTTGTGGCGAACAAATCTTTGAGGCATAAATTTTAACGTACATGCTCTAAAGTTGTAAACTGTATGCACGATTACCAGTACAGCGATAAATATGGCCTTTGAAACATCTTCACATATAGATTAAACGAACCATTACTTGACTGCGAATTAAAAGAACTTTTTTATTGCTGACAGGTTAGCATTTGGCTGCTATAGTAGCTGATGGTATATGATGACACTGTCTAAAATGGTATCATGTTAACCTTTTTATAATAGAATAGGCATTTCCGCACCCCAACCGTACAATCTGCTCTTGGGTTTGTGGAACTCCACTATAAACGACTAGAATACCCATTATAACCCAAGGACACCCACGTAATTCTTTAATGGGTAAGCAGAGGATAACTTTTCAGTCTCTTCTGACTGTGAAGGCACTGGCACTCTGGATTCACATGCCTTCATAAAACTATTAATTCTAGTGCAGATGGAGGAAGTCCCCTTCTTTACAATAATTAACTTGCACTTGCAGAGGTGGCGAGCATACAACTTATTAAATGCATCCTTTTCACACATATGAATATAACTATTTTGTAAATCAGAGGTTGTTTGTAAGACATCACTATAGCGATACGACAGACTTTACGCACTTCCCTATTCTTTTATACTGAATATATATATATATATATATATATATATATATATATAGATTACTTTTTATTGTTCACCAAATAATTACAACATCACTTATGCTTATGTTACACAATGGGGGGGGGGGGTACAATAGGTGGCCTTATCGCTCAGCAGCGATTTCTTCCAGGCAACCTTTGGGTGAAAAGATAATATAAGTGCAATTATGGTAGGTGGTATACAACAGATAAGAATAATATATATAGACATACATACATATACACATACACAAATAAGTATAATATATATAAACATACATGCATACTTACATAAATATATTTAAAACTTAAAGATAGGAGAATGAATGTTATTTGTCGTTCAAAGTGAGAGATAATAATCCGTTACTAGTCGTTTAAATGTCTCCAGCGATTGAGCTTCCCTCACAACGAGAGGAAGATCGTTCCACAGCTGAACTGCTACCACCGAAAAAGAGTTAGCAAAGAATTTCGTTTTATGAGCAGTTATCATTAATGTGAGGTGATGAGAGGTTCGTAAGCTTCTCTCACCTGTCTTAAATTGAAATTTTTCCTTGAGATAAGGAGGTGCGTTAGGATAAAATAACACACAGTACAGAAGAGAAAGTATGTGTAATTTCCGGCGAAAGCGTATTGGAAGCCACTTGAGTTTAGCGCGAAATTCTGAAAGGTGATCATATTTACGTAGACTAAATATGAACCGAATAGAGAGATTTTAAATTCGCTCAAGTTTATTTAGCTGGTCTTCAGTTAAAACTGTGAAACTTGCGTCAGCGTAGTCAAGAATCGAGAGAAGGAGAGACTGTGCTAACATAATCTTGGTAGGAATATACTAGTATATATATATATATGTATACTGCAATTATGTATTAATAAATAATCACTTTATACAAAAAACTTGGCCAAACGTGCGTCTATTTGTTCTACATCGGAGTTTAGTAAGGGTTCTTATGTTAGAAATGCTTAACATCGCGTTATCTATAATGGTCTGGTTAAATTATTGAGGGTAACATTTTTTTAAAAAAGATATTAGTGTATAATTTATTAACGGTCTGCTATCATCAGCCGCAAGCGAATGGATCGGTGGCGATGGAATGGCGTGTCATGACGGCAGGACCGGCCGCTATCGAGCTTGTATGAGCATTCGGTCAATTTGTCGGCCGCTGTCCCACCTACTATCCTTAATAACATTTTTGTAGTCCTATTTTCCACTAGGGTAAAGTTATGAGATTTTGAGTGGGTATAGTTTTATTACAGTAATTAAGATATGGATTTTAACATCGTGCTTTTAAAGGGGTGGTGAAATGCGTATAAAAACGTATCGGGAACTTACATTTTATTTATGGGCTAGGTGAATTACGGAGGCTATAAATATTAAGTTATGTTAGATAATATTCCAATAAGTATATATGTCATGTAAAAAAACATATCTTGTGAAATAATGAAACTGATGGTGATATCACCATTATAAGATATAAAAAGAAGAAAGTGCAAAAAATAAAAATATGTATATGGAAGAAATTTCCTTTGATCGTGGTCGTCGTCGACATTCTTGTCAATATTCAACATTAATCCAGTACGACTCTCCTATAAAGTTGTATACAGCAGTATTAAATATAAAATTACATATGTACGTTTTATAATATATAGGGTTAAGGTGACAAGGTTTTTCTATTATTGAGACAAAACTCGACGATTAGGTACAAAGTACGTTGCCTTTTTGATATTCCGAAGGAAATGTTTACTAAATAAAACATTTAAAATTGCATTTTAAGATTGATAATCAGTAACAGGGGGTATCATCTATATACGTTTGCCCACATGTCCCTACTTTTTAAAGAAATAAATCAGCAATCGAGTTGATGTTTCTGTTTCATTTATATTTGAAGAACAATTCGAACATGTAACATCTGTTCAAATAATTATAATATTTAACCAGTCCTTTATTGTGGCTTGTGAGAGGGTGTAGAACTTCTCAAATAACATCAAGCCAATTATGAAACTTAAGGCTGTAGCTCGTCACAACTGGACTATACTACTATACAATGCGCTATCTAGGTGAAATAGCATGAAGTAGTATGTGGAACTATTTCTTTTCATACATTTTTAAAATAGCTTCCTTTGAAACAAAACCAGTAATCATCCTCTTAGTCCTTTTATACTCTTTACGTGTCGTGTAATTGTATGCACGCAACTGACATACGTCAATGTTGTAAAACAATGCACCTAATGCAGTTAATGCTATCAACATATAATCAGTCATGCAACGACTAGCAGCTTTCAATTGCAGTCAGTAAATTACAATATAAGAATTGCAAAACAACTATACATTCTAATATCAGCTATACAAAGTCACGAATTCGTATGATTTGTAAAGTAATTCGTCTTGTGATTCAGTTCCCATGGTTATTGTGTCAATCGTATAAAAATAACAACTTGACGCCGCAATAGTCATAGTGGACAGGTCATTGCTTATATAAATCAAGATGTTAACAACTAATAAAATATTCTTTATACATGGTAACGGTCGTGCAATACAGACGCCGGCTACCGATTCTGTGAAGTCGTTTGGAAAGCAGGCTGTGATTTGCAAGGTCACGCGTATAACACGGATGTTCCCGATATTGAAATGTACAGACGTGCTTTATTCACCTACATATCACCATATGCAATTTTAAAAGATTGGAGCCAAGTGAATCACTTGTAATAAGTTTCAACCTTATGCGCCGGTTTCAAGCCATCATTTTATACGGAGAAAGCTACTTGTCTCAACGTTGTCCAATGCGACAGTAGTATGAGAAACAAATACTCATATTGAATACGAAACAGATGAACGGTACGACACATCGTATGGTAAATTCCGTATTGCGAATTATTAAATTATTTATGCCGCATATCACCGAGTGTCGCCGATCGCTGAACCACAATATCGGGAATCCCTGTTCGCTACTAATGCAATAATTTGGCGTATTTTGCAATCGCGTATTGAATATTGAATAGTTGGTAAATAGTTTATGTTCTCGTCGTGGATTTCAGATTACGTGATCCGGCGTGGTTCAGCTCGTTGTGAAATTGTGTGACACACATGTAACATACGTTAACAAGTGGTCGCTTCGAATAAAATTTTATGTTCTAGCTGTGTTTAGATACATATCAGATAAGCGTAGATCACTTGATCCATATTTACGCATTGTTCTAACATATTTATTGCCTGAACCCCTTGAATCGAAACGCTAAAGTAAATATATCGATTGGTTCACAGCTAGGATAATCAAAAGATTACTATTATACCAAAATTTTTGAAGTACCATGTTTCCACAGATTGGAAGGCTTTCTCATACGAACGCCAAGCAAAGTGGCCGTAAAGCGTACTAACCCTATATTTTGTAATAAAAAACTAAAAGATATTGGAGTTTGTTGATATCATATAGCGTCCAGTTTTATCACAGTGGAACTAGTTTAACAGTAATGTTTTGTCTGATATTTAACAAGTTACTGCTTAGAGCTTTAATATCATTTACAACGTTTATTGCAAACTTGCACGATATCGCGCGATGACTTGATATAGTCTTGCAGAGAATGTTCATTATATTTCTTATGAAACACATTTACAACATTGAAATATCATGGATAAGACTATTGAATCACGATTAATATATAAATATACTAGCGTTGGTTTCGCACAACTAGAGCATATTATACTTATATTTTCTGTGACAAAGGATAGCATCGGCTTGATTGGATTTAAATACGATGCAATAGAGCAATGTCTCACTATGCATTGTTTTGTTATATCTCTAGGGAATCATGCAGTGTTTTCGATGAAACTTCCCAAGTGACTTGACTTTTTCCTACACTTCCGCCAAATATCGTTATATTTAAACTTTTGTCATGATCCACTCTATATTGGTGAAAACTGTTTATTTTTAAGTTTAACAGACAGGCGTGGTGGAGAACTTAGTTTAATTATATGTAAGGACATTTATAATGACATGATAAGGACAGTTATTTATAATACGATAAGGATAGTTATTAATGAAATAATATGAAAGAATTACAAATCTCCAAATTTAAAACAATATTCCTAAACAAACTAGTAAATTAACATATCTATAAAAAGTATGTTTATTTAAAACTGACATAAAAATGAGTTCTACTGATCTCAAGCACCTTTAGCTGATCGATATTGTATATTTATAAATAGCTTTACATTGTAGCAAATAAAGTACAATAAAAATATAAAACTATTAAACGTCAAGAATTAAATGGCTTATTCCCAGGATATATCGTGAAACGGGATCGTTTAGTTCAGTTTCTTATAGGACATACAGCTTACTCTGAACTGAGGTCAATAACAATTAACAAGTCGGTTTTCTATAAAATTATCACTTTTTTTTAATTAGCATATTGTTTAAATACATCTGCGTTTTTCAAAAGAACTCCAGTGTTTGATATGTATATGTTGTGGTTCTTGTAATTCCTTTTTTAGACGCTCTATTTATTTTGAATAATTCCATGTAGTTGCGATTCCGCGAAAGAGGATCTTCATCTGAAATGATCGTGAGATGTTTTTTTAAATACTATGTGTATAACATAGCATTTATTCCATTCGAGAGACTACTTTACTTCTTCAGAAGCCAAATATAGAGTTATTATACTTACTGTTTATTAATTAATGGTAAAAATAATTCTACAAAGATATTTTGCATACTTTTCAAATTTAGAGACTAAATGTTTTTGTTATTGGGTATCATCTACACCATGGGCCAATCTACACCTACACCTAGTTCCAATCCACATAAAAAGGTCCCAAGATCCTCGAATGGGTTTTTTATTCACAGAAAATATGAGTTAGTATAAATTAATAAAAAATATTGTGTGTATTAGTCTAGAGCTTAATCCAAACAAGGTTACACAAAGGTAAAAGAAGCAAAATTATAATAGTATTAAATTATAACTACTGGGAATGCTTATCACCGAAGCTGCAGTATTTCCTGTGGAACAAGTTAAAATATCTATTAAATATCGGGTAAAATATTAACCACTGTGGAATTAGATGTGGTTTATCTACAGTAATATTCATGTTCTCTAATGACAACGCGTGCATTGCGTGTTTAGTCAATCGTGGACAAAATAGAAATGATTTAATTTGGCCACTGAGTGGCTCCGAGGGACGACTTACATGCGGTTTCCACAGTGTAATAATACCAGTAAAATAAAACTGTATATATAGTATTATTCTAAAAAATGCAAAAATCAGCAGGTGTAGTAAACAGATCTGCACGATGTAGTTCTATCTTTAACTTTAAAACAGTGTTATAATTATTGCCACTCGGTTGTTATGTTAGGTAATACCATTTAAAGAAACTTCTAATATTATTAACAAACAACATAAAACAACGTCAAATCGTAGGTCATTTAGCATAATCATCTTAAACATTACATAGAAAACCAGTAAAGGTTTAAACCCCTTAGGTGTACTTTCAATAGGTTATTTATTAATTAATTATTGAATTAATATTTCAAAATACTGTGATAACATAAAATGCCATCCACTACAAGTTATAAATAAAGTATTAGAAATGGAGTGCATAAAAAGTATTTTATTAACGATTCAAACTTTTAACAGGATATATATAATGAGAGGAACTAACAGTAGTTATTAAATTAAAAAGAAACACGAGAATGAAGAACGAGAATAATACAGAGCTATTTAAATTAATAATATTTCATATGCTGGCAAATTACATAATACTATAAATATTGTAAGATAAGTTGGTAATTTTAAACAGAGCAAAAATTTAAAAAACTGACTGTCTCGTAAACCAAAAGAGTCCGGTATTTTAGATACCAGAGCATTTTAGAACACACACTAACCGTGACTTAATAAAAGCTTTAGTGAGTTTTGTACTTCAAGATGATGGTTAAAATGAAGATGAAGATGCTAGAGTGTTGGAGAGAGTAGAAAATTGTTGCTTATACAATTATGTAAGTGATATTACATGGCGGGTTATGTTTGTCATCATTTTGCACCAGGTGCTCCTTGCCGAGCAGCTCAAAGAAAGCTCTAGGGGATACTGTGACTTTTATAATCAGTCCTTATCCAAATCAATGGATCTTCTTCTCATAAAAGGCACGATGACTGTAAAAATTACACTGTTACCACACTCACTCCGCTATCGTTCGTCATCGAAAGCGTCGCGTGACCTGCTGGTGTTGACTTTATGGAGTGCTCGGAACAAATTCAAAACACACCTCGTTATATAAGACTCCCTTTTATGAGTTATTTCACGAACCAATCAATACAATCTGTTAACATGAATGTTAGTCTAACAAGGAAATAATAATGCGTTATAAAATGAAAATTGTTGCATTTATCGTATATGTTAAGTAAAGAAAATATCCTAAATATATATTTACGTATGAGCTAACTTCTACTTTAAACTGTCTTAACATCTAGTCTCAAAATCAAAATGAAAATATTATTTATTCAAATAGGCTCAAAAAGCACTTTTGAATCGTGAGCAGTCTGTCCACTGGTAACAAATTTACCACCCGTTCGGAAAGTTGATTATCCACTTCAAGTATAAAAAAATATACTTTATCATAAGTGGATGAATAAAAAAGTGTTTTATTAATGAATGAAAACTTACGCAACAAAAGTGAAAGCTAATTGGAGCGGCAGCGGAGAAGAAGGCCACCATCCGTGTAGCGCGGGGGGGAATTGGAATAGAATGAAGAGAGCAAGGTCTGGGGATTTCGATGAATGTCGCAGACGTTCCAATCATAGCTCAACTCACCTCTACCTTAGCCATGTCGTCGCTCCATACCAGTTCACCTGGCGGTTCTATTACCATCGATGATGTTGCCCTGGTCTCCATATTTTTCTTCTAATGTTCATATTACCGACTGGGCTATGTTATGATTGTAATTAATGAAAATCTTTAATTATATGTAGTTCTTTATTAGCTTAGGTTAGGGTATGACAACGGACATCTTCTAGCTATATCTGGCCACAGCTTACATATATCATGTTTACCATAGATACAATATTATACAACAGTTTTTTTTGTGCATTGTGTAGTCTTGAGTTGTCGTAAAGCAGCAGTGGCCGAGAGCGATTGAGTAATCTCGGTTGTTCAGCAGCTAGTTCTTCTTTCATGATTAGCAGTTGCTGACAACAGATATCCGCCGTAATTTTTTAAACAGATTTAAGAAAGCTGTAGTAAAATACATCGGCGCTAGTCCGCCAAACATTTCCAAATTTCTTTTTCTTAGTCAATTTTACTTTAGGGCAGGATTTAACTGGGTGTTCAGGATTCAACCAATGCGACGAGCACTTCCAATTATCACACAGTATCCACTTTTCATCACAAGTGTTCATTCGATTTAAAATCCCTAATTATTATGTTGGTTGAGCAAAGTAACACAGCAGTCGTCGCGTGTTCGCAAGTTCGTTTTACCCAATTCATGAGGTACCCATCGTTCAAGTTTTTTTACTTTCCTGAATTACTTCAAGTGGATTAATACAGTTTTGTCACTTATCTCAAAGGCTGCAGTTATCTCTGAAGTGCTTTGTGATGGATCAGCTTTCACAATAGCTTTTAATTCTATATTTTTCATTTTGTTCTGCGGCCATCCACGGGCTTGGTTCTGAAGGTCGAAAACGTTGAAACCAAAAACGTACCGTGCTTTCTTTTACGACACAAGCGCCGCACACATCATTAATCCTTCGAGCTGTTTCTTCAGCACCGGTGCCACGGTAGAACTAGAACTCGTAAATATGCCGATATTTCATGTTTTCCATTGCGCGGTAATAAGCAACGCCAAAGACAAAAAAATGAGGAAGAAACAAATGAATTACTGGTTTCAAAACTCAAATGTACGAGCTAAATGAATTTATAAATTTGAATTTGGAATTCTTAACCAAAGTATTACAGATCAAATTGGTCAATACGATAAAACGCTAATTTTATATGTAAAGACTTAATACATAATAAGTATTTAATAACATGGTCGATGCAAACCATGTTTTCAGATAAAAAAATTAAAATATACGGTAATTATAAAATCAAAATCTTCATTATTTAGGTAGGCTCAAACGTTATTAGTTGGTAACAAATATACCACCGGATCGAAAAGTTGATTCCATTGTGAAGCAACCGACGAGAAACTCAGTAGTTATTCTGTCAAATACAATTGTTGAAGAGCTGAATTATTGTTACAAGCAATACTCAATTGAACAAATTACTTTATATACATAACTTAAGATAAAAATTGGGCATTGTGGGGTCTTGTAGAGTGAACCCCCGGGCGCCCGGTGAGACCGGGGGTTCGTAATTGAAAAATAAAAGGCCGTAATAATAGAATTTACATTACGTGCTTTTCAATGACAAATTTTGCTGTCTGTGTTTTTGGCAGGAGATTGAAATTCACTTACACGTATGTACTACAGCTTTGATTATCCAATAGGTGAATAAATTGTCTAACTTTACAGTTTAATTTAACAATATTATTTCTTATTTGTTTGATAATGTTATAAGTAATACTCCTTTGGCGCGTTAGGGAAAAATGATGAAAGTAAATTTTTACGACGCGCGAAATCAATTATAGTCAACATTTTAGTTTTTATAATATTTTATAATTACTGTTTAATAAATTAATTGTTTTTTAATATAATTTGTTAGAAATATTGTGACATTGAAAATATCAACGTGACATTTTTATCAAAATTACAACTTTCAAACTAACCATAGAAAACAGATTACAAACTATTTATTTCTACAGACGTAGAATAAGGCAAGAGATATTTTTTTTAAAGATTTTTATCCTGTTACGCCAAAGAATTATAACTTCTAACGCGTGTACATAAGTACACACACATCTTGAAATCTGGATCTGTATTTGTCAGTTTGTTTGATGCATGTCATAAAATTTGTCCCTTGGACATGAGCTCTTTATTTCTATTTATGTGTACAGATATTTACAACTTTTTGAAGTAAAACCTCTTTACGTACGCTTGACTTGCGGAGCTGGGGTACGCGCGACGGCAGCGTTACGATAAGTGTGATCGGGCGAGGCGAGGCATATCTAAAGCATATGCGTTTATATTTTAACCGTGTATTCATGATTACATATTCATTATTGACTCGGACAAACTATATCGCCGCCGTAAATTAGTTTTGATTTCAAAAGCCTTAGAACAACGAAGCAACAGGTGTAAATGTCGAACAATGTTCCAAGCGTTAAACATATTAGAGAAGCCAAATAAAGCATAAACACATGCAATGAAATACCAAAGCGGAGCGTCCAAACATTTGTATGCAGATATTACGGTATACAGTAGAATTGTTTCGCGCTCCGTTCAACATTTCCGTACAATACGAGAACATTGGTCAAGGCGTGGCTTGGCTTGTTAGCGCGGGTGTAAATATGCGCTGGCGCAGGACCAGAGGTCGCTTAGTGTTTCTACCGCATTGTGCAGTGAAGTATATGCTTATCTTTCATAACATAAATATTATATTATTTTTGTTTATATAAACTAGTGGTAGTCCAGTAGTCGAAATTCAACCATAATTAATTTGATTTATAAGTTTATTCTGATGAATTGTAACATTTTAACAGATGGGGAACAAGTGGAAGATGCATACTTGGGATCTAAATTTGGAAAAAAGATGGACCATGTGAAAATGAAATTGAAAGGAGAGTGAATGCAGGGAATATGATAAATGGTGCTCTGCGCGACTTTATGAATAGTCAGATGGTGTCTCAAGGAGCCAGACTGGCTGTGCATGGAGGAGTATTGATGTCAACATAAGTATTGGCACCAATGTATGGTAGTGAAAGTTGCGTATGGCAGTAGAAGCATAAAAGTAACATAAATGCGGTTGAGATGAGTGCGTTGAGAAGTAGGAGTGGATTGAAACTAAGTGACAAAGTAAGAAATAGTATGATAAGAGAACGTTGTGGTATAAAAGGAGATGTAGTGACTAAAATTGAGAAAAGTATGCTTAAATGGTATGAGCGCGACAGATTGAATGAAAGGAGACTGACCAAAAGGATTTTTGATTGAATGATTGATGATTGATGTGTGAATGTTAAAATTGGAACTAGAAGACCAAGGCGATCGTTCCTGGACCAAATCTAGGTCAAGAGTACTCTAAACCGACGAACTTGTATAAAATATTCAATGAGAAAGAAAGAAGCAAGGACCGCGGCTAGTGGAAGGACGTGGTCTCTGCCTACCCCTATGTGAATGGGTGAGATGCTATGTATGTATGTATAAGTTTTAACATCATTAAGGTTCTATTATCAAAAACTCTACTCAAAAAAAAATATAAGGATTCTATATATACCATCAATGTGGGCAATTTCATACAATCTTAGCTTTATATATTAGATAACAGTGTTTTTGAAACTTATTTTGTTGTGTGTGCCTCTATGAACTTTATTTTGTTTATATATTTTCCTTTTCTTTATATTGTATATTTATTTTTATTTCATAACTTTTGTGTATATATTTTCAATATGTATATATAGATATATTGATATTTATGTATATAATATTATATGTAATATCTTATATAGTTAAAAACAAAAATATTTTTATATATTATATTTAAGTTTTTGGCGCTGTTTATTTATTTTATTTTGCTTCTTTACATAATAAGGTCGTCTGGAAGAGATTGCTTGTAACAATAATAAATAAATTGTATTTCATAGTATTAACCATATGACAAAATTTTTCGATTTTATTGTGTGTGACTCCTCCAATTCAAACGCCCATAGACAGATCTGCCCTATTCCATAAGTGTATATTTTCTCACAGTTATCTTCCACTGAACGACACCCAGGAATCTTATGAATATATGTGATCAATTTTCGAGTTCTATCTTGTACTAACATTCCGTAAAAGATAAAAATAAAAACCGACAATACAAATTACAGTTTTGCTTTGCAGTATCTCATTGCAATCATAAGTAACCGTAGTCTCACTGCAGTCCCAAAATTATTTTATGACAGAGAAGACTCGAATTCTACTTTGTAAATTAATGTTACATTTTAATATACCTTTATGTGTATAATTCTACTGTATGTATGTAGCTCATCCAACTTTGTATGTAATTAGACGAATTTAAGAATGGTTCAGATATTTTACCATATTTTCATAGGGTCGGGAACTACGCGGGTGACACCACCAGGCACAGCTAGTAAAAATATATAGATGAAGCCTTGTAAATTGATTTGGAGGACTCCTTTTTGAAAGCACATTCTAATTTTACTGCTCTTCGAGTGTATAATATGAATACATGTACATATTACGTAGAATATTTTTTTTATTTTATCGGAACAGACATTTATCACTGCAATCTACTGCATTTAGCAAATTCAATACATTTCAGGTGTGAAAGGACATAATAAATCTAAACAAAAGTCAACATTTTAATTAACTAGTAGGTATATCCGTTTGTAAGTTACTATATTCAAACATGTATGTAATATAGACCACAAGCCCGTGGAAAAAATTACCTGTGAAATACACCAACGTGAATAACGTATAGAAGGCTGTTACTATATCATAAAATAACTTCAGTCATTTCTGAGCGGTACAGGTGAGTACATAATTATTTTTGCAGTTATATTTATATATGTTACCATTTATAATGAACGGCTATAAAAAACAACGGTAATATTCAATACCATTTTATTAAAAAAAAAGTTGCCGTACATTAATTTATGATCTTACAGCAATTATCGACATTTCAGAATTTAATGTTAGTAAATATTACCGTTGTACTTTATAGCCGTTGATTATAAATGGTAATATTTATAATGAACGTCTATAAAGTACAAATAGAAGTATTAGGACAAAAAAATATTTACTCACATATTCACCTGTACCGTTCAGAAATGACGGCATAGCGCTAGTAATTTTATGATATAGTAACAGCTTTCTAAGCGTTATTCACGTTGGTTGATTTCATAGGGTAATTTTTCCATGGGCTTGTAGTCTAATATATTTAACTTTCCAGTTTGTTCTTTGACGTAACATACTCCGTATATAGCTACGCAAGTTACGAGTTTCAAAGTGATATTTCATTGATTAACGAATATCCAACTTGTACCATTTTCCTTAAAATGTTTCTCAGTAGAGCATATTATATGTATATTTTGCTGATTTGTGTGATTTATATGCAAAATTATATTTCTAATGTATTTTATTATTTAGCGATTACAAACAGAAACACAACTAAAATATGTATTTATATACAATATTCTCTCTGAAATAACGTGAAGTACATATTTACTTGTGCGTTATAAAGTAAGAGTTTTAATATTGAGTTTTATTTAGTATTTTTTAGGTTATTAAAAATCACAACTTTGTACTTCCGAACTTCACTCCAACTGAGTAACGTTTACAAACACTTTTATTAATTGTTTTCAATATTTGACGATTTTTAAATATATTTCACACTAGTTTTTCCCCAAAACGCTACCCTTGTAACTTAAGATACCGTGGTATTGTGAGGAAATGCATACTTAAAGACAGCTTACATTACGTTAGGTAATATTATCAAAACACCAACTCACATTAACTAACAACTTTTATTCACACTACTATTTAAATATACACAACTTGCATCATTTCTATTTTATTCAATTTAGCATTATTTCTCTTAAAACAGCTACTTCACAAGACACAGCGCAAAAGACTCTAATAACAAAATTATTTCGTTATTTAATATTACCTCGCATTGCATAACATTTCGTAATATTGCACAATGTTTATCCTATCTATAGTCGTTAGACTATAGATAATACTGTTAAGTAAAAAGTAACTTTCTGCAAAATTGTAGGTCAATCTAAAATACTTTGAAAATCTCGAGATAAATGAGCGAATTAAAACCATCTTCGCATTAATCTTTAGAACTATAATTAAATAGAAACTATATGGCGCACCTCAGTTTTTGTGTTTCCTATATACAGATAAATCCTACTCTGAACTATATTTTTAAAAACCAAGTAAAGAAATCAACAAAACGAGTATACTTAAATCAAAATTTATTTACAGTTTCATTTAATTACTTAAGCGCGCATGCGTAATACCTTATAGTTTTTCAATACAAACTTTATCACAATTTTATTGTAAATAGCTTCGCCAATTTAATATTACGATCCATAATTGTCCATTAGCATATTTTTAGTTTATTAATAGACACAGTGACGTATAGGGTTGGCATCTTTTGGATGTCCACTGGAGTGGGTACACTTTATATTTAAAGATTCTACTGTTTACGTATATCTTACAAACCTAAGATTTTTAGTAAATTTTTCAACAATATGTTTGAATATTTCTGAAGCGGATTTTGTTTTGTATTTGTTATAGAAACCATAACTTTTTATATTTGTTTAAAGTTGCCAATAAATAATAATATATTATCTATAATCCGCTTATACATTTTTATAGCAAGTACTGAAATTAATGCAATTGGTATGTAAAAGTTAAAGTTTGGCAATCAAAATGAATAACTGAAAGTTGGTTTTGTTTTTGTTGACGAAATTTGAGCAAAACTTTAGTATCCCAAGTTATTCAAAGTGAGAGAAAATTATGCGTTGATTTTCCAGTATAACTAACACTCGGTACTCCGCAACTTAGTAATTAAATATTATTGAATTACATTTTTTTAAACAAGCGATTATTTGCCATTTGATTTCTTATCCGTAATGAAATTAGTCACACAGAATGCAGATAAAAGTTTTCCTACAATACCCCGGGGTATAATACCTAATTCTGTAAACGACATGCATATATCTCTCTTAATGCAAAAATATGCCTATCTATAGTGCAATTAAAAACACATTTTACTAAATTAAACTTCTGAGGAATATATTGACATGATTTAGTATTTAATATTAACTATTGTACAATGAGACTTCAGATTAGTACAATATAATAAGGACTATATTTTCAGTAATAAATAAGTGTACAGGACTGGATAAAGTTATGACTGCCTTTACTTAATCTATAGTTAAATGCTACACTAATGTCTTTATTGAGTTAGGCTTTTATTTAACAAATCAATTTTATTTTTCAATTAAATTTATTAAGCAAAATATTGAACAAATATCTTATTTTTTATATTAAAGTGCAAATTTACAACCAATTATTATTTATTTTTATATAAGCTGACAACCCTAAAAACACGTAGATAACAAAGGTGGCGCGAGCGCATACCTTTTTCGATTCACCAACGCCTTGCCTAATTAAAGCGGGACGTGACAGAGCTTCGTTATAAATTTTTAATCTCTTACCATTTTAAAAGAAACAACTAGTTTAAAAGAAACAAACCCTCTTAAGCATTTATAAATGAACAACAATTTGCTATTCACGTATCGCTTTTTAATTTGCCTGTACATTAAAAGAGGTGGTGCACGAATAACATCAAAAGACAATTAATTGAATGACTCCTTAATATCTCCCGTACTTCTAACTCACGCAGAACATATACCTGAAGATTATTGTCATTTAAAATTTATACTACAATATATTGAGAGATAAATTTTTGTTTTTCATATAAGTTTTTGTGAATAAAATTATACGCCATTAAAACGTTGTAATATATTAAAATTAGAAGATACCGGGGTTCCCATGATAGGAGTTTACTTCAGCGGTAAGTGGTTAAACTCTCTCTAAATAGAAGTCTTTTGATAGACCTTTATTTATGGTATTATCATAATAATTTGTCACAGTTATCCATGCAATGACTGTGATTTTTTTTAATATAATATACTGATCACAAGAGTATTTCTTTTTAAAGATATAATAATATAATATAAGTTCTAACAAAATGGATGATCATACGCGCCCAATTATATTTATTTTAGTATATTACAGCGAAGCCTTTAAACTATGCCAGAATTGAGACGATATTTACATGTATTATAATGTATCTCGTTACATTAAGATGAGGTCGATGTAAGTACAATTTTTAATCATATTTTTAAAATTTCCAGAATTTTTTAATTGTTGACAGCTTAGCACTTGACTGTGATCTCACCTGAAGGTAAGTGATGATACAGTCTAAGACGGAAGCGCGCTAATCTAGTAAGAGACGATATACCTCATATGGTTTCTACACAGCATCGTACCAGAACACAAAGCTCTCTCTTTGGCGATACGTTTTTGCTGGTAGGGTGGTAACTAGCCACGGCCGAAGCCCCCCACCGGTCCAAACGCAGACTAATTCGCCCTATCGGGTATGGAACCTGCGGGCCTCTTCTGCTAACAAAGCGAGTACTCGCACCACTGCGCCAACGTCGTTCTACGACAAACAAGTAATCTTGTACTAAAAAAGTTCAAAGAAGTTTGTAGTACAAGATTACTTGTGAATCTTGTACTACAAACTTCTATGAATTATTTTTAAAAATTTACGTTGAATATGATTATTATAGTAACTCTCGATACGAAGCAGTTAAATCGAAACTAGTCCAATAAGGTTTTATTCAACTTGATCACCTGTGGCAATTTTTTGATTCACTACAAGCAAAAATTCTTCCACTACAAACCTCCACGTTTCTTATCCTATTTTAATCACTTATAATAATAATAATACTTACCCTTGAACTGAAGCAATTCAGTCAAAATCAGACCTGAATATACTCAATATGATTAGCTATAATTTTTTATTATATTTTATTTATTTTCTACTCTACGAAACACAAATAATCTCCCACTACAAATTTCTATTCATTTCCTGAAGATACAAAATTTAGTAATCATTGGATTTGGAAGCAATTATATACGTAAGTCCGAAACTATAATAGTTTTGCTTGCTTTATGATCATTTTTAATATCTTTTATTGCAAAAAAAAGTTTGGTTACTTTGAAATTTCTATTAAAACCCATAGTATAATATTTTCAATTTCGCAATAGTAAATGCATTAATGAGCAAATGCAGCCATGGAGCGAAATAAAAATTGATGCCTTGTAAAATATTCGCTACAATTCCCTAGATCGAGATGAGATATAAATATTTATTCCCACACTCGAATATGAAAAAATGTAAATACTTATAGTGACCGCACTGGCACCCACTGTTGATCTATAACTTATTATCACTCGAATGAGATCTATTGATAGTAAAGGTGTGGAACTTGCGAACCGGCGAAGATCATTTTGTTCGTCTCGAAGGACCGCTTTGAACTAACTTGACATTACAATGGGGACCAGTGACGGCAATGATTTAAAATCTGTTAACAGGACGGTTCTCTTTTTAACGATTGGTATACAATTTCCATAAATGGGCCCTCCAGATGATCTCAGTATTTGGAATGCATTACATATAATAAGGAATAACAGGGCGAAAGCTATCTATAAAATGATATAGGACAATCTTTAGTACCATCCCCAATGTGGTCTGAAAGTAAACAATAATGTGAGAGATTATATGTGATGAAACTGAAATCCTCTCCCTAATGAAGTCCCTGTTCATTGCTTCCTGTATTATCTCAAGTAATTATCTGCCACTCCTGTTCTAATGTGGATAGCGAAGCGCCGAGGCATCAATTAATGTTCAATATAGCGTAGCTTATGAAAACTTCTTGATACTTAACATTTTTCATATAAATATAGTTTATAAACTCACTCCTTGTTACATTAAATTATGATTTGCCTATGTCCTTTACAGCAACCAGCAAAAAAAGCAAAAAACTTATTAATTATGATATATTAAATGTTTAAAATATTTTTACACAAAATAAAATTTAAAATGACTGGCTTACATACGAAGCTTCATTATTTATTATTTCTTCTGGATTGACTAATAAATTTTCAATCAAGATATTTTTCATACTTACAAGAACCTGAACATTTTTCAGACGAACAATGCACCGAAAATCTCTATTTGAAGCTGGCTAACGCTGCCGAAAGTAACGAAAACACATAAATGTTTTTAAGCATCAAATATTTACAAGAATAGCAAAAATGGCCGCGTTGGCGCAAGTATCGCTTCGATAACAAAGATTCGGGCTTCAATTTCTGGTAGGGTAAAATTTCGATATTGCATTACCTCATTCGTCTAAACCAGGACGTGTGTATTCAACCGTTGCGTTTAAAGTTGTGTCCCAGTATGATTTTATGTAGAATACATCGAGAGTTAAATTACTACTTCAGGGTAGCGAATAAGCACCTCCAATTATACCCAAGTGCCAATATACTGCCAAGTGGGATCACAGTCAAGCACTAAACTGCACGCAATGAAAAAAAATTGCGCAAAACACTATAGATGTGAAAACTTCATCAAGGCAAGGTTATCAAAAGACAATAGAACTATTTTGGTGTATTTTCAAAAAGTATTTAGTATAAGTGAGTATAAATTAGTGTTAATAAGAATTCAAATATAGTGACGCGTTGATTATTAATCTCAGGCTCACTTAATCTACTTTAATCGAACGAGCATTACCTAGCTGAGCATTCCAGCTTAGTGTCATTCAATACTCACAAAAAGTGTGCACATCGCGTCTAAAGAAGTTTTAAATTGTACAAATAATAGTTTGCAACATTAATTCACGATGTTGATTCAACTACCTCTCAAGGCAGTCCATGCCAATCATCAGTGATAAAATAATGGCTCCTCTGCAGGAAGCGCAGTTATTCGCAACGCCCGCGCCACCCGCGCATAGGGGCTTTTAATCAACACTTTATTGTTTAATGACCCCTCGTCCGACTCGTAAATTAAAAGGGTGACGGCTCAAAGCCTATTGACGAATACTTAATATGTGAACGGATTTGAACTGAATATTTGATGATAGATAATAGCCACATAAGAGACATACGCCGGCATTAAATCTACATTTTCTATTTGTAACATTAAAATAAAGACCCCAATATGACATAATTTTCTAAATTAACGAATTTTTCTAAATCCCTTAACACTATCAGCAATAACTAATGCAAAATATAACTTTACAATACAAACACATTAATCAAAACCTCTTTCTAGCAATTTTTTTTAATTACATACTCTATATTGACCTCTAATTAACCAACTCATAATACCCGTTTACATACGTATCAATTCGTGCATACATACATACATACATAACATCACGCGTCATTCCCATAGGGGTAGGCAGACACTTTCCCATTTACTCATAAATCCTTTTTGTCAGTCTCCTTTAATTCAATCTCTCTACGTGCCCATACCATCTCAGCATACCATTCTCAATTTTAGTCACTACATTTCTACATTCTTTTATACCACATCGTTCTCTTATCACAGTATTCCTTACTTTGTCACTTAATTTCAACCCACTCATACTTCTCAACACTCTCATTTCTACCGCATTTATTTTACTTTTATGGTTCTTCTGATATACCTAACTTTCACTACGATACATAAGTGTTGGCACCAACACTCCTCTGTGCACAGCCAGTCTGGCCCTTTGAAACACCGTCTGACTTTCATAAAGGCGTTCAGAGCACCATTTACCATATTCCCTGCATTCACTCACCGTTCAATATCACTTTCCCATGTTCCATCTTTTGTAAATTTAGATCCCAAGTACAAAAATTCTTTCCCCTCTTTCACTTGTTCCCCATCTATCAAAATATTGCCATTCATCATAAATTCATCTCTTTCAAAAAGCATAACTTTCGTTTTGTTTACATTCACTTTCATTCCTTTCCTTTTCATTAGCGGATGATGCAAGTATTACTTGATCATCAGCGTAGAGAAAACATTTGATGAGTAATTCATTCATTCTTAATCCATACCTACTTTGTTTTAAATGTGTCAAACAGTTATCCACGTTAACTTCTTTGTACGTCAATCATTGTTGGTAACGAGATTTTATTTACCAATTATATTTCAACTTAGCGTCTATATAACAAAATCTTATAGTAACATATTAGATATAAAAAATATCTCCTAAGTCCCTTCGGTTTGTTTTAACAAGGTGACACTGTATCTAGATAGATTGCAAATTTTATTGTCCAATTCAAAAAACACGCGCCTTGTAAGTCGCTGGAACGTTAACAGACTCTTTAGCCACCATTTAAAGAGACACCATTAATTACATATTCCAAATCAAGTGTAAGAAAAAAATGTCACTATGTTTATAAGAATAATAAAATTTCATGTCCACTAAGCTTAACCCTACCCTTTTAAAGATTAAGTTAAGTACACTTAACTGTAATTTCTTTAATTGTTCATATTCATTAAATATCTTAGATAGTTTTTTATATGTTCCAAAAACAGCGCTGCGAAAAAAATATGTAATTACTCGCTTTACAAATAATTGTAACGATCCATGTTTCTTTAATTAAAATTAAAATGTTAACTGGTTGTTGTTTACTACATTGTAATGCTTGTTAACGATTAATTAAAGAGCATCTTCATACAAATTAATAAGCTCATAGATGATTGATTCCAATTATATTTATAAAAGTTGTTACTTCGAAGGCTTCCTGAATATTTAGCTTCTTTCTAGGAATTGAAGAACGTAATGGGAATTCTTAATAATGCTATCGTTAAACACAATTACTTTTTTACCAGGCATAAAAAAAATTAACAATTATTTTAACACTGTTAGTTTCACCCTAAACAGTAAGCCAGGATATTTTAATACTTGGCCGCACTAATTCGCGAGATGTTAACAATGTATGAAACAATTCATTAAAACGTAATAAGAAGCAGTTGGTATCACAAATGTATATAATACTAGCGGACCCCGCGACTTTGTCTGCGTGGAAAGTCTTTTGGGTAGCATTTTCATTAATTTAGGCAAAGGGAATATTCCTACCAAATTTCAAGTCTCTACACCTTATGGTTCCAGAGATATCGGGCTCAGCTCGGCGGCTTACGCTGTTAAAAAAATTCGTCGTCTGACAGATGTTGACTGCCAGACTGGTATATTTCAGCTATTTTCACAGCATTATGTCATACGGGGTACTACTACTACTACTACTACTTTGGGGTAATGCTGCTGATATAGATGCAATATTTGTGCTGCAGAAAAGGGCCGTTCGTGCGATTTACAATATGGGTCCAAGAGAGTCGCTAAGAAACAAATTCAAGGCAGTTAACATAATGACAGTTCACTGCGTATATATATTAGAAAACTTGTTGTATGTACATAAAAACATTGACTCTTTTAATAAAAAGAGTGAATGTACATCATATAACTTACGAAACCAAAACAAACTTGTTATAAATTCTAGTAGGCTGCATAAGATTAACAACTCATTTAAGGGTAACTGTATACGTTTCTATAATAAACTCCCACAAGACGTTCTAAAGATGTCAATTAATAAATTCAAAGTCTTTGTTAAAAGAAAGTTGATAGAAAAATCGTATTATAAGTTGCAAGATTACCTAGACGATAGAAACGCTTGGGAGTGAACAAATTGCTCTAATTTTAATTAAAATATAGTAAACTAATTTGTTATTGTAATGATGATGGTAAAAAAAAAAACCCGACTGAGTTTGTTGTGGGTTCTTCTCGGATCAGGGCGCGAAGGAACCCTCGTAACTTTAGATTTTAAGCCGATCTTGAGTACCGTCATCAGATGTATATTAGAATCAGAGTGTGGAAAAAAAATATAATTTGACGATTCAAAAGTGCTGTAATATGCCTACTTGAATAAAGATATTTTGATTTGATTTGATTTGATTCGGGATGAATCAATAGTTATCACCCTCGCAACCCCCCTTGCGGATGGAATTTCGTAAAATTCGTCCTTAGCTGACCTCTACTCGGCAGAAGGAATATTCCTATTAAATTTCAAGTCTCTACGCCTTATGGTTTCAGAGATATCTTAATGAGGCAATAGATACCTGGATATCTCTTATATATATTTAGTTATTTATTAGGTTTGCCAACAGAACTTATTACTAGATACATGGTAAAAAAGCAATATATCTATAATAACACAAGTTGAGTAATATTCTAATTAAAGGAAACAACGACATGATATAAAACAATAAAGTGCATATGCAGACTATTTTTACAAAGTGATAAATTACATATATATATATGAAATATCCAGGTATCTATTGACTCATCACGTAAGGCGTAGTGAGACTTGAAATATGGTAGGGATATTCCTTTTGCTGAGTAGATGTCAGCTAAGAACGGATTTTACGAAATTCTACCCGCGAGGGGGTTACGGGGATGTTAACTATTGACTCATGACATAAGGCGTAAAGACTTGAAATTTGGTAGGAATATTCTTTTTGACGAGTAGAGGTCAGCTAAGAACGGATTTTACGATATGCCACCCACAAGGAAGGTTGCGGAGGTGTTAACTATGGACTCATTACATAAAGCGTAGAGACTCGAAATTAGGTAGGAATATTCCTTTTGCCGAGTAGTGGTCAGTTAAGAACGATTTTTACGAAATTCCACCCGCAAGGGGGTCTACGGGGGTGTTAACTATTGACTCATCACAGAAGGCGTAGTGACTTGAAATTTGGTAGAAATATTCCTTTTGCCGAGTAGAGGTCCGCTAAGAACGGATTTTACGAAATTCCATCCGCAAGGGGGGTTGCGGGGGTGTTAACTATTGACTTATCACAGAAGGTGTAAAGACTTCAAATTTGGTAGGAATATTCCTTTTGCCGATTAGAGATCAGGTAAGAACGGATTTTACGGAATTCCATCCGCAAGGGGGGTTGCGGGGGTATTAACTATTGACTCATCACGATATCTCTGGAACCATAACGCGTAGAGACTTGAAATTTGGTAGGAATATTTCTTTTGCCAATTAGAGATTAGCTTAGAACGGATTTTATGAAATTCCATCCGCAAGGGGGTTTGCGAAGGTGTTAACTATTGACTCATCATGATATCTCTGGAACTATAAGGCGTAGAGACTTGAAATTTGGTAGGAATATCCTTTTTGCCGAGTAGAAGTCAGCTAAGAACGGATTTTACGAAATTGATAGAAATTTGGTACAGCGATAATCTAGAGCCTGAAAAAGGACTTTAAGTTCTTTGCAGTAATACACCGCAAAAACCTCATTGAAGTATATATACGTATGTTTTTTATTTGTAAAGCAATTTGCCTAAATTAATGAAAATGCTACCTTTTCAAACCAATAAAAAAACATTCAACGCAGACGAAGTCGCGGGTTCAGTTTGTATATATATATATAACTGCCTCATTGGTGGTTAGCATATTCGACCCCAGGACCTCTCACGTCTGTACGTGAGAGGTCCTGGGTTCGAGTCTCGGGCCGGGTCAATTCAAAAATCAATATTTAGTTTTCAATTATAATAAGTGTTAAGATATAAATATTACAAATTTATTTTATTTGTAATATTTATATTTTTCAGACCAACATATTGAACTACCAAAATATGTAGATATGTTGTATTAAATCAAAAAATCAAAATCAAAATATTCTTAATAGTAGGCTCAAAAAGCACTTTTGAATCGTCAGTAGTCTGTCCGTTAGTAACAAATCTACCACCGGTTCGGAAAGTTGATTCCGCTCAGAAGAAGCCGGGAAGAAACTCAACGGTTACTCCTTTAAATATAGTTTTTTTGTAGGTACAATGTGTTTAGCTTTCATGTGCAACTGGAATCAAGTCCACACATCTTCGTCGCTTAAATAACAACATTATAATATGCCTTATGTAATAGGACATTTTTAACATACTTCTTAAAACTTTGTGGAGGCAAACCCAGAAGAGATACAGGTATCTTATTAAATATGCGTATGCTCAACCCGACAAATGACTTTTTCACTCTAAAATATGGCGTTACAAGTTAGTTTTTATTTTATGTTTGGGTTTCGCTTCTTTTGCTGTATAAATGAATATTATCACGGATATATAAAATGTTATTCAATATATATTGCGACGATACTGTGAGAATTGATATTTCTTTGAATTTTTTTCTTAAGGAAACGCGAGATCCCTACTGATATATGGCACGTATTGCTCTTTTTTGCAAAATAAAGATAGATTCAATGTCCGCCTCCTTCCCCCATAACAGTATGCCGTAACACATAATGCTATGAAAATAAGAGAAATTCACCATTTTAGCAGTTTCAACATCAGTGTATTGCCTTTCCTTCCTAACAGCAAATGCAGCTGATCTAAGTTTGCTTGCCAGAGTCTTAATATGGGCATCCCATGGAAACCCTGAGTTTAACGTTCTTCCTAAGAAGAAGATTTAACTTTCTTAAGTGGACTATTATTTATTCGGATATTTTTACAGACTTCATTTGCATTTGGCAAAGGGAATTCAACGCACCTAGTCTTTGCCGAGTTTAATATTAAATTATTAACAGAAAACCAACGTGAGACATGTGACAGGGTACTATTTACATCGTCATAATTGTCTACATTTCTGTCTACTTTAAATAGCAACGAAGTGTCGTCAGCCAATGGGACTATATCACGTTTGTCTTTCACATGGTACGCCAAATCATTTACATATATTAAGAACAAAAATAGGCCAAGTATTGAACCTTGTGGGACACCCATTTTTACAGGTGATCCTAACGACTTAACACCGTTTACGAAGACCTTTTGAATTGTATTTTGAAGATAAGTGATAAGCTCAACAAATTAAGTGCCCCATCCCTCACACCATACTAACTAAGTTTAAATATAAGATTGCTATGTTCTATTCCATCAAAAGCCTTAGAAAGGTCGCAGAAAACTGCTAATCCATTTTGGGACTTTTCCCAAGCATCAAAAATGTGTTTCGAAAGAGACACGCTCGCATCAGTAGTATTGCGACCTTTTCAAAATCCATATTGCTCAGGATGGAACAGGCTTTGTGCATTAAAATGTTCTAGTAGTTGAGTGAGTATAATTTTTTCAAAACTTCACTTAGGGTTGGCAACACAGAAATGGGACGATAGTTATTAGAGTCAGATTTATCACCCAATATATCGCCTGTATTTTTTACATTTAAGGTTTTAAAAGTTTTAAATATATCAATCGCCGAGATATGTTTGAATTTAAAGAGAACACAACACCGAGGAGTATGATTTGAAAGGAGAGAATAGGCTTCTGTTGACAATGGATTTATTGTAGAAGTCATAGATATTGCTTTATAACAGAATACATTTTGAAAAATATTAGCAATTTCCGTGTTTGCCGAAATTATGCAATTATTTATACACAATTCAATGCTGGTATCACGTGGTTTTACCTTTCCAGTTTATTTTTTTGTTATACTCCAAGTAGTTAATATTTTATTCTTAGAATTTCTAATATTATTTTTAATATGCAAGGATTTCGCTAATAAGAACACATTTTTAAAAATTTCCGAGTATTTTTTAACGTGGTTAATAAATTTCACACGATGATCATTTTGCTTTATAGCATACAATTCATATAGTCGATTTCTAATTTTATGTATGAAAGGTAAACCGCAATTTTATAGTATGCGGAAATTTACCCCAAATTTGATAATATCAACTGTTTTATATCTTTTATTGCTGAGAGGTTAGCGTTTGAATGTGAATGTTGTACTAATCTGGAGAGAAGTAATTTTAACTCTTAACGGTATCTACACAGCTTTGTACTGAAACGCATTTTTTTCGCAGTACATCTTTGCTGGTAGATTGGTAAATATCCACGGCTGAAGCCCCCTGTCAATCTATATTGAGCTGTGGAAATCAATCGGTTAACAAAACACAATAAATATTTCCGATTAATAGATCATATAACAAACTTAACGTAACTTAAAATTAATTTGAGAAAAACATATAATACTTAAAAAGCGATATGCTGAAATATAAATTAAACAAGTAATAAAATCAATCAATCAACCAAATCAACTTTAACTCATTACGTAGAAAGATACTCTTAAACCTTTTACGCGAGCTTTCAATAGATGCTCTACAATTTCTGTGCAAAGCAAATTTAATTAACATTAAAATTATATTTACTGATGTAGTGGCAGTAGAAAATCTATTAAGTCTTACTATAGATTTAATTTTGTTATACTTATTTTTGTTACTATTCATTACAAAAATTTTTTTTGCACTTAATTTTTTATTACTTCCTTTCAGATTACTAGATACGCAATATTAGATACACTCATAATCTAATCAATTTAACTTAATAGACTAAACTAATACCTTTTTTTAATTCGTTATATCTTTTGAATGTAACGTCCAATATTAGTCAATTTAAAAATACTCTACAGGTATTGAAAGATTGTTTTTAAATCGGTCGAGTAATTTTTTACTTGATTATAATAAAATGTTAAAAACAAAAACAAATTCAAAATGCAAAACTTTCTTCTATAATATTAGGGAAGGGACTCGTTTGTATTACTTTATTGTCTTGGAACTTCCCTATACAACAATTGATGTAGATTTTTAGAGAGTTCGACTCGGGATACATTATTTTCGTTAGATTGATATTGTTAAATTCGTTATATCTTTTGAATGGAATGTCCGATATTAATCATTTAAGAATTAATTTACAGATATTAATTACATTACATTATAATATGGTTTGATTATTGTCGGTACGTTTATTAAGTTTTGAAATGCATAAAAGTAGTTATAGTGGTATAACTACTTTTATATCGCGAACTTTTATGTAAATATAAATACGTTCTATAATATTATAGAATATTTTGTGTTCTATCTTCAATAGTATCCGCAGCACACGCGATAACAGATTTTTTATTTCACACCCTAGGTTACAGTAATGCATTTTGCTCAAGGATTTCTATTTTATTTGAGAAATTAATATAGCCCGCATCCCTCAGTGAAAATGCAGCTTCCTAATGTTGAAGAAATATTTGAAATCGGTGCAGTTTTTGCGTCAAAACGTAACAAATATGCATACTTACAACACATGTTTCCTCTTAATAATATTAGTCTAAATTGAAAATTTTAACGAAATATTTAAGGAGATTGAACTAATAGGAACTCAAACAAAAACCATTTATTGTTTTAAAAATACTTCAACAGTTTGCGCTTTAAATTCTACTTTGTATCGCACTTGTTAGTAAGTGTTATTAGCAAATATGATTGGAGATTAGAGTAAGTCGAGTGCGGACGGAGCAGGTAAGCCGTGAGCGTCGCGTGCGCCCCGCTATGTAAACGCCTTTACTAGTAAAAACCAGTGGAGTCGATTTGTTATTTAAATATTCTTTGAAGTAAAAACTCCTTCAGGTGCGCTGTGCTCTTTATTACATAAGTATAGAATGAAATAGAGCTGAAATATTCAGCCATGTAACACTCGTTCGAGTAAAGGAGGCGGGCCAGTTACAGTCAACACGCCACTGTTATATTTTACTTCACTATTCAATAAATTATTGCGTATGACATATATAATTATATTATAAATATTAATGTTT
Organism: Elymnias hypermnestra; assembly: GCA_015832385.1. Taxonomy (NCBI): domain Eukaryota; kingdom Metazoa; phylum Arthropoda; class Insecta; order Lepidoptera; family Nymphalidae; genus Elymnias; species Elymnias hypermnestra. Next base: position 3,416,736 of record JACTOM010000070.1, read on the forward strand.
TACTTTATAAATATGCTTCGGGTGGTTGTCCTTGCTGCTGCCTATCTGTGTCGAGTAGCTGCAAGGAATAGAGGAGAAATGGCCGATGATTGAGATGCAGAAAATCAAGCCCTGATTCAAAAATGGAGGGAGGATCTCGTGTCTCCTATAGCGGGCGCAGTCAGTATAGCGGTTATTCGTCCCCACTTGGAGGATTGGCTCTCAAGGGCGCATGGTCTCAAGGGCACAGGTCGGTGCAGGTGCTTATTGAACATGATTGTTTTGGTGAGTTCTTGCACCAGATTGTGGGATGCGAGGAGGCGCTCCGCATTTTGGCAGAATGCCCGGCCTGGAGCCCACTGCGCCACATCTTAGTGTCGCTTGTTGGGAGTGACCTCTCTCTGCCCGGCAGTGGGCGCTATGCTAGATAGTATGACCGGCTGGAGGGCAGTTACCTCAATCTGTGAGGATGTTATCTTGCAGAAAGAGGCATTAAAATGATAAAGGGAGAGAGATATGAGCCGGATTTATCCGGAGCGCCAGAGCTGAATAGCGAATTATTAGCGAATATCTGACATCCACCATACGGATGAAGAGTTCTCCTATGTTTTAATGGGTATTCTGATTTCAGTGAGTCCCGCACGCCTGAATGGAGCTGTATACTCCATCCAGCGTGCGGAAAAGCAAATCCCAGCGACAAAAAGAAAAATACTTAATAAATATAGCACCAAATAATAACTGTCTTTCGTATGATTAACCTCTCCATAACGAAGCTGGTTCTTCTCTCGTGTGGTTTTAGGCACACATCAAGTATTTTTTTATTAAGACTTATTTCGATTAAGGTTGTAAATAATTTATTATTAATAATGTTACATTAGATAATAATATTTCATGTTATAAATCTGTCTGACTGCGACAGTTCAATTGTTTAAAGAGAATGGCTATTTAAAAACTCACAAAATAAATACGAATCGCGCTTAAAGAAATTTCTGCTTCAATAAAAAATAAATTATAACGAATTCGTCACAGAGACTCCACGGTTTTTCACAGATAGTATTAAAGGCATTTGATCCCTGACTTTTAATGCTTCACCCCCGGCATTAAAATTATGTGTATATTTGTATCACGCTGGCGATTGTAGGGCCTCGAAGCAACACACGATGAAATGAACACCGCGCGTCAAGGTCTTCACGGGTACTCATTACTTTATTACTTGTGTAAAGAATTAAATTGAACATAAGCCTTTATAAATATCGCCAAATTCTCAAAGATGTTTTCAAAATTTGTACGTTGACATCACAATCCGCATTTACTTCCTTCCGCTAAATGCTATCAGGCATCAAAAGTACCTCCACGGCCTTTTAAATTACTTATAAATACTCATTGCGGTCCTATGTCTAGAAAACTCCAATAATTCATCACATGAAAGTTCAGATTTCGTTGTATGACTTCTTTGTTATTCGTATTAAGAACAAATATATAATAAGATTCCAGATTGTTCATGTTTAATTACAGAGATTCATCTACTTGCAGCGATACAAAGCGGCTCAAAATCAGTTTTTTTACGGATGTCAAACGGTTAAGAACTTAGTCAGCTGTTTATGACTACGCCGCTCTTTATAAAATAATGAACTTATTCTAAAATAGAAACGCAAGATATAGAATGGTAATATATATTTTGCACGTGATATACAATTACGACATTAATTTTTAAGAACAACAGAAACTAAATTTCGGTTAAACATAAACTTGTAAATATGGGTATATATACGTTTTTGTATATACGTTTATATTAGAATTTAAATACTTCACCGTTTAAATATTACTAGCGATTACTGGTTTATACCGTTAGGCTATAAAGAAATAGATCTTATATACTTATTGTAAAAAAAGAAATTGTGTTGCTCTATTTAGTTTTTATAGACATTTTCCGATATTTGCTTTCAGGTCCATCAGTCGGTTGAATGTTTTCAAAGTCTATATAGGATACCGGGTTTAAAGATTTTGGGTGTTTTATCTAACATGATGACTAAAGTATTTTTTTTTGTTCGAATTAAAAAAGTGATAAAGTGATATCTATAATAAAACTGGCCAAATCTAATATTTATATTTGATAACGAAAATAGCAATGGGCCTCCGGCGATAATTATACGGAACCTGATATCATTCATTAGGAGATCCCCAAATTATTGCGCCAAGCAAAATTCTTAATTATATATCTTAAATTTCTAAGTAAAATATAGCCTAAAGCGCCGCCAGAACAGCGAAATAATATGTTTGTAAACAACGAAATTTTACCGTTAGCGCTAATTATACTACTTGATAACATTCTGCCTGAATTCTGATAAAGGCTTGATCAGTTAATTTGATATTACTGTCAAACTTATTAAAACTTTGTATCATTTAAAAATATCTTCGAAAATATTATTTCTTATACGAAATAACTGAATTACACACTTCATAAAGCTCGAGTTAAACGTTCAGGTAATGCGTTAAAAGAGGAGCTCATCGCCCTCCCAATTAGGTGGATAATGACGGTGTTCAGTTGGAGTTATTAATTTAATAAATGGGGGAGGTCGTATGACGCGTCAGGTGCATGGCGCGTGGCGGCGATGACACCGACTACTCCACAACATCGTTTTTGTTAATCGGTTACATAATTATATAATCTTATTAAGGTTTATATTTCGTTACAATAATATTTTTGTCAGTTGGACTTTCATTTACGTACCCAACTTTATAGTTGGGAGTGGGAGTCACACTAGCCACGTTAGAATAGGTAGTAATACCCAGCGAAACCCTCATCAGCCTTATGTGCAAGAGCAGGACTCCGTTGTTGCATTCCACTTCAACCCCAAGATATACCCGACTCACAGGTTCACTGCAGCGAGAAGAGTCGTAAAAACCCTTTTGTATAAACCCATTCTCCCTTTTCTTCTCACCGTAATGGAGTATCGGTTAATGATTTTGAAATCAATCAAAAAACACTTAGTTACTTAGAATTGATTAAGATATAAATTATTAGCTATAATACAGCTTTTCTATAACCTAAACTAGGGATCTACGGAAACAGTTAGGAAAGCCTCTAAAGTTAGGTATTACACAATGTTCATAAACAGAATATTTTGCAGTTTTCATTTCATTTCAGTTTAATCTTTTCTTAAGTAAAACTTTATCAAACACATATACATTTAACCCAACCATGTGAAGTGTATTAAAAACAGCACTCGTAAAGAAAACAGTTTATAGCATTTCCTGAATAAAATAAACAAAAAATATTAGAGCTTTGAGATATTGAAAACAAACTTTTACAAAGCGAAACTCCCAGCTAGACAGGATATCTATAGTCCTAACATATCTCTCATAAAAAGAAAACTTTGCGAAGTTCAAAAGGACCACATTTAGAAATAGTAAGGCACAAAGAATCTCACGCTTCAATTTATATGTCTGGCATGCTTCAGTGAAATTAATGCGGATTTTTAAGAAACAACCAAGACTTCTTTCATAAAAATTTAATTCTCTAATTCATCCCTACAGCTTGCTCTCCCAGTAATTACAGTAAAAGGTCTTAAGCATGAATGTTATGACGGCGTTTATGAAAAGTATTTCAAAGTATGTATAACGAACCATTCACGCTTCCTTTTTCGGCATCTGAATGCTTACCACACAATAAATTTTATGTCGAAAAGATCTTTTATGAATTTTCAGACGCACCGCCGCCTTTCAAAAAACTTAATGATGTTTTTCTCACACAATTAAGATTAATTAATAGTCGTGAGTATCATTAAGTATCATCGTAAAAGATTCCGTTACATAAAATTAAAGGGTGTTAATGTGAAATTATCGGTTGCCAAATGTAAATTTTTTAGCACCTGACTTTTTTAATGCTGACGCGTTGACTGCCATCTCACTTGCTGGTAAGTAATAATACTGTATCTGTACACGCTAATCTAGAAAGAATTAATATATCTCTTCCAGTTTCTACACAATATTGTAACAGAACGGATATTTTTGGCTTGGCGGCATGGTTTTGCTATTAGGATGTAACTAGCCCCGGCCGAAGCCTTTCATCAGTTCGGAATCATGAAAATTAGAAAATGTAATCTTCTAAATTTATTCTACTTGGACTCAAACCCAGGATCTCTGCTAGCGCTCGCTAGTACTCGCACCACTGGCCATCCAAGTGGTATTGCTTTCCATTTTAAAGTTACCTGTCTGCTTTAAAAACTATTTTTACGTGTAAAATTCATTGATATATATTTTATATTATTCGAAAAGACAATACGATCTGAATTGGTATCATTTTATAACAGCCAAGTAAACGTGATACTTTAAACCATAAAACTTTTATCTACAACTCTAAGAATAGTTTCTTAGAAGAGACTGCCAGGTACTGATACTGCCAGACTGGTATATTTCAGCAATTTTCACAGCATTATGTCATTCGGTATTCTACTTGGGGGTAATGCTGCTGATATAGATGCAATAGATAAAGTGTGCTGCAGAAAAGGGCCGTTCGTGCGATTTACAATATGGGTCCAAGAGAGTCGCTAAGAAACAAATTCAAGGCAGTTAAGATAATGACAGTTCACTACGTATATATATTAGAAAACTTCTTGTACGTACACAAAAACATTGACTCTTTTAATAAAAAGAGTGAATGTGTATGATATAACTTACGAAACAAAAACAAACTTGTTGTAAATTCTAGTAGGCTGCATAAAATTAACAACTCATTTAAGGGTAACTGTATACGTTTCTATAATAAACTCCCACAAGACGTTTTAGAAATGTCAATTAATAAATTCAAAGTCTTTGTTAAAAGAAAGTTGATAGAAAAATCGTATTATAAGTTGCAAAAGTACTTAGACGACAGATACGCGTAGGAGTTAACGATCGATTTTAAGTCGTTCTGGAGTACTATCATCATACGTACATTAGAATTAGAGTGTGGAAAAGAAAAAAAATATTATTTGACGATTCAAACGTGCTGTAATATGCCTACTTGAATAAAGATATTTTGATTTGATTTGGTTTGATATACACACAACTTCTATATCAAAATAAATTGGTTAGCTTTATTTAGAAAAAATATATTTAAAATGAAACATTTTGATTACTTACAACATCTTGACGACTTCCCTGATGTAATTGTGCAAGTATTTTACGTATCTTTCGTTAGCTAAGACTCCGAGTTCGATTTCCGACACGGAAAATTTATTAAAGTCAGTACTAGTGGAAGGTTTCGGCCGTGAAAACTAAAAATGGCGTCGTTAGTCTTTTAAACAAAATTAGATTAGAAATTCTATTTTCGCTTGAATATTTATACACGAGGAGACTTGGCATTTGACATAATGATTCGTAAAGAAGAAGTCGAATTTAATAGCGAGTTAAATGATACGTGCCCTGATTGGAAAATGTATGCGTATTCAGGTCGACGTGGCCTCACCCTCCCAGCCTCCGCACGGCTGATTTGAAATGAATGGTAATAATGCCCGAGAATCCCGCTCGCATCGTTTTGTATGATTATTCCAGATTAATTATTTGTCGGAATTTCGCTGGCTAATTTTTCGGAATGGGATTTTTCCGCTTTGACTGACGTTTTAATTTTAACTTCTCATAGGGTGATTGGATGAACCTTTGTGCGTATGTTACCCCTTTTTCTCTAATTTTTACAAATATTCGCCTAGATATTGTTTGCATTAATAATGTATTTCAAATAAAATGACATGATTTACAAATTTTTTTGTATAACAAACACAGTTACCGTATGTTTGTTTTGCCAAAATTTGTGAAATAGCCGATCACAGAAACTGTATTTTTTATACATAAAAGTGTAGAAATAACATTTAACAAACAATACAACAACGTTGTAAAGTATGAAACATTTACACCATAAAATCCCGAAAAGGATACAGTTACTTTTTGATTGAGATGTAGAACATACCCACATAGATACTACTTTAAATATTTCAATCAATCTATAAGATTAAAATGTTAACATTTGAGGTCATCGACACGAATTAATAAAACTTTTAGTAAGATAAATAATAGGTTGCCCTAGCCTATTAACCGCTCACTGCTAGACACAGGTTTCCCTCCTCATAGAAGAGAGGGTTCTTAGAGCATAGATAGACCCACCACAATGCGGGTAGGCAAACTACACATATTCTCAAATTGCTACAAGAGTGTGCTTTCCTCAAAAGTTTTAAAATTTAAAACAGCAATTAGGTACATTAAAGCATATTGCATTCATAAAGAGAACGTAGCATTACCTGCCATGATACGGAACCGTAACCCGTAACAATAATACACGAGTTTATGGGTAGCCAACTTAATAACTGATAATCAGTAATAGCGAATAAAGCTTTGATTACAAACAATTTCAAATACAATAATCATATTTCTATCAACTGCAACGTAATGTTCATCCCCAATATTTGATACGGTGACATTGAAAGAGATGTATGATCGATACACCAAAGCACTTTCCTTTTTCTAAATGCTTATAAAAAGTCGATAGTAGTTTTGATACAGAATCACGTCACAATGGTCCCGAGGGCCGGCTGATGCGAATACCAAATCGCAGCCACCCTCATACTCAATAATATTCATCCATTAGACGTGAGGGAAAACGACATCTATGTCCATCAAGTTTTATAAACCCGCTGTCGATACCTATCATGTATTTCGCTGTATAATACGAGTATTTCCTATGGAAAACTTGGTGAGAATATATCACCTTGATACTTACTATTCTATATTTCAATCAAATTTTAAGACACTATTACTCCGAAAGTATAATTTAATTCAATGAAAGAAATACATTACACCATGATCTCAAATAAACTAATTGTTATAGAAACTTAATCGCACAATATTGTTGATTTTTTGTCATTTGATGTTAAGGTCAAAGAAAGTATTATCTGGAAAGTAATTTCTTAATTGTGACGATAAATTGATAACGACGATACAAGGAATTGAAGTGAAGAGTTTACCAAACGCAAATTAATTAATGTTTTACAATTGGCATACAAAGTATAAACTTTTAATATTAAACTAGTTTTCGCTTCCGATTACGATTCTAAATCTATGAAATTATTCATATTCAATTTTTCCATATCTCACCAAGTTGCCAACACAATAATTTTTATATAACGTCCAAGTTGGACTATGTCTCGTTACATATTATCAACCATGGACACTTAGATTCATTAACTATAGAACAAAGTATGCTACAAATGCATAAAAATAATCTAACTGATTAACGGTAGTACTTTCTTCATTAGTGGCACGGTGTGCTTTGTTGGACAATGTTACCTTAAATTCAATTCTAATATAATCATCCTAAGGCCAATTCCAGTTTGGCAGCTCCATGTTTGTAACTAAACTGGACTCTCCCAAGGGGCCTGAGCTGGCATTCTGACGACTGAACTAAGTAGAAAGATAGAACAGAATTAAGCGGCCCAATTATCCCGTATTGGATTTATTGGTAATCTCTGCACGAATGGGCGCGAGGGTGCGAACCGAACCAACTTTTGATGATGCCTCCGTCGGTATTATGAACAAAGTTGTTGCAATTTTTATGTCGGAGGATTTATTGTTTAGTAGCCTCTTGTTTCGCCCCCGTTTGTGTGTGGACAGATAAAAGAAAGTCCAGTATTTAATTAAGAAAATGTATCAATCTTTCATTAAAGTATAATGTACGGATAAGATATCTAGACTATATCTATTTCAATGCATATCTTTTTACTATATCAAGGTAAAGTATTGGTTCTGATTACTATTTCTAAATCGGTATAGTTACTCAGTTATTAGTTATTTTCGGTAAGAAGATTATTCGCTATAGCAAAAGCCTCCATACCAGTTTTGTCAAAACAAATTACAATATGAATGAAAATGCTTTACACATGTATACTTATTTTTATAAAACTCTTTTTTAAACTTAGTTATAAACTTTGAAGACGTTCAAAGTTTTAACTTTCCTACATACGTGCATAAACAATTTGTTAATGGCGAATATTGAATGCATCAAAGCATGTGGTGTAGAAGCAAATGTTTCGCTGTTTATACCTATAACATATCCTAAAACAATAGAACTCTGTTAAAACACAAAGAAGCCTCTTTTAAGCGGTTATGTAAAAAGTGAATTAAAGCAACTTATATAAATACATCACATCTTTTAATTAATTAATTATTATAACTTAATCGTTAATAAAAAAAAAATATTATTATAACTCGTATCTTAATGCAGAGCAAATTTGTTATAATTAAATTTATATTAAGTATTTTTTTTTTTTTATTTACTTATTGCTGACAGGTTACGCTTGACTGTAATTTCACCTGATACAGTCTAAGATGGAAGCACATTTACTTGGTAATTTACCTCATACCGAGTTAACGCGTGTTAAAAAAAATACAAATTTTGTCTAATAGAAACAAAATATGATATCAACGCTGTTTATAAATAGTTGATGTACGATAGATCAAAGGGATAAGTTTTGCCCTACAACGATACTTTAGAAAAACGAAGGGTCAATGTTTAATAAATATCGACAATCGAAATTTTATTGCGTCCATCCCATCCCCGCTGACCTACTATCTTTGTATCACTGCCTGCCATAAGGGAGGGTCATCGCAAGATTTATGGCTGAAGCCCCTGGTGACAAAGAGCCAAAACTATGAAATGCGACATTCGGCTCAATACCAAATATTCCTTTTTATATCGTGCAACCGTTCGTCTATCTCTTGCAATTTGATAAAATGGATATCCTGTAAGTAAAAACTCGTACCCTAATACGGGTAAGAAAATAATATTAATTTGTAACAAACGCCTTAAAATGCATTTATTAGTTTTTTTGACGGTGTCGCTAACGCATTGGTGCGGATACTAATTTCAAAGATTCGAGTTTAGGAAATTGCAGTTTCTACTTTGTTATAAGTATGGCCTAGCGGGAGACTACGGCCGTGGCTAGTTACCACCCTCCTAGTAAACACCAGGTGCCGCCAACCAAGCCATTTGCATACTGGTACGATGATGTGTAGAAACCATAAGAGGTAAAATTACATCTTACCGCGATAACGCGCTTTCGTCGTATATAGCGGATCCCACGATTTCGTCTGCGTGGAATGTTTTTTTGGTAACATTTTGATTAATTTAGGCAAATTGTTTTACAAATAAGAAACATATCCGCACTGTCCTTTGAGTGTAGAATTTCGTAAAATTTACTTTTGATAGTTTCCATTATGTCAAAAAAATGTAAATATTAAGTTTGAACTTTTATTAATGTGAAAATTTGTTTTTTTTTTTTTTAATTAACAACCCCCGCAACGCCCTTGTGAGTTGAATTTCTTAAAATCCATTCTTAGTTGATCTTTACTCGGCAAAAGGAATATTGCTACCAAATTTTAAGTCTCTACTCCTCATGGTTCCAGAGATATCGTGATGAGTCAATAGTTACCTGGATATCTCTTTTATATATATATAGATTACTTACCATCAGGTAAGAATACAGTCAAGCGCTTACATGTCAGACAAAAAAACTAAAATGGCAATCTATTTTTCTAAAATAACCTTACATTCCTTTTACATTTTACATATCTATATTCCATTTATACATATTACACATGTAATGGCTGGATATGTAGAGAATTAGTAGCATAGAAACTTTACACTGAAGAGGATATCAAGTAGTAAAATTAAATTGAGCAAACTCAACAGTTAACAATAGTTTCATTTATAATCTATAAATAAATAATAAAAGTTGAGAGATGTTAAGAAAATTTGACGCTATGCTTTATTATATATTTATTTATACTGACTTAAAAACGTTTTATTTTGTGTAATACTTGATGTTCTCTACTGTTTCGCCTGAGTAGTTTCAATGAGTATGGGATTGTGAGGAGACTTCGAGGCTAGGCTAGGCTCAAAAAGCACTTTTGAATCGTCAGTAGTCTGTCCGTTGGTAACAAATATACCACCGGTTCGGAAAGTTGATTCCGCTGAGAAGAAAGCGACGAGAAACTCAACGGTTTCTCCTTTGTATATAGTTTTTGTACGTTTACAATGTGTTTAGCTTTCATAGGCATCTGGAATCATCAAACATCTTTGTCGCTTAAATAATCGTCAACATTCTAATATGCCTTTTGTAATATGACATTTTTACATATTTCTTAAAACTATGTGGAGGCAAACACAGAAGTAATTCGGGTATCTTATTAAAAATGCGTATGCTCAACCCGACAAATGATTTCTGAACCTTCTTCGCTCTAAAATATGAAATTACAAGTTTGTTTTATTATTCCTCATTTTTTATATTTCATATATATCCAATTAAGTTACTACTCTGCGTAAGTCCGAAATATTAAGCGTTGTGATCGAAAATTCTCTTTAGTGAAATAGTGCCTCACGTGTCGAAGTTGACAAAAGAAATTGATCTATTGATATAAGAGCATATTTATGTTCACGATGTATTGGTAAAAAAATGTTACCGATACGTCATAGCTGTCAGTCTCACTTTCAGCCTCATGGGTATTGCATAAAAAGTTTTCTCCTAAACAGGGATTTGTTAAATGAAAGGGAAATATTCTGTTTTTATAAATAAAACTAGCTGTTCCCCGCGTTGTTACCCGTGGAAATATGAGGAAATCCGTTCTTACTAAGACTGTACGTCGCAAAAGCAATGTGTATGACAAATTTCAAGTCAATAGGGTGAATTGGAAATTTCGTAGGTAATGATCATTTATATCCCGATCCTGTGGGAATATAGGGAAAACTGCTTTCAAAAATGGTTTTCGTTGGTATCAGGAGTCCAAATTTGAAGTCTATACGAATAGCTCGGACATTTTATGATAAATAAGTCGCTTATTCACCGCATATCTGTAAAAATTAGGTCCTTACATATGAAATTGGCGTTTTGCATATAATGTCAATTTTTGAAGTGAAATTTCTTTAGGCGCATGTGGGCAAAATTTTTATGATTGATAAGCGTCACGAATGTTATGCTAATTCGGTTTAAGGTTAGGTAGTTTTAATATTTACATATAATAAATGGCATTTTCTCCCCTCCCCCCACCCCCCCGAAATTTAATATAGTATAAAATATCTAATATAATATTTTATTTTAAATAGAAATAATTCATAAAGCCAAAAACAAAATTATTAATAATTTCTAATATTGACAAAAAACACTTGGATTTTTAAATGACAATTCACTTTTAGATACTCAATATTTTAATGACAATTAAATGCCTAACATATCTTCCTTCTTCCCTACGTCTAAATTTCGTAATTCTAAAGTTTTAGATTTGTATAAATATAAAAAGACTTTTGTGACATATGTACTTTGTTCGCACGCACTTTTAATTTTTTTTTTGTAAAATATATTTAATGAATCAAAATATAAACCGTTGTTATCTATGCACTTTTGCCATCTCATAGAACTCTTTAATAAAAAAAACTAAGTAAGCTAGACTCAATAAACTCTTTGAAGGTGGTTTGAACTGCCGCATCGGACTTTTGCATTTTATTCCACGCAAGAAGTTAAAGTTCAAATTCACTCAGCGGTTGATAGAAAGGGCTATACTCGGAGTTTCTCTACGCGATCAAATCAGAAATGAGGAGATTCATGGGAGAACCAAAGTTACCAACATAACCCTACGAATCGCGAACCTGACGTAGCTATGGGCGGAGCACATAGTCCGACGGATCGATGGTCGTTGAAGCTTGAAGGTTCTTGAGTGGCGATCCCGCACCAGACGGCGTAGTGTAGGTAGACCCCCCACAAGGTGGACCGACGATCGGGGTCATCGGGTGAGACCTATGTCCAGCAGTGGATGTCCAAGCTACGACGACGAAGAAGTTGTCCAAATTTCGGATCAATGGTAATCTGTTGGACCAAGGTCCGGATAGCACGGTGACCTTCGCAGACATTCCAATTGTATTTAACTCATTTAACTTAATGGTTGTATGTTGTGCAGTGTGTTTTGTGATGGATCCGTTTTCCACAATAGCCCTTAATTCTTCATTTTCCACTTTGGTATCCGGCCGTCCACAACGTTGGTTCAGAAGGTCGAAATTTCCAGAAGGAAAACGTTGAAACCAAAAACGTACTGTGCTTTTTTTGCGACACCAGCGCCATACATATCATTAATACTTCGAGCTGTTTCTGCAGCACTGGCACCACGGTAGAACTCTTACTCTTAAATATATTTAAAATAATAAGGTAAAACAAACGAATGACTGTTTTCAAAACTCAAATGTACCTGAACATAAATTTGAATTTGGAATTCTTAACCAAATAGGACAGATTTCAGATCAAAGTGGTCAGTAAAACAAAACGCTAATTTCATATGTAATAGATTCCGACAGTGGATACTGAACAACATATTTCTTTATTGTAGTATTAAAATTTCAAATATCTGTTTACCTCTTACCGTATTCTTATAACCGTATAGGAAAAATAATTCATTGTCTGTTTATTCCGAATAAACTTTTAGTTTACAAAAGTCAGTTTTAAGCCCAAATATTCACGTAAACGGCAATACCAGTTTTTCCCGCTAAACTTCGAAATACTAACAACAGTTTTGACTGTATATTCACTAGTAGACACGATATATACGTTATAATGTCTGCAATTTTTCCAAATTTTGACCTACCTTAAAATGCTAACAGAAAATGAATTTATTCTTGTCCCAAACTGGAAATTCTTTTTCAACGACACGGAAAATTGGAAAGGATTTTTTAAATTGTAATAATAGACGTGACAACTTGTTTCTAGTTTACATCTTATATAGATTGAGTAATTAATTTAAGTACAGTAAAAATATTTCTAGTCCCAAAATAACGACCTGCCAAGTCAATTTATATTACTTCGCACTATCATTACGATTGCCGTCTTCATATTTCACAGGCACTTTTATTGGATAACATATTAATATTTTATAAGCAGTTATTTCCCTAATGCTGCCATTAAGCGGAATATATAGATAATTATTTCACCGAGACATCATGAATATTCTAGTCACGGTCTATGTTTTATGTTAGACCCTTGAAAATGTACTTTCTCCTATTAAGTTGATCCAATAAACATTTAATGCGTGAATCACATCTTAAGAATCGTTAATAATTTATATAAGATAAGGATATTTTTAATCTTTAATATAATATAGTCACTAGACGTACATATTAATTAACATGAAATATGACTCTGAAACATAAGAAAGAATGACCCAATTCAAAGTGTTAAATAATTTATGCAAAAGTTACAGAAATTTGTTATTAACATATTTATATTATTGCATCTATTGTCAATACGTATACGTAATTAAGGTTTGGGATCACTTCCATTTTGAGCTAATACTGTTTCATTGTTACTGCCACTTGGTTTTTCGGTAGCAGTTCCATTTGTAGCATCCACAGTTGCTGTACCATTATCTGTTGCGTTTGAGGCATTGATTACTTTTTCACTTTCAGTCCCATTTGATGCGCCGCTTGGTTTTTCATTATCAGTTACATTTGTCGCACCACTTGGTTTTTCACTATCAGTTGCATTTGTCGCATCGCTTATATTTTCAATATCGGTCCCATTAGTGGCACTGGCTAATTTTTGAACGTCAGTCTCATTTACAACGCTACTCGTGTTTAGAGTATCAGTTAAATTTGTAGCTACAATCGTTTGATTTTCACCATCCGTTCCATTTATACTACTTTCCAAGTTACTGATATTACTAATATTTTGACTATCAGTTAAATTTTTATCATTTATGACTTGCAGAATTTCAGTTTCATTATCACCGGTAATATCAGTCAAATTGGTTTGCTTCTTTGCATCTGGTTTAGTTATCACTTTTACCACGTCAGTAGTTGTTTTTTTACCCGCCTCTTCCAGTTTATGTACCCATGCAGGTTTTGTTGTTTTTGGTGTTCCTAATTTCCATTTGGTAACATTAGAATAATGTGTTGGCGTATATTTTGCCTTTTGTTTCTTTATATAGCACGTACAAAAGCAATACTTATCTGAATAAGCGACGTCGAAACCCTTATCTGTACACTTCCGGATACATAAAAATGCCTTTTCATAATTATGACATTCCGAAGTGCGATGATGTCCATACCGTAACGCTAACTTTTCAGAACCTGTAAGTTGTTTTTAAAATTGGTGTAAATATTAATTGTATTTACTTTTACAATAAGTAAATCAGATGTTTTTTTATTACTTAACTTCTATGTATTTTATTTTTATATATAAATATCTCACACTAAGGAACATTGTTAATTTTTATTAGTTTTTAATATCGAACTTACTGTTTGACATATTATCCTTGTCTGTTAGTTCTGACGGTGAAAATACTGAAAAAAATTACAGAATGATAAGTCACCATAACATATTTATAGTCATATTCCAATAATGATGGCTTCATAAATTACGATATTGCGTATCGTGATTTATGAAAATTATTATGATAATATATAATTGATTTTTAATTAAAGTTATGTCAGATATTTGTTTCTAAAAATTATGTCTTTCCAAGCTTACCTATAGTAGAATACATAATCTGGCCGTTAACTAGGAGATACAATTGAAAAATACATGATATTAATACGATGGTATTCATTGTAAATGTGTTAAAGAGCTATTCTCTCTGCAATTTTTATTTTTAATTAGGTAATGAAAAGCGAATAATTTTATTATTTGATAAGAACGGCTATAAAAATATTTCTTAGTTAATAATCAACAATCACAACTCGATCGAGTTAGTCAACCATTGGGATATATATCATGTAATATTATATAGCCATAAAATGAACCTGTATAAAAATCTCGGCTCTAAGTCATTTAGATGATTGCACCATATTTAATCTTAGACGCTGAAATGACGTGAAAAATATTTGATAAACCTAAAACTACAAACGTATTTTCAAAGATACGGAAGAAAGAATAAAACTGTCTATTATTATAAGTATAGATTGAATTAACATATGCCATAAAGGGAATATATTCTATATTAAACGCACTAAGAAAAATAGAATTTAAATTGATGAAAAATTAAACTCTGAATTAGCTTTCGATATAAATTGTTTATTGTTGTTTTACAAAAAAATACAACGTTGTATATTAAATACAATAAAAAACAAGGTCTTTTTAATTTATTGTTTAATTAAAACAGTAGTTATTATCATGTTGTACTATTTTGTGGTTGCGTAATGTTAGCATTAGCTTCAGTGATGTTAGCTGTGTCAGTAGTATTTGCTACTGTGACGTTGACATCGGCAGATGTTCCATTTACAGCTGACGTGACATCTTTTTGTAAGTCAGTCGAGCTACCCGATGCATTGTCTATGACCGTAGTGGATTCACTTGCGTCAATATCAGTCGGATGATCTGAGCTAACTGCCTCAGACGATGAAATATCTTCCTCACTTTCTAATGTTGAGGGCGATGATAAAGTACCTATTATATGGTAAAGTTGCGGACTATATGTTTTAGGTAGCAAGCGAGTCGTACCATTTGTTCTCCACTTAAAATAGGGAACTATGGTTGTTGTTTTCATGTCATGACAGCTACATTTGCACCAACGGTCTAATCTAAATACTTGGTAACCAATACTTTTGCACGCACTCATGCATTTGAAGGTCTTCGCATAATTGTGACATTGGTTGTGAAAACTTAATCCGTAATGTTTCCTGAAGTCTGAAACTGTTTAAGTAAATGTAACACATTTTATCAGATAATAACAAAAACAAAGTCAAATCAAATAAGTTCAACTACACACCATCAAGGGAATGTATTGTGGAACATATTACACATAACAGGAAATAATTCATTCTGGTTCACAAGCTTATAAACCGTGAAATATTTGAAGAAATATGCATTGTAACACGTACTTAATCGAACATTTTATAGATGTAATTAAACATGAATACAGTATTTTAATGCATATATGCTACACAGTGTTAAATTGCAAAATTTAATATCGTACTGGCTATGTTTTGCAACACTAAATTATAAGGATGACTCGAGTGTATTATATGATAATAGGTCCATAGCAAAAATCTTCACAGAAGACTATCATCGAACTCCGATGCACGGTATTGTAAAATCGCTATTAATACGTCTTCTTTAATACCAAATCTTGCATGTTTGGATATGGTTTAATAATCAATATCCCAAAAAGTTTGAACATATTTGACTGAAATTCGGAATTGAAATATTATAGTTTATGAGCTGAAATAAGACAAGTTACATTCTCATTCAGGTAAATAGCCCGTTTTAACGATATTTATATTTAATGATGATGAGTTGTTGAACAAACAACAACTTTACTAATAGTATATTGTACAATACATTGCGTTAATAGTTATTTCTCTCGATCTAATTTTGAAGCAGGCTAAGAGGTAGTCAATAAATAAAGTAAATAGGCTAAAAAATAATTGATTGTAAACATCTTAAAATATCAATATTAGATTTGAGTTTATTTCAGTATACTTAAATTTGCTACAAATTCATAATTCAATTTGTGATCTTTCTAAAACGTCGTGCACTGTCTCTTGGGATCTATAGCTATCTAAGTTCTAATTAATAATACAGGAATGTGATAATGGCCGGGCACATTGGAGTCCGTCTAAATTTCTGAGAAGCGACCACTCTATGGCCACCCAAATGATGATTTCATTATGTGTATGATTTTGATTGATGCATCAAAAGAAGTTTGCTGGACGAATTCTTTTCATAACGGACATATTTGCTTTGTTTATTACTGGGAACTAATTGATCTGCGGCGCCATAGTTTTTGAGTGCTTACCAATCCGATTGGAGAATTCAAGACATAATATTTTGGAATGTTCAAAAGAAAATCAAAAATGGAAGAGAATGGACTGTATCAATATATTAATTTTTTATATAGCATCTAAATTTAATCGTCTTATTAAG
The DNA here is from genome assembly GCA_015832385.1 of Elymnias hypermnestra. Taxonomy (NCBI): domain Eukaryota; kingdom Metazoa; phylum Arthropoda; class Insecta; order Lepidoptera; family Nymphalidae; genus Elymnias; species Elymnias hypermnestra. The sequence continues at coordinate 3,433,646 of JACTOM010000070.1, forward strand.
TCAATGTTTTTATTATCCCTTAATTTTTTTCCTCTATTACCTAATAACCTTCAAGTTTTTGTTCTGTCTAACTCGTTTCTCAATTTTTAATCAGTTCAATTACTGTAGTAATTTGCATGCACAAGGAGTCTTCTGATAGTAAATGTTAAAGAATTTCAGTGTTTTTTTATAAAATGAATAAAATTATATGAGATATAAAATCTCCATTATTGACAATTAAAGTATTTGTTAAATAATCTAGTAAAAACTAGTGAGCAAGTAAATAAAATAATCATACCTTGGAAAGACTGTAAATGCTCGAAGCAAGTGACAAGTCTCAGTTTACGCCAACTACGACACAAATTGCAATATTAAGCACAGGGCGTGATGAAAAAACCCTCGCTGAATATAAATAAGGCAGGAGCGCTATAATCAATATAAACGATGCTAAAGAAGATTAGAAAAATCCTGAACGAAAACAAATTTCACAAGATTGAAATAAGTATACGGAGAAGCAACAGTTGTTTTATTAATGTCATGACTAGGATATAATATATTCACGAGTATTCCGTTTATTATTAATACACATATAAACGCTTTCGAATTTACTTAATTGAGATATATTATATGAAACACGATGTTGATCAAATCAACGCAGAACTAATGTAACACGGTTGTAAAATATAATTATATACATACTTATACTTATTATACATACTTATTATATACATAGCATACTTCTAATGTTAATTTAATTTTTATGGTAAAATTANACAGTTGTTTTATTAATGTCATGACTAGGATATATTATATTCACGAGTATTCCGTTTATTATTAATACACATATAAACGCTTTCGAATTTACTTTATTGAGATATATTATATGAAACACGATGTTGATCAAATCAACGCAGAACTAATGTAACACGGTTGTAAAATATAATTATATTTAAGCATACTTCTAATGTTAATTTAATTTTTATGGTAAAATTAACTCCTTGATGAGATATACGAGTATAACTAAAATATACACTACATTAATATTTTGAGCTATATGTATATCGTTCTTAATAATAGGAACTTGACTGATTTTTATCAATTGTATGTTTCCTAAATAAATACATAAAAGTTATCTAATTTAATTCAAACTAATTTATTTTTTGTACTAGATACTACGTAAAAATTTAATACAACCCATCCTATCCACAATTGTTCTAACGTCCAGACGTTGAAACTTACGGCCTTAAAAATCAAGTAAAAAATGCAAGAACGAAATTGAATTTGATTCCGATACATAAATTTTACTTAGACTATTTGTCTCCCTCGGATCAAGCGGGAAAATAAGCCACGTTAATTTAATTTGTACGACTCAAATACAATCACCGTCTGACTTTTAATTGTTTTGTTTTTAATTTGTACATTTCAAGTCCTTTCACATTGTCGATTTCCTATCATCGTACTTACGCCCATTAGAAATGGCAGTTTTTTAGACAATTGTTCTATTTAATATGATTTGCTGATGTTTTCCTGGTAATTTGTGTAAAAGGTAAGTAGCGGCATATTACCGGCCCACTATTAGGCACAGGCCTCCTCACTCATTGGGGAGAGATACACATATCCACCACACTGCACCACTGCGGGTTGGCAGACATAGTTCACTAGTATATATTCACTCTCATAGTCCAATGTGACAATCTGGCACAACCGGAGCTCAGGTACAGGACCAACGGTTACACATGCACTCCAACTTCCGCACTTAGGGCAAATATTGAGAAAATCTTAATAGAAAACTCAATATCCATTTTCGAATTCGCCTGACCCGGCTTTCGAACCCAGGACCCCATATCTGTGGCCGAACATGCTAACCACTAGACCAACGAGGCAATATATTATATATAAATAAAATCGATATTATAGGAATATACAGACACTTACCTTACCATATATAGACAGGGGCAAATTAATCATAGAGTATTAAGACCGAAGCTGTTTATTAATTATAATTTTGATGTAGTGGAAATTTGCACATGTATACTCATTACAAAGAAAGAAACCCTCAAACCTTTTATTTTAGGTTTCAATAGAAGACGCTGTACGTTTTTCTGCAAAATAAAGTTAGTCTTCTAAGTTTCAATAACAGAAGTTATAATTATAATGAACTATCTTTTAATTCATTGAATTCATATATTTTAAATCATTTAATTCATGATTCAAGGAGATTCATAAAAAAATTGCATCAATATTAGAACTTAAGTAGATGAATAAAAAGCATTTTTTTAAAGAATGAAAATTGAAAGAAGATATTTATAGGCAATCTAATAGAATTGAATAACGGCCTCAAAAACTCTCGATAATTCTGACATTCTGTTGGGTCTCATTACTCAGTCAGATTGTACTTATAAAAAATTATGATATATTACTTATATGTAAATAAGTAAAGTAAGTAGCAGCCCATTAACGTCCCACTGCTGGGCACAGGCCTCCTCACTCCGAGGAGCGAGGGTTTTTAGAGCATAGACCCACCACGCTGCTCCACTGCGGATTGGCAGGCATAGTACACAAGTGCACTCTCTATTCCTTCACTCTCATAGTCCGATGTGACGGGAATCCGACACGACCGGAGAGAGATCAGGCGCAGGACCGACGGCTTAACGTGCTCTCCGAGGCACGGGGGTGGATCACACCGCCAACTTCCCAACTTCGGGCAAATATTGAGAAAATCTTAATAGAAAACTCAATATTGATTTTTGAATTGGCCCGACCCGGGACTCGAACCCAGGACCTCATGTCTGCAGTCGAACATGCTAACCACTAGACCAATGAGGCAGTTTACGTTACTCATATGTATATCAGATTAATTTAAAATAAAATTATACTTCATAATATAGTAACGATATAAGACAGAAAAGTTTCATTCCCTCCGCGGTAAACGCTCCCTTTTTAAAGGTACAGTATAGTTCGAGATAAGTTTATATACTCCATGGTAATTCTGGGTAGTATCCGAGTGCCTACTAAAGGTTAAAATATATCTATGTACTTTGTAATAAAATCTAATCATAGTTGCCGGCTGCCTCAAATACAAGACAAACAATGCTTCTGATTAATGACTTTCGAAATGACTTAAAACAACAGATATAACGCTTTTTATGTATGTTATGTTTACATAAAGATTCTTTGTGTGGGGTGTTTTATGGTTTTCTGTTCAACCGATTTGTATACGATTGAAAATAGATTATGGCCAGTTTTTCTTGTTATTAGTGGTTATAAATCATTGCACATCCGTGGTTGCGCATCCTTAAATAAGATCTAAAAGGGATGTTTCCTCATATTACATATGAATGCAGCACTAACGAGGAAACTTGGTCTTCTTAAACACACGTCCTCAATCAGTACATCTTTACATACATTATTAAACTGTATTTCTGTATGTAAAAGAACTATGCATAAACGGCTGGACCACTTTCGATAAAATTTTGTTTGTTTATAGTAGAATTAAATGGCTTATGTTGGAAATTTGATCGGACAATGGATATCCTCATATTTGCAAGAGATAACTTGTATGTATAATGGAAATTTAAATGTATAATTCTTCTGTTCATCTACACGTAACTGAACTCCTAAACGGCTAAACTGATTTTAAAGATATGTTTTTTTGTGTTTAAAGAATCACGAATGATTAAAATTTCTTATCAATCCGATAACTAACGAATTTCTTCTCATTACCACGGCATCATTAGGCCTCAACTTACGCAGATGTTTCTAAGGACAACAGTTAATATATTTACTATCTATCTATAAATATATTTATAGAAGGCTACATAAGAAAGCTCAAGTTCACACAACAGGTTTTACCTGCAGCAGGATTTACCAAAGTGGTAGGTGTTGACTTCATATTTAGTCCTTAAATATTAATACCGTACTCTATTAACGATTGAAAATTTGAACAAGATATATATAGAGTGTGAATACATAGGATTAATAGTACGACAGTAAACAGGAAACAAATCTAATACTCGCAATGTTAGAAAATTTAACAAAATTCATTTGGCTAAGTGACGTATTTCAGGTATCGTATTGCTAAAGCTGTATCCAAATATGAAACATTCATCACTATGACAGGCTGACTACTAACTCTACTTACTACCGCCCTCCGGAATCTACCAATCTAAGTGAACACACTGAATTCAAATCTTCCGTATCGCATTAATCGGGCCGAGGGTCTCGCTGTAATAAATTCCGTATTATACGCACGACACGCGTATTAAAATAAACATATAAACATGTTACACCCCCGCGAGGTACAGCGACAGGGGATATCCATGGCAAACATAAAATAATTAATTTTATAAGACTTATTTGCAAGATAAATTATGTGTATATACACTATAAAAACTGTTGGTACTAATGATACATACATAGCATCATTCGCATAGGGGTAGGCAGAGACCACATCCTTCCACTTGCCACGATCCTTGCATATCTCCTTCGCTTCTTTCATCATCATTAAATTTCATATTCTTTCATACAAGTTCCAGGTTTAGAGTACTCTTGACCTGGCTTTTATTTAAAATGTCCTGGATTTGGTCCAAGAACATTCGCCTTGGTTTTCCCCTTCCAACTTTCCCATTCGCTCTTGAGTCATAATCCGTTTTGTCAGTCTCCTACTATCTACAGTCCTAATAATGTGATTTTTTAACATCATGTTTTAATAGCTATCTGATATTTTGAAAATGATGATCCAGATTGATTAATAGTGATATACTCGTCAAAATTACAATAGCATCAAAATATCAAGTCGGAGTCAAATGCTCAATCCGAGTGAACTCGGATTTTGTATATTCCGATCTTTTCTTTATTTCGATCAAATGAATACATCACCCCGTTGCTCAACTTTATTATTAGTCCTAAAAATAATTTATCTTTGAAACACTGTCATACAAAATGAGAATTTTATATTTGACTTTTTAGGCATATATATAAATATAAAGATTTTTTATCATAGCTGTACCCTGCGGGGTAGTAATGCGTCGTTCTCGATCCCGTGAAAGTATATTATCTAATTTTTTAAATTTAATAAGTATATATAAGAAGAGTAAGGTTCTTGGTGCCTCATTGTTCCAGTATCAATTTCAAAAATAGATATAGAGTTTTCTATTAAGATTTTCTCAATATTTACCCGAAATTGGGAACTTTGCGGTATGATTCATCCCCGTTCCTCAAAGAGCACGTTAAGGTCCGGCGTCTTTCCAGTCGTGTCGGGTTCCCGTCACATGGGACTATAAGAGTGAAGGAATAGAGAGTGCCTCTGTCTGTCTGTATAAGGTAAGTGGGTAAGATTTTGTATATAACTAATATCGATTTCATTTATGTATAATATACTGCCTCATTGGTCTAGTGGTCAACTTGATCGGCCACAGATTTGAGGTCCGACTGACAGACACGAGGATTGCCCTCATATTTGACTACGAGATTGAAGGATTGAATTACACTTGTGTGCTATGCCTGCCAACCCGCATTGGAGCAGCTAGGTAGGTATATGCTCTAATAAGCCTCTCTCGTATGAGTGAGGAGGCCTGTGCCCAGCAGTGGGATGTTAGTGGGCTACTACTTACTTACGTAGGGAAAGTATGAAGGAATAGTATTTTTAAAAAATAATTTAATATTTCTCCCAAAATTTATTTAGGTTCCTGGCACTGTACATTAATGCTGTGAGATGGCGTTTTATTATAACAATGGTAAATCCCAGCGGTATCGAGGGCTCCGAGCGCAAGTGTGTAATTTACATGACACATTGTCACAGACTGCACTTGTTTACACTCACTACATTTTAGTGAATTAATTACAAAGTTACGTTAGTATTGATTGCCTCGCTGGTACAGTGATGCAATTTTTACCTCCGCTAACAATCCCGGGTTTGCTTCCCGGAGATTTTATTATTGCAGGTTAGCGCTTGAGTGTAATCCTAAAAATTTACCTCTAATAGTTTCTCCACAACATCATAGCAGCAAGCAATTTTTTTTCTTGGCGGCTCGATTTTATTGGTAGAGTGGTAACTATCCATGGTCAAAGTCCAGGTTCAGACAAATTATATAATGTAAATTCCTAAATTTAACCCGCTGGAATCGAATCTGGGACTTTTGTTGATGAAGCAAATAATCTCCCCATTACGCCAGCGAGGGCATCATGTATATTCATTATATTTTTGTAAGACTGACCATATATATTTAAACGTATTTATATTATTTGCAAAAAAGTAGAACCCAGGGCTTTCCTACGACAGTGCACGGATTTTTATTCAAACTTTGGTTTTACTCGTAGACAGGCACCGCCAAATTGCTCTTTATGAAACACTAATATGCTTAATTACTGTGTTAAAAACACAAGAGAAAACCTGCTTATATCAGCAGGTATGTAGCCTACAATCCCCTTATTGTAGTAGCAGGTGTAACCTCTAAGCTTTCCCTTATATATAAGTAAGGAGTCCTGTGCCCAGCTGTGGGATATTTTTAGGCTGTTACTACAGCCAAATTACAATACCCTTATGTTTACAACTAAAGTGTATATAGTATGTAATTTACTATAAACTTGAACAAATAAAACTTGATGTATATTGTATAAAATAGGTAAATAAACCGTTAAATAATCCTCTTCATTCGTTCACAACGAAATGTAATTATAAAATGTATTTCGCAGTCAACGTTTAGCTAAGAACCGTTTAATTGCTCTAAATCCCAAATCGCGCTTATAATTTATGATAACAGAGTCGTCCTTTAAAGAACGATCGTTTTGTAGATAGGTATCTATCAAATTACGCGCCTGCCCTCTCCCTCGAAACGTTCATTGTTGTCTAACACGGAAAATATTCATTTGAATATTTACTTAACATGGATAATATTTTAATCTTCCCCTTTGAATTATACATTTTCCAACGGAGACAATTTCACGCCCATTTCACTAAAATGACTTAAGTGTATATTTCCAAGCAATCGATTATAATCATTTTGTGTTAGTAATAACTGTAATTACGGTCGAAATTCCCTTGAGCCGCTTGGCAATATCAATTTAACAAGATATTCCTTTTGTTAATATTCGCACACGCTTTATCAAATTCTCTAGCGGGGGTGACAATAAGCCGGAGTAAGTACTCTCTCTGACATATGGATAAAAGCTTTCATTTTACTCTTAGCTCTTTTGAGTGTGATATAAAATTAGATAATGGATATGTGCCACTAAGCAAATTAAAATGCTTGAGTGTGCCAGTACATTAAAATGTGTTTTTTTTATGGAATGCATGTAAAAACTGTTCTAGTAATGAGTAATGTAGAGTCAAAATTTCATTCAAACATATTTACGTACAAAGTATATGTAATTGAATTAAGTCAATGGAGCATTAACAGATATACTAAAAAGAGTTTAATGAAAAAATTGTTGATATGTATTACAATTTTTTTAAAACCTTCTCTCCTATGAGTGAGAAGGCCTGTGCCCAGCAGTGGGACGTTAATGGGCTGCTACCTCACCTTGTCTATTATTAAAATGTTCAACCATTAATCTACAGATACAACAACAAGCAAGAAGGTTCATAAAAGATTTTTGCCATCAAATAAAAGACTTTATTAGACAATTTACAGGTACTACAGCAAGTGTTACTTGCGTAAATCAATTATATTTGTCTTCAATAAATATAGTAACATTAGATTAAAATATTATTTATATTACAGTCGTCTCTATATAATTTATGCTGTTTATTAGCGCCTGCAGATCATTAATGCATTCCCTCACCCGCCATACACTTTGTGCCAAAAAGCCTTTTGTTGTGTCAAATTATATCATAATTCTATTGTGAAAACTGTTAACTGTCTCCTCACCGCCCTCTGGATAAAAAATAACTCGAACGGGGTCCTGCCCTCCGCTGTTTAATAACATAATAGCACAATTCCCTCGCCGCATGATTCAATTTGGATTTCCTCCAGCCTCCCCCGTGCCTAAAAAATGACAACTTCATTATATTCTTCGCGCTCCCGAGGGCGACTTGTTTGTCGCGAGGATTATAATGATTAATTCTCTAAAATATTAATACTCTTACACCCGTGACGCACACTTGCTAGCTCTTAAGCTTTAGCGAATTTTTAGAAGCCTCATTGTTTGCAGCGATTCACTTTGTAATCTGCACCTGTCTAACTAAATTTTATAATGTTTATTCTCTATACGTAAAATTTTCAATAAATCGTCAACCTCCTTAAATAACTTTCATTAAAAATTAAATAACCACCTTAAATATCCCACCATTTTAATAATAAGTTAAAGAATTTTGACTTAATAAATAATTTATGCAACGTATTTAAACTGTGTTTCAAATATTAGTGTAAGTTTTAATTGAATGCTATTATTTGGTGAATTATTGCATTTACTCTTTATAAAAGAGCATTTATGTATGTATTTATACAATGTGCAATAAATTATGTGAATTTGATTTGTACATTTAACCTCAGTCCTTAGACGGTAAGTTTGCCTTAGAAATTTCTTTCGTTTTCACTACAAACAAATACAAAATACAGTTATAGTTTAATAAAACTTATGTACAGTTATAGTTTAATAAAAGGCGGTCTTATGGGTTTACAACAAACTCTTCCGCAAACAGTTAAAAGCTTAAAAATTTCATATATAATCAAAGACAATGAGGAAATATAGCCAAAGATAAATATAAAGACAGAAATTAAAATAAAGAAACTCATAATATCTGTCGTTATATTGTATTTTGAAGTTATAAATGCTATGCAATATCTTCTAAAAGCGATGCTCAGTATGTTCCATTATATTAATACAAAACATGTATGATAAAAAATTGCGATAATTCCTAAAGATCTCATTGAATTGTATTATAATACTGTAAAAAAATGTAGCATGGAGACTTTATTTCCAGCCTTTGTCTGCGTTAGATAAAAACTTCATTTCTCTCCCCGAGGAATTTAATTTGGAGTAATGGAAGTGTTATATTGACTTAACAGGCCAGAAGCTCCCCTACACAGTTACAGTTATTAAAATGGTGAAATTTATTATTAGCATTTCGTCGTTCCACTATTTAAATTTTCGATTTATTTGTTCTATGATTACATTAGTCACAATCTGGTGCATTATTATAATAAAGCTGGTGTAAAAATAAATTTGAAACCTAAAATGAAATCGTTATTTAAATCGTATTTGTTCATGTTTTTAACCCGTAATTAAATACTAAAACAGTCTGAATACACACATTCCTCATTATTTTTTGTAAAAAACAGGTGCTCTTTCACTTTTTTCTATTTAATTACACGTACATAACATACTGCATATTTTTCTTGTTTTTGTATGGTATTTATCTTTCAATGTAGTATTATATAAATTTACTTTTATATATTGCGTAAGTCCTGGACCCAATAATATTTTTGTTTGTATTTTCTCATTTGAGTATCGTATCCAGTTACTTCAACTACTTTTTGTTTTTGCTTTGCGAACTACCCTGTAGCTTTTAAATACATTTTTAAGGGACAGCCTTTGATAATAGGAAATCAAGGGTTGTCCCTTAAATACGACTGTCTTTAAGTTTGTTACTTCTTAACTATAACGTAATCAATATTCCTAATTCATTTATGTGTGTAATAAAAAAAATAACTATTTATTCTTCGGGAAAACTCCTAAATAATTTCACGAATGTATCCATAATGAGTTGTGGCATCTTTAAGTTTAAAAAAAAAAACAAAATGCCTACTCACAGGTGATACCCGAATATATGGATATATCAACTACTTTTATGTATATGTTTCAGTTCCAGTGTTTAAATATGGAATAGTTAATAAAATACTCATTTATTTATCCACTCAAGTTCAATTTCAAATTTTTAAAACTTGCTTAGCCGTGTGGTCCCGGCAGAGTAGAATAGGACCACCCCATCTCAACCCGCGGGTATCGTAAGAGGCGNGCACGGCTTAAGTCCAAGAAGCACGCGTACACTGATGTATCTCTTTTGACATAATAGTCTACTGTTGATTTCAGGCTAAAAATGGCTAAATCTGTTGAGAGACCAGGACGAAAACCAAACTGCGCTTCCTCTAACTGCATATTATCCTTTAAACTGGGGTGTATTAGTCTTTCCAATATTTTACCTAATATAGTTCCAAGAGAAATCGGTCTGTAATTTTTGAGACTAGAGTGATCACCAGTTTTACTTTTTGGTATAGGAATCACCATGGTTTTCATAAGTGCTTTAGGAAGGTAACCAAAATTAATACACATGTTATACAAAACAGATAATACAGTGAATATCTCACTACCTGCGTATAGAATATGTTCTAAGCTCAGTCCGTCTATTCCAGGTGATTTACCCTTTTCCATTTTACTAACAATTTTTGCAATTTCATCTGGCGTGAAACATGTTGAATTATACTCATCTGAATTAGAAATGTTAACATTATTAGTGCCAATACTAGCTGGTAGCGCATCAACTCTGAAATGGTGCGAAAATAAGATAGCAATTTCAGGTCCGTTACTTATACCTTCTAGTGATACCGGAACACTTGTACAATAATCTAGCGAACGCGTAGCTCGCCAAAACTTTCCAAAATTTCTTTCACTGTTATGCATGGCCAATATGCTGTGGATGAAACTTGATGTTAATACAGTCATTTCGAATATTGATTTATTATTTAACAAATAATGAATCAATATTCATTATTTGTTAAATAAGGAATGGCATAATGGCAATATTTTGATAGATGGGGAACAAGTGGAAGAGGCGAAAGAATTTGTATACTTGGGATCTAAATATACAAAAATGAAAGTGATATTGAAAGGAGAGTGAATGCAGGGAATATGGTAAATGGTGCTCTGAACGCCTTTATGAATAGCCAGATGGTGTCTCAAAGGGCCAGATTGGCTGTGCATGGAAAAATGTTGGTGCCAACACTTATGTGTGATAGTGAGAGATGGGTATGGCAGGAGCAGCACAAAAGTAAAATAAATGCGGTAGAGATGAGAGCGTTGAGAAGTATGAGAGGATTAAAATCAGTTTTAATCCTCTCATCTCTCCTCAAACTCAGGTTACAAAGTAAGAAATAGTGAGATAAGAGAACGTTGTGGTATAAAAGAATATGTAGTGACTTAAATTGAGAAAGGTATGCTTAGATCGTTTGGGCACGTTGAGAGAATGAGTGCTAGGAGACTGACAAAAGGGATTTCTGAGACAAGAGTGAATGGGCAAGTTGAGAGAAGAATTCCAAGGCGAACGTTCCTGGACCAAATCCAGTACATTTTAAATAAGGGCCAGATCAAGAGTACTATAAACCGACGAACTTGTATGAAAGGTTTAATTCGAATGAAAGAAGCGAAGGATATATGCAAGGGTCGTGGCAAGTGAAAGGACGTGGTCTCTGCCTACCCCTATGAGGAATGAGGCGTGATGCTATATATGTATATATTTAACAAATATATTTGCGAGAAATTGTTGTTACTCACATCAAATGTTTAAGAGTGATGTTATATATAATAATTTTAATACGTTCGACATCAATTTTTTAATGTCACTTGTTATTTTGATAGAACAGGTATTCAGAATCTAGACGTGAAATTATATAAATGATTAACTTTTTATTTTATTTTTATTTTAACCTGTAATAATAGTAATTTACATCGCCTTTATAAAAAATAATTATTGTTTGTTGTGATAGCCTTTTATTAATATAGTTGGCAATATTTAAATGTATTCTATTATCATGTTCCAAGCAATGTAGGAATATTAATATACCAACTCTTGGTTGTTCAAAAATAATAAATTGATATATGATATAGTTTAATATAACGCACGTAATAAAGATTAATATTATTATTTGTAAGTAGCCGCCCATTGCCATCCCACTGCTGGGAACAGGCCTCCTCATTCATAGGAGAGAGGGCTTTTTGAGCGTAAACTCACCACGCTGCACCGGTGTGTGTTGGAAAGCATAGGACACAAGTGCAGTCTCTATTCCTTCACAGCAATCCAACACGACCGGAGAGAGATTAGGAGCAGGACCGACGGCTTAATGTGCTCTCCGAGGCACAGGGGTCACACCACCGACTTCCCAACTTCAGAAAAATATTGAGAAAATCTTAATAGAATTAGACCAACAAGGCAATCTCGTTATAATAGCTATATTACAAATCTACAACATAACATCATGCGTTGTAAAACAAAGAGGGGTATCAGTATATTTTAGGTAGTTACCCCACAATCGGTAGCGAGGGGATAATTTTTAAATTCGTGTAACAAGAAATGTGACACGCACTTGCACTGCGACCCTGAGTATATCATTTATAGTCCTTTTGTCGCCGAAATTATATTTACAGAAGTGAGCAGACAATTTCACGCTCTCTTCCCCGCACCCCAAGCTCTGGACTCTAATCAACCTGATAAAATATTAGTATGGATATGGCCATGTAGTTAGATGTGTAGATAGGCCATTCAAAAGTTAAAAAGGGAAATATTAACACTCAGTAGATTTACTATTTCACCAAATAATAATATTAAAAATAGATATTCAGTATTAACTCTATATATCGACGGCAATGAATAATATTCTCCAAAATGAAAGTATACAAAATTTTGTTATTTACGAAAAGCGTTTTTTATTTACGTCTTCGAAATCATCTATTGTATTTTATCTTTTTTGTCATAGTTAAAGGCAGTCTTTTGAAAAACAAAGTCAGAAATTAACTTTGAAACACTCGCACTTTAGTTAGTCAAACTTAAATACTGTTTCACTGTTCGACTTACTTAAATATTGCAGACGTTTGAGCAACAATTAATCGACATTTTAATAAATGCCTCTTCGTCCTTGACATATATAATTTATATTAAAAATAAAGCTGAAAAAATGTGCACGATTGTGATGCACATTTTCCATCAAACATAGGTAACAAATAGCTAAAAAAACTGTATTAATTACTAGCTGTTTAGTACAAATTTAGAAAAAAATTAACTTGAATGGTTTAATAAAAAATATTTATCAACACTTGAAAATTTTAAGATATATGTGACGTAATTGATTAAATGTATGTCCGTGCTGCAAAAATGCGATAATTTGTTTTATTCCGATCCATATTACTACAACAGTTAAGGGTGGATCAATAAAAGGGTGAGCGTACAGATGAGCGTGAAAGATTGTCCACATGTTCGCCGGACCCCCGCGATCGACTACCGTCTTAGCGGCTATCTGGCCGATGCATCAAATTAATAATATCCTTGTCCATTCCACTACATTATCTCATATGTCAAGAGTTTTCACGCCTTAAATTATCTCGTTAATACATCTAAAATAATAAAATATCATTATGATGATGTTTTGTTGGCAAAATGAATGGTATAGTATTTTCTGGGTTACGAATTGATAGGTTATCGTAATCTCACCTAATGGTAATCTAGTTATAGATAATTTATCTCTCACAGTTTCTACACAGCATCATATGCAACACAATTGTTTTGGTTGAAGGTACGTGGTTTTCACGTGGAGTGGACTAGCCACAGCCGAAGCCTCTCAGACTCAGTTAAATACGTAAATGCAATATGTAATCTCTTTAATAACTGTCACACAGACGATGAGCACAGTTTCAGTGGCCACTATTGTGCATTGTAATCTATCTATATATATAAAAGAGATATCCTGGTATCTATTGACTAATCACGATATCTCTGGAACCATAAGGCGTAGAGACTTGAAATTTGGCAGAAATATTCCTTTAGTCGAGTAGAGGTCAGCTAAGAACGGATTTTACGAAATTCCACCCGCAAGGCGGGTTGCGGGGGTATTAATCGTATGTTTCTTACTTGTACAACAATCTGCCTAAATTAATAAAAAAATTACCCAAAAAACATTCCACGCCGAAAAAGTCGCGGGATTTAACTTATTAAATGAAGAATGCTTAACGATTTTACGATATTTTTCATTGAAATTTCATAAACAAAATCTTACAAGACGGTGTAACTAATATTAAAACTACTTCGGTATATATATTCATGTATATCATATTTATCTTTTTCAAATTTCGATGTCATCTTTAATTTAGTTACATAATTTAACCTTTGTAATCTTGTAAACCCAGACTTGTATCTATAGATACTCATAATTCGTGCCGTTTCTGTCTTATATGAATAAGTGTTAGATTTAGTAATGCGCCCGTTGAAGAACCTTTTTCAATAAAATAAAAAGAGACATAATAATGTTTACCAATAAGTTGTCTCTATACGGAAGTATGAAGAAAATATCTGTGCACCCCACTGGGTTAAGTGAAGACATTACGCTCCCAGGAAGTGGGCCTGTATGCTGATATGCTTCGCTTCCTCTACTCCTACTTCCGTTTCCGCGCGATCATCTCCCGATACATAACGTACGACCCGCCCCTCTCGATGCGATGTTTTTCCAGTACTGAGCTTTGATCTCGCAATTTATTTGGTTGTCAACTCCAGGAAGAGGACACGCGACGCTCGTGGTGCCGTTGTATCGCCTCAATAAATCTCCACATAGAATATTGGAACTGTAAATAATATTAACATGATTTGGCAATATTGTATCTTCAGTGAAATGGGGTGAAAGCGATTTCTTATCTATAATGACTTTGAGAAAACTTATTGAATACAAGTCCATGGAAAAAATTACCAGTGAAATGAAACAACGTGCATAACGCTTAGAAGGGTATTAATATACCATAAAATAACTTTGAGCGCTATGTCATCATTTCTGAACAGTGCAGGTGAGTACACGAGTAAATAATAATATTTTTATCTAAATATTTATATTCCATTGTATTCATATTTACGATACAACGTTATATTTAATAGCACTATATAAAAAATAAGTTACTGTGCATAAATTTATGATCTTACAGCAATTATTTACATTTCAGGATTTACCGAGGTTTAGGTACAGCAAGTTTTTTTTGTTATATAATGTTATTAAATATTACGTTGTACCTTACAGCCGTACATTATAAATGGTAACAAATAAAAAATGTTCGAATAAAAAAATATTATTTACTCGTTTACTCGCTTGTAACGTTCAGAAATGATGACATAGCGCTCAAATTTATTTTATGATATAGTAACAACCTTCTGAGAGTTCTTAGCGTTGGTTCATTTCATTATTAATTTTTATCATGGGCTTCTAATCTGTGACATTTGTCACATGACTGACTACTTTGTACTATGCCGCATTTAAAAGCTAAAGCATAAGACTCCCTGTAAAGCAATTCCTTCACTATATGTCATTCTTTTAAAATATAAAAATTCAGTTAATATTCGAATGTTATTAATTGCATACTATTACATAAATTTTATTAACAATATTATGGGAGGAAAGGATATATATTTTTTATATTGACATTGTTTCAAATGAGTCTAAGTTTTAAGTGTTCAATTGTATTGGTATTACGTAAAAGAATAAGCTTCCTTAAGTAGAAATTAAACAGAAACCATAATTGCAACAATAATCCAAATGTAAATCGTCTCTTACAAATATTATAATTTATTTTTTAGTTTTAAGTGACTGTGTTAATCAATATTAAGCATTTAAATCAATGCTGTTTTCGCACCCTCCTCTGAAAAAAGTCCACCGTGAACTCACTCAAATATCTTATATTACCATGTAATAACTTAAAAAGACAAAGCAGTTACATCATAATTTCTTAACAAGTGTATTGTAGAAACTATTACATATTTTTAAAATCATACATAATCATAAAAGATATGAAACACACAATGCCAATATGTAGATAACAATCTAAACAAGAAATTTCATTACAAAACCAACTTTAAACCGCAGAAAGCCGGTACGGTAATAATTGAGGCCTATCAGGAAACACAACTCATTTATGGAGTTAATAGTGTTGCTATTGCGTGTTTGAAAATTAATTTGTTTTTGTTTGAAGTGGTTATTGTTAGAGATCCTTGTCATGGTTATTATGACGTACAAATATTCACAGTAACATTTTAATATACAATATCTATAAAGAGAAACTGAAAGACCAAGAAGATTTGTTAAATAGATAACACTAATTCATTTATAAACTTAAGAAAATACCTATCTATTTTGACAGACCATTAAAGGCCTTAGTAACCATTATTTTTATTAAAATAGTTAGTAATACCAAAAAAATTAAAGTCCATTCCTCCGCCACGTAATATGAACATCTTAAAAAATCCTTTAAATTTTTCAGTAAAAATTGTATAATTACTAAACAAAATAAATTTAAATTTAAATTTCAAATAACTGTACTAACATCAACTACAAGTATAACTAATGTTTATGCAGTTCAGTGGGTAAATAAAAAAGTATTTTATTAACAATATATATTTTTAACAAGTTGTGTATTAAGAGAGTGAAATTAATAGCATCAATTAAACGTACAACTTCAGGTTATGGCATTTAATATGTTTTATAATATTTAATTGGCTTGACAACGGTTTTTAAACAATATCCAGAACCCTTAACAGGTAGGGAATGTTTTACCCAATCGTTTATTTCAGGGTGCAAGAGCTAGAATGCCAACTTATATCGTATAAACGACTTCTGTAATGAGTTTGCCTAACTACCAACGACATAAGCAACCAATTTCCAAACTTGTGCGAATGAATTTCGATACAATTATTTTAGGTAGGAATATATTTTCATTATATTTAACTAGTCAGATTATTAAGTATTTAATCGCTACGATTGCAGTAAAGAGATATTTGAACTGTACAATATATTGTTAATTTACAATAACAAGTAAAACTTATTTTGAAAGTAGTCTGTAAAACTGTATAATATTTTCACTGAGCTACTATTTATTGTATTTTGAAGAACAGGAAATTCTGTTATTTTAAGTTTTATACACTTATATGAAAAAATATTGAAAATTTATCTCAAGTCGGATTAAAGTTTTATCATAGTATACTTATGACAATTACTCTCACTACTCAAAAAAAACGATATTTAGGCTGAAATAAAATATATACATGCATATACATAAATTAATTTACTAAAATTATATAAACTTATTTTTGCTTCTCACGAACATTACGTGTGTAATAAAAGTTTACTTCAAGAAAATTGTGTCAATTGCAGCATTGAAACACATGTCCGATGTTGTATGTGGAATCAGTAAAATGTAGCTAACCTTTAAAATATTTAAATTAATTATGTTCGCCATATGTCTATATTCTCTCTGTTTCTATCTTTCCCAACGCATTCATCAGCTTACTCCTCAAGGAAAGTGTGCCTAAAAAAAGTGTTAAGTTAATAAAAAAATATATATGTCGGAGTGCAGCAGACTGTGGATCGCTGGTCCGTGTGCAATAGTCTGTGGAACGCTGCCGCCATTTATAGGCGTGGGGTAGAGTCAATAAGTGCCAGTCCGGCGCGCGTCTCTCGGGTGATTGTCCGCCGGTGCGGTCGACTTTTGAAACTGTCGCGTTCCTAGCTATTATTGTTAATGAGTTTGTGTAAATTGATATCGGGAACATTAAGTGATTGAGCATTATAAGCCGAGTTAATTAATAAAGTGTTTGATTGCACCAACATTACCCATCAACGCCCACTGTACGGAAATGGAAATTATGGATGCCATTAATGACGATGTCGGCGGAGAACCCTACGCCCCTATACCTTATACTTTCTTTCTCTCTTATTCTCCGACATATATGTTAATCAAAAAATCAATTAAGCTTACTTTTAATACGTTTTATGAAGATGAATATAAATAAAAGAATAAAAGTGCGTTCATACAAAGTACATATATCAGAAGCGACACTTCTTTGGCAAACTAATTTTTAAGTCTTGTTTAAATTTATACAAATCTAAAACTTCAGATTCCCAAGACTTAGAGGGAGGGCAAAATGAAGATTTGTTAGGGATTTAATGAATTTTATTGTCATGGTAATATTAAGTGTCGAAAATGAATACAAATAATTTATTGAAATCTCAAATAACGAATTGCAAAAAAAAATGACACGTGTTTCAATGCCAATACTAGAAATTATTAATTAGGTTTTGTTTTTGAATTAAAAATTTAGGAAAGAGAATTTATGAAATATTTTTGTTTTATATTTTATGACAGTTTAAGTTTTTTTTTACAGCTAATCACGCATTTCATCCTTAAATATTTCACCCTCATGCGCCTAAAGAAGTTTCACTTTAAAAGATAATCTAATATTATATTGTATCAATCTATTAAAGTTGATAAACAGTTCTTAGACCACTTACATATTGTTAGCCACGATAGATAACATCCGCGTAGAAAATGACTGCAGTAGCATCACATCCGTTTCTAGTGAGTTAAGGATTACAGTGGTGTCATTCTGTGACACAATTTGGACTGAGATGCCATGAAGTCAAAATGAATATACTGTATTTGTATAGTGTTTAATATAAAATATATAGTTATAGTTATCGAATACAATGTTATTCTGTTGTATTTACTATCCGTGTTTCATTGTGTCGCTCACAATATCTATTTAAAACTGTCTGTCTTAAGCCTAAGACGATTCGATGCCTGAGGCTATAATAACAACAATTGTTCGATGGCCAGGCCGAGATTGGAGGGAAGTAATACTTACAAATTGTGCAATGAGCGCAATGAGCAGAACTGACGGACATGTGACGGTCGGACGCTGTCCGTCTAAACGTCCATCGCTTGAGGGCTGAACTTATGTATACATCTACAAGATAACTTATTAAAAAACTGTAATAAAATAAAAATACAAGTTAATCCTTTAAAAAAACAGATAGAAACAATTTATTGCACTTGTGTGCAATAAAGTGTTCCTATCAC
Source organism: Elymnias hypermnestra (assembly GCA_015832385.1). NCBI lineage: Eukaryota > Metazoa > Arthropoda > Insecta > Lepidoptera > Nymphalidae > Elymnias > Elymnias hypermnestra. The sequence goes on from JACTOM010000070.1 coordinate 3,452,441, forward strand.
ATACAGGAAATACAAAACTAAGAATAGAAAAACTAGAGCTAGGAGCGTGCAAAGGCGGTCTTATTGCTGCAAGCAATCTCTTCCAGACAACCTTTGTGAAAGTGGATGTTTATTTAATAAATTAATAGAGCAGAACACTGCCAGAAATAAATATTTGCTAATAATACAGTATAAAAACTAAATACTAATAATAGAATAAAATAATACAGTATATATAGATATGAAGTGAGTATAGTGTTATTCACAGCTATTTTGAGCCAAATACCAAATAGTCAAATATATCTTTTCAAACGAATTTTGAAAACGGCTAATGACTCCGAGTGAAGCATAAATTTATAATCTGGACAGTAAATTAATTCTTGTAATAAGTAGATTTACATATTGGATGCATTAGTTTATAATTTAATCGGGAACGAAGGTGGAGGCAAGTACTAAGATCGTCTCAGTGGAAAGTGAAACGTTCTAAAGATAAAGGTAAACCTAATAACCAGTTTATTACCATCAGAATGAATTATGAATGTTGGGTGTAAAACGATACACCATAGATACTTATTACTGCAAAACCCGTTCATAAACCTTTTATTTAACACAAACAATTTTAAAAATTGATCTTATTATATAGTTTGGCCCCATATTCCCATGGGATCGAGAACTACGCGGGCCACTGCGGGGAAAAGATTGAAAAATCTAAACTGCATGAAACAATCGCGACTTTCCTGATAGCTAGTGTAGTGAGTTTTTTGACACAAATATAATATATATTTAATCAATAATTGATTTATAGAAACAATATTACATTGTGTTAATTAATAAAATTCAGGAAGTCCTAATTTAAAAATACAGAGGCGATACAAAATTAACTTGCTAATAATCTAAATTACTTTAATAGTTTCTAAGAAATTATCAGTACCGACTGCAGGCGGCTACAGCAATATAAAGTTCAAATTGGCTTTTTATTTTCAGTGTAATGGAATTTAAATCGCTGCAAAGGATAGTTTCCTTTAAACAATTCCCGAGTCGTTTACTGCGAACTCTTTCTTTAGTCACGACGGTTAATTATATTTATACATTATTCGTGGCTAGGCGATCGTTAGATACAAGTGTTTGCAGCTGATTATGTTATTTTCAATAAGGTTTAAGTACTTTGTTTCTAATAATAGACGAGGACTTACTGTCTCATTATAGTTCTGTACTGGATTTTCTTGCAGTATCATGTGATACGAAACTTTCAAATCTAAATAGTTTACGCCTAAATAATGATAAACAAGTTTCCTCCTTTATAATTCATTGAACAAGTGATTTAAGTCAATTCTTACTACAAGTTACTAGTGCACTCTAATAGGAAATCCCTAAACTAATTACTTTGAAAGAAACCTTTTAAGTGAGCTTTCAGATAGATGGCGCTGCTTTATTTACAGCAAATACGATGATTAATTTATTAAATGTCGGTGATGATTTAATATTTCGAAACACCGTAATACCATCAAGTTGTAGTAATGTTTCAAACATTACATTCTTGAATGGATAAATAAAAAGTATTTCATTCTATTATTGGAAATAAACAAAAATGTTCAAATATTGAATATATTGTACACTAACAATTAAGTCAAGCTCAAATGTCAATGTCAAATGTCAAAAAGAAATGAAAAAAAACGAACGATTTTACATTTAATAGATTTGTAAGCGATGGAATGAACATCAAATGTACTATATTTTAAGCATATTTTTCGTATTTACTCATCTTTTAAACCTTCCCTGGAGTTCCAGAAATATTTCAAAACCAAAATTAACCATATCAGTTTTCGAGTTTAAGCGAGACTAACGAACAGCAATTCATTTTTATATATTGTACATTTTTATATACAAATACGTAGACTGTGATTTAAATAAATAATATATGTAACTTTCCTATTTTTATTTTTAAAGAAACCTCGGCAATATCTGCCCAGGAGTTTGCCAAGCATTATTTTGCAGCAACACCACATTTTTCATTATCATACCGTATTATTAATTAAAATACTAATTACCATAATCATTAGCTATAGAAGCTTTCCATAAAGAAGTACTCACGATGCACACATTCTATAAATGGTGCTCAGAATGTTGATATTATCAGAGCCGTATCACGGGACGTTCTCACAGATTATGTATGGAAATGACAAGTCTATTAATAAGTAATCTATGACCAACACATTAGTCCTTGTTAGTAGTTTTTATCCTTCATATGAAATGAAAAAAATATAAGTTGTGAGTATAGAAATAATCTTACATGAAGATAAGTGGCGCTACATTTTTTCTATAGTGGCACATCTTTTCTGGTAACTACAACCAACGAATTTGACCAGTCCAGAACCAGTCTAGAATCATACAAACTAGAAAATACAGTTTCCTAAATTTACCAGGAATGGAACAAGGACCCTTGCTAACAAAGCAAGTACTAAATATTGAGCCAGCATGGCCGTTAAAAAGTATTAGTGAGTCAAATACGCAAATCTAAGAATAACACCAGAAATATTTTTAGTTATATTTAATCCAGGATGCTTAGAAGATTATTAATAAATAAGCTATAAATACAAAGGATTTTATAATGGAAATTAATTCCAGTGAAGTATGTTAATAGTGCTGTATCAAATAAAGCAGAGATGGTGGCTATAGCGGTGGCAATGGTGAGGTGGCAAGGTAACACTGTAAGAGTTGTAACACACTAGCTATTTTCAAACGGAAATGTAAGTAATACTCAATTTCGTTATATAAATTTATGTATATATAATTAGATACTTCATTTTACTAAAACAATCACTTCAGCTTCAGTTATGTAAGGAAAAGACAAGTACTTAAAAACTTTTTTACCTTAAACATGCTTGTACGACTGTGTGACACTTTTAACGCCATTACACCATAAGCATCCTTGTATCTGCCTATTAAAAAGTAAGTAGGACCACATGAACGTCTCACTGCTGGGCACTGGCCTTCGCACTCATAGGAGAGAGGGTTGTAAGAGCACAGACCGACCACACTGCTCCAATGCGGATTGGCAGGCATGGTACGCAAGTGTACTCTCTATTCCTTCACTCTCATAGTCCGATGTGAAGGGAATATGACACGACCGGAGAGAGATCAGGCGCAGGACGGACGGCTTAAAGTACTACGTGCTCTCCGAGGCATGGGGGTTAAACACACCGCCAACTTCCCAACTTCGGGCAAATATTGAGAAAATCTTAATGAAGAACTCAAAATCCATTTTTTTGTTTTTATTTATTTTGGGAAGATCGAGATCGATTTGCGGAACCGACCAACAACCTCCAGTAATGTAGAGACACCGAAATAAGAAGATGAAAGATTCAACCCTTAAAGAAAATGTATTAATATTTAACGTTTGAAAATCATACCTCAGTAGCAACCGGACTGAAGTATGGTTTTTCCTTTTTGTTAAATATATTTTTTTTATTCGAACATCGGAATGACAATATGTGCTTGTTGTTCATAATTAAATAATTCGCTTGTCTATATGGATATGTAGAAACACTTTATTGCACACAAACACGTACATGAAATACAAAACTAAAACTAAAGCTTTGTAGTGGATGATTAACTAATAAATTAATGAGACAGAACAGTGCCAGAGATATTGATAAAAGTAACTAACGTCCCACTGCTGGGCACAGGCCTCCTCGCTCATATGATAAAGGGATTTTAGAGCATAGACCCACCACGCTGCTCCACTGCGGATTGGCAGGCATAGTACACAAAGTGTTCTATTCCTTCACTCTCATAGTCCGACGTGACGGCAATCCGACACGACCGAAGAGAGATCAGGCGCAGGACCGACGGCTTAACGTGCTCTCCGAGGCACGGGGGTGGATCACACCGCCAACTTCCCAACTTTGGGCAAATATTGAGAAAATCTTAATAGAAAACTCAATATCGATTTCGAACTGGCCCGACACGGGACTCGAACACAGGACCTCATGTCTGTAGTCGAACATGTTAACCACTAGACCAATGAGGCAGATAAAGATGTATTAAGTATAATTTTAAATCTATGAAAGATAATAAAATTTAAAAAAAAAAGTGTAATTCATAGCAATTTTGGACCGAACAGAATTCAAACTAATTTTGAAAATGGCTCTGAGTGACGGATATCTTCAGATAGCGCATTCCATATACTTACAACTTGGATAGAAAATCTATGTCTAAGTATGACTAACAAACCTTCTTAGTTTTACCGAGACTGCAAGTAAAGTAAGAAGGCAAGACTGTACGAGAAACTGTTTGTCTGCTAAGCCTCTAACGTGATGCACGCGCCTCGCAACCCAATGAGTCTGAAACGGGCGAAACATTCAAATTGCACCACCCGCGCCTGCCCCTATCAAATGTTGTTTTATAGCTAATTCCCAAATTCGGTTATGGCCTATAAACGATCCGCTGGAATAATTTAAATGCGAACCAGCCAGTATAATGTTCGTACTTTACTTGAAATAAGGTATTTGTATGTGAAATGCGTTTTGAAATAGGATTATCCATCGACTTTTATTTCTTGCGAGGATTTTAGGAAAAGCGTCCATCCGTAACGAATGACTTTTAAAGGTTACAATAATTCATACATAATTTAAGAGTGTGTATTAGTTACGTGCTGAATAAATTAATAACACAGTGTGGTGTAGATATATTTACTGCAATTAGCACTCTCTCTGTATAAAATAGCCTGTTCAAATATTAAATTATAGCAAAATTCATTTTTATTCATCAACTTCATGACCTTTAGATAAATATTCTTAAACTTGTGTTGGATAATACCCGAGATTGATATAGTTTCAAGTGGTAATTCCCCTTTAATATACTCACTTGTAAATTCGCATTTATTTCTCTTGAAATATGCCAATTTTAGAAGTTTATCTTTTAGGTCCTCCCTACCTTACTATACAAAAATGTATAAATTGCATCATCATAAAATTAAAAACATACCATTTAAGTGACAAGTTAAATACATTAGCAGCTCGCTAGTATCCGCTTTTAACATTTTAAACCGTTCAAATATAATAAACGGCTGGCTGTTAAAGGTTTTCTCTTGTAACTGGCTAATTTCCAGACAGACATTTCCTTTCATTCAATATGAGCGATTGTTTATTGGCGGACCCGAGACAATTGAACAAAATTACTTACTTTAACGGGACTACGTGTCGGTTCAATAGGAATTACTTGGGTTTTCTTCATCACTTACTTAAGAGACCGTGCTATAATATTTGATAAGTTTTAATTTAAGATCCATAAATTAAATAAAAGTGACAAATAGCTGTTATAAGAAATTGGTATAAGAAACATATTGACATATTGATATAAGAAACTTTTTATTGCTTGATCCATTCCGTGGACATTTTAAAGAGAAAAATGGCGGTGAGGAATGTAAACTTAGTATAAAAATTTTCATAACAGATTTTTTTTGTCGCTCGGAAATGCATTTACGCACCCCGAGTAATGGGGTCAGGAGAGTGGGACTCTGCGAGGGTACAAACTCTCAATACCCACTAAGATCCAGCGGGGCCGCCATCAACCATGAGTGGGGAGCCAGAGCTTCGTTGAGACATTCCTCTCTGGCCCCTCGGTTGCAGCTCTCAGATATTCTACAGAGGGAGGAGGTGTATCAGTCTCCGCCTCCTGTTTCCTGCACCCCTTCATCGGGTCTGGAGTGTTTCGGCAGCCGCTGGTGTCCCACTTCAGGATGACGAGGGCCCGCTGGGTTTTAGTGGGTGTTCTGCTAGACAGTGAGTCCCACACTCCCAACTAGTTGGAGTGCTTGTTTTTCACATTCTGTTTGGGCGGTGTGCGCAAAAGCATTTCCCAGCGAAATATAAAAAAAGGAGTATTTCGTCGATGTTCACCCTTTCCCTTTGCCATGCCTCCTTAAGCGAGATAACAGTCTCGCAAAAGGAGGCAACTCCTCTCTAGGCCTGCTCATTGATAAGTATTACTCTTATAATTACGCCAGTGAGAGTTCTGTGCCGACCAGCGATGTCATAATGAGTCACTGAGATGTCTGACGAGGCACCACACTCATGACATCTGGCCGACGGCCCACAGCCAACAGTTCGATACAGGTATTCGCCGAAGCAACCATGACTGGTCGGCACCTGTACCAACCTGTAGGAGAGCTATCCGTGCTCTCTGCCCAGCCATTTGTCTAGACGAGGGCAGATCAGGCAGTCCCCGCCCGTTACTGGGGACCGAGATCCTCCTTCCATCTTTGGGTCAACGCTCTGTTAGCTAGAACCCTGATCCTCCTTATCTCTTCAGCGTCTGGTGATTCCCCTCTGGTTCGAAATTCCCCTCTGATTCGAAATTCCCCTCTGGGCGGAAGTTCTCACAGCTACTTACCAGTGTAGAGCAGCCGTGAGAACTTCCGCCCTGAGCTCCCATGGGGGATCACCTGCCAGGAGTGTTGCTGCCGTCCATGACACTGTACGGTATAGCTCTGATCGCTATAACCCTCTGTGTCATAACAATGTTTAACACGAGCGAAATCACGTACAAAACCTAGTGTTGTATAAATGCTAGTATAGTGTAATGCATTAATGTAACCTAAGGTGTTAAACAAAAAATCTGTTATCGCGCGCGCTGCGGAAACTATTGTAAATAGAACAAAAAAAACGTTGTACAATATAATAGAAGTTATTAATATCTCCAAATAAGTCTGTGACCGTATGTCTAGCTGCGGTAGTTAGGCCACTACTTTTTTGCATTTTATAAGTTAACAAAAGTGCCAACAATAATCAAACCATATTATTCATGCCTCTGTATTAATCCTTATCCTTATTTTATTAAATACTGTTTCAATACCTGTAAAATGTTTTTTAAATTATTAAATCAGACATTCCATTGACAAGACTCAACGAATTTAAAAATCTCATGCATTGCATTGCATTTTTAATTTTTGTTTTTATCTTTAGCAATGTATAATATACTGGACCGATTTAAGAAACATTTAAGAAACATTATTCTACGTAAATGATGTAACGAATTAAAAAAAGTAAAAAAAAAGTAAGTAGCAGCCCATTAACGTCCCACTGCTGGGCACAGGCCTCCTCACTCCGGGGAGCGAGGGTTTTCAGAGCATAGAACCACCACGCTGCTCCACTGCGGATTGGCAGGCTTAGTACACAAGTGCACTCTCTATTCCTTCACTCTCATAGTCCGATGTGACGGGAATCCGACACGACCGGGGAGAGATCAGGCGCAGGACCGACGGCTTAACGTGCTCTCCGAGGCACGGGGGTGGATCACACCGCCAACCTCCCAACTTCGGGAAAATATTGAGAAAATCTTAATAGAAAACTCAATATTGATTTTTGAATTGGCCTGACCCGGGACTCGAACCCAGGACCTCATGTCTGTAGTCGAACATGCTAACCACTAGACCAATGAGGCAGTTTAAAAAATGTATTAGATATATATTCGTTGTAAAGTAATATCTGTATATTGATTAGATTATGAATGTAAGTGTGTATCTAATAATCTGAAAGTCATTAAAAATTAAGCGAACTAAAACTTTTATCTTAACAAAAATAAGTCTACAGTCCGACTTAGTAGACATTCCACTGCCACGAAATCGGTATCTAAATCGCAGGGAATTGCTAGTCTTAAAAAATATGGAAATTTAGACATAGTCATTTATTTAGGTCGGTCAGTGTTTATTAAAGTCCCAGTATGTTTACAATCATACTGTAGTATTAAATTTTCCTTGAATTAATACTTCTTATTATATAAATAAGATAATAATAATATATACAAATTTAAATTGAGGCTATAGCAAGTAAATTAACCTATAGCAAGTAAAGTGTATGTGTTATAATGTTGTATTGTAAAGCATGCAAAGTATTTTTTATTAATAGTGTATAATTTGACAATCATTTAAGTAATTTTTTACCAATACTTCAATTTCAATAACGTTTATAAGTAAGGCTGTTATTGATTAGTAACATTAATTGCCAGAACATTTTAACTGGCGAACTTCTTGTTCAATTTCAGTCATATATTTTTCCAGTCCATTCTCTAACTAAGTTTACACCGTTCAATCAATGAATACTCTGTGAAGAAGAGAATCTTTATACAGATTTTTTCAATTAAGTTTAATTACAAAAGCATGCACCGAAATGTTATCGAATATACAAACAATAGCTTACCATACGAAACGATGTTACCATAACTGCATTAACAGATAACAGAAAGCTATTTCGCAACCGAAATTCTATTTGTCAGATTATTGTAGCACATTATCCGGTTATATCAATCGATAGCAGTAACGGTGTCCTAATGGTCGAAATTTAATCACGACAAACCGAATGCCACCCGTTTATGAAGTCGAATGACTAAACACCTTTTTAATACGATTCACACGTTATAGTTAGTTAAGTTTTTCTATCGACACATTTCACGGTGCGATGTATTGAAGTTTTATTATATGAAATGTGATGCCACATACCGGCCACTGATGGGATCTATTATTGTTGATCCACGGATGAATATTCAATCATCGTTCTGCTTCCACTTAGATTCCGTGTAAATAAAAAAGTTACTATTCGTTACACTATTTAGTCCGTATAGAATGATAAACTGAATTTATTAATACAGTATTATCAACGTTATTGTTAATAAAAACAATCCATTTGATGGGCTCGATGGCGCAATGGTGCGAGTATTCATTTAGCCAGCGAAGCAGAGAAACTGCATTTTCTGAGTCTGGACTGCTGTATGACAAAGCTGTGTAGCTGTCAGCAATAAAATCCACCTAAACAAGTGCAGGAAAAAGAATGAAAAAGAACGTAGTGGCAGCACCTTAATTATAAGGCACCTTTAAATAATCTTCGAGGACAAAAAGTAAGTACCCTGTAGAGCCGGTACATGAGATCGAGTGAGTGCAAAGTGCATACAAAATCGTGATGTGGCCCTTTAATCGGTTTCACGTTCGTTCCCGCGCTTTTGTATTCGAATTTCCCGGTCCACTAATGCTCGCTATACTTACAGAGTATAGAGCATTTGCGTCAAATGAAAGTAAGCTATAAGGCTGCCGGATGGAAGCTTTATTGTAGAATAAAAAACCTGTTCGTAGTGGCATAGCTCGCGACCAATACTGTGGTAATAAGATAAAGAGGCGGACGCATTTTGTTCACCAGCAAGCTCACTCCAATTTACGCGGCGCAAGCGACATTAGCATAAGTCGGGAGCTAGCGGAGCGATATGCAAGCGATTCGAAGACGCCCAACACTCGGCGTCCCGCGTGCATGATGTTACTCTCTCTACAACCTTATAATATAAAAATTAATCTATATATCAATACGAAAAGCAAAAATTTACACCACTTTTTAAGAAAATTGCGCGGACAGAGAGGTAAGAAATTTCCCACACTTACAGTTTATATACAGGAGAAGTGTATAATGCTAATACTTTTTAAATTATTCATAAAAAAATTGCACTACCATGTATATGGTATTTTACATACATATTTGTCAATGCCTTGAAATTATGTAAAATGCCATTAAGCGTATATTGTCAAAAGCACTAAGGAGGTTATATTAGTAAAATTACTATAGTGGTTAAGTTTTCCTAAAATTTTTGATGTTCTACGTAAATTTGACGGTACATATGACACTGTATAAAACTGCCTCATTGGTCTAGTGGTTAGCATGTTCGGCCACAGATATGAGGTCCTGGGTTAGAGTACCGGCTCGGGTCATTTCAAAAATGGATATTGAGTTTTCTAATAAGATTTTCTCAATATTTGCCCGAAGTTGAACAGTTGGCGGTGTGCTGCATCCCCATGCCTCGAAGAGCACGTTAAACTGTCGATCCTGCGCCTGATCTCTCTCCGGTCGTGTCGAATTCCCGTCCCATCGGATTATGAGAGTGCACTATGCTTCCTAACCCGTCGTGGAGCAGCGTGGTGGATCTATGCTCTAATAACCCTCTCTTGTATGAGTGAGAAGGACTGTACCCAGCAGTGCGCCGTTAATGGGCTGCTACTCACCTATGATGCTGTGAATTTACAAAATGTCATTATCATTCTTTGGTTTAAATAGTTTGTAGGATATGCAAAATTAGGTTTTTGTGCCACCATTCTTCTAGAGCACGGATATGAGTTTGCATTTGAAAGGTGTGAATAGATGTCGATGAGAAACTTACATATATACAAAGAAACTGCAAAAATTGAAATAGATAACTCGAAAAAATAAAACATACCTCCGAAAGACTCATTTTCCATTTGGTAAAGTATTATATATTTTTACAAATTTTTAAGTTATTTTGACTGAGTATCGTGCAAAAGTAGCGAATAAGATTACGAATATATACATAATACAATAATTTAACTAAATAGTTAGGGTCATATTTTACACCAAAACTAGTTTTTATTTAGTCATGAACATAACCGGGAGCGCCATACATATATGGTCACAAAAACTAAGGTTGTCAAAAAGGTATGTCAGAGTTACACCGTATTAAGAGAAACAACAAATAAAATTGATAATAAGTCTTATTCATTACGAATTTTATTCCAAATTATCAGAATTTTCTTAAATTATGCAGTTGTTTCAATGGTAATGATATAACTTGCAAATTTTAAAAAATACCTTTGGATGCCAATGTACCAATACAAATAAATATTTAAATATAGCGATCTGATGGGCTTAAAAAAAGTAAGTAGCAGCCCTTTAACGTCCCACTGCTGGGCACAGGCCTCCTCACTCCGAGGAGCGAGGGTTTTTAGAGCATAGACCCACCACGCTGCTCCACTGCGGATTGGCAGGTATAGTACACAAGTGCACTCTCTATTCCTTCACTCTCATATTCCGATGTGACGGGAATCCGACACAACCGGAGAGATCAGGCGCAGGACCGACGGCTTAACGTGCTCTCCGAGGCACGGGGGTGGATCACACCGCCAACTTCCCAACTTCGGGCAAATATTGAGAAAATCTTAATAGAAAACTCAATATTGATTTTTGAATTGGCCCGACCCGGGACTCGAACCCAGGACCTCATGTCTGTAGTCGAACATGCTAACCACTAGACCAATGAGGCAGTCTGATGGGCTTACTTGCAGGTAATATATAATTCTGCAAAACTGTCATAACTATACATGTAATGATTTAACAGTAACGTACTGTTCGAGAACAAGTATTGTAAATAAATTTAAAGATTTTAAAAATGCTCAAGGGAAATTGCATTTTGATCATAATGACACCCATTTTATAAACCCAGATCATATATTTTTTAAAACATTTGATTAGGACAAAAGATAGTATTGTGATACATAAGTTACCATTGAAAGACTGTCTAACAAGATTAGAAATGTATACTTTTCGCTTTATACGTAAGGATCTCATAGATTTAATAGTAATGAGAACCATATGGAACTGGCAACCCTAGTTGTTTCACCTGAGTAGTGGCGCACGCGCGGGCTTGCGGCCTGCCATTAGAATGTAGCATCTCGAACGATTTTCCTACTTTAGATAAGGTAATGATTGTAAAAACGCATAGGAAAAACGAAGTGCATAAAAATATTGTATCCTTACTACCTGCAGGTTATACGCCACAGCCATTTCTGAAAATCATACGGAGCGAATAGCAAAAGCAAGTCGGTGCACATATTTTGCCATACACAGACGCTGCTAACGAATGCAGAGAGGATTTTAATGTCACTAATGTGATTCTCGCAATACATACATTAATGTATCGCGCTCGTTTTTGCATAAGTAAGTACGGTATTTTAATAGCAATGCCAATTTAATTTTCGATATGGCTGATTCCATAAGTGAATCTTTGCTTAATATACAGCTGCCACATTTGGTAACACGTATCAGGAGGGTTTTAATTATTGGTAGCATATATTGACAATGCTATAATATTATTGACTGATTTCCAGGTAAGTTAAACACTTAAGTTTCAAATTCATTTCGATAAATTTGTAAAACTTCAGTAAATGTATAATTAAGTAAACTTATTCTAAGAAATATTAACCCCGAACTGTAGTATTTAAAATACTAGCAGATCCACGCAACATCGTACTACCATTAAAAATGGGTGGTGGAGGCAGAGGGATGAAGCATACATATTCTCGAAACTACTCTATATTCGATACACAAAATCATAAAAATTCAATACTAAACACGGTGATTTTAATATAATAAATAATTGTGTTTAAATAAAGCCATTTAAGCTAACATAATCGAGTACAAAATGGGAAAATGGAATGCAATCCACTCGATACTTGGTAGCATAATTATAAAAGCACGTCACATAATTTCATGTTCGTCCTAGAGTTCATGTGACGTGAATAATATTAATCTATGACTACGATGAATCATAAGAACTATAAATTTCCTGTTGTCACCGTTATCTGCCCGTACTGGGTGAGGCAAGAAAAGCAAGAAAAGTCGCAAAAAGTGGTATTCCGTCGTTCAGGCAGAGCGGGATACGATCATTAGAGGCAAGCCATAACTGCATCCTGAATAGGTAGGTGGTGAAGTGTGCGCCCCGAGTTCCTTGTCTTAGTTCATAAGAAATTTGTTCATTCATGTACTAGTAGATTGACTATGATACCCATTCAGACACCATAACAGTAAAAAGCTTTAAATTTTTCTATAATTTTTAAATTACACATTTTTACGACAGTCCCGTTTATTTTTTAGTCTCCAGAAAGTGACTATTAATTTCCATCGCCAGCTTGAATCGTTTCCTTATTTTTATATCATGTTTTCTTTAATATTAATTTTATTTACATAAATTTGAGGAACAAATATTTATATTATTTCACATTCTCTATATCTAAAGTAATATTTAAACTATATAGTATGTTTGTTACAATTTTACACAAAACTGCTTGACCGATTTCAAAATTGGTTTTCACCATTTGAAACATGCATTTTCTCTGAGCTACATAGGCTATATTTGTTTATCAATAAAATTAGGGATTCCTAAGAAAAAAGCAGTAATGTAACCCAAGGTGTCAAACAAAAACTCTGCTACCGCGTGCGCTAAAACTATTGAAGATAGAACAAAAAATGTTTTACAATGTTATGGGACGTATTAATGTCTATAAAAAAGTCCTCGATACCATATGTCCAACTAAAGTAGTTATGCCACTATACCTACCTGTTTTGTATTTTAAAACTTAATAATCAAATCACATTATTCATACCTCTGTATTAATCCTTATCATATTACCTATTCTGACTACTACCTTGTAAAAGTGAACAAATTCTATGCATATTTCATTCATATTTGTAATGTAATAACACATTCTATGTTTAAACAAACAATTCTTTTTGCTACCACAGGAAATAGTTATGCAGATACCTATCGCGGTATTTAATAATGGAATATGATAAAAAAAATTTAATCAACTTTATAATATAGTCACGACGTAAAAATTCAAACATGTGTTAGTTTGTTAAAAGGAAATAATAATTAGGTAAAATGTAAAAGTGGCGTGAGAACGTGCGGGGTGGGCTGTGGTGGCCGGCATACAAATTGAATTTGTTAGATCGGCCGATCGGTTCGACACTCTCACGGAAGCATTTACCTTAAGACAATAGACTACAAGACATGCATCTATTACCCTTTTTCAAGTTACTCACTGCCCTTTAAATAGCGGCCCGTCGTAAATGATATGGTCTGATTGCCATGCTTTCCCTATAATTTCTATCGGTTCTATTGTAAATTGGAAATTACGTAAATCTTTGCCTCTTTGTAATGTTTCACTAGAATACTGTATATTTCATTATTTTGACTTATATTATAGAACTAGCTATTCCCTGTGGTGACACCCGCAAAGGTATCGATCTCGTGGGGTTATGGTATTATCCGTACTTAGTGGCCGTGCCATGTATAATGCATACTCGTATGCAATTTGGATCTCTTGCTTCTCTAAGAGATAAATTCAAAGAAACTTCAGTTCTAACAGTACCGTCCCAGTATATATTGAATATCTTATATATCCGTGATAATATTCACTTATACAGCAAAAAAAGTGAAATACACAATTTTAATAAAAGAAATTAAAACAAACTTGTATTGCCATATTTTCGAGAAAAGGAGGTTCAGAAATTATTTGTCGGGTTGAGCATTTTTAATAAGATACTGCAATCAGTTTTGCCACCACATAGATTTAAGAAATATATCATAAACATACTTTTACAAGGGGCATATTATAATGTTGAACACTATTTGAGCGATAAAAATATTTGAACTTGATTCCAGTTGCACACTGAAGTAAAATATTACTCATTGTAACATACACAATTATCTTTAAAAGAGTAACCGCTGAGTTTCTTGCCGATTTCTTCTCAACAGATTCAACTTTCTGAACCGGTAGTAGATTTGTTATGAACAGACAGACAAATGGCGATTCAAAAGTGCTTTTTGGGTTTACTTAAATAAAGAATATTTTGATTTTGATCTCTTGTGAGTGGGGTTAGTGGTCTAAAACCATCTTCGCATTACTACCTTGTTATTGAAACGGTTTAGGACACAGTTTGGATGGTTTCAAAGCGTAAACAAATATCTGACAGTCAGTATTTCAATGTGTCGTTACTTAATGGCTGAAAATTTATTGTTCCTAAAAAATTGTATAAATTACAATCAATATAAAATTAGAGAAACAGTTCCTTATAACAATAGCTACTTGCCAGGATTCGTTATTATTTTACATAACAGATCTTCCTTACTTGTACTCTCAAAACTGCTTGACTCTTTGTAGTCATTTAAGTAACCGACTCTTTTATTTCTTAAATTATTAATACTCATTTCGTCCACATTTTTTCCAATATTTATTAAGATTGATTCAGAGAATATGAATGAAATCAGAGCCTTTATGAATAGCTAGCTAGATGGTGTCTCAAAAGGCCAAACTGGCTGTGCATGCTGGAGTGTTAGTGCCAACACTTATGTATGATAGCGAAATTTGTGTGTGCCAGAAGAACCACAAAAGTAAAATAAATGCGGTAGACATGAGAGCGTTGAGAGCGTATGAGTGGATTAAAATGGAGTGACAGAGTAAGAAATAGTGTGATAAGAAAACGTTGTGGTATAAAAGAAGACGTAGTGAG
The DNA here is from genome assembly GCA_015832385.1 of Elymnias hypermnestra. Classification (NCBI taxonomy): domain Eukaryota; kingdom Metazoa; phylum Arthropoda; class Insecta; order Lepidoptera; family Nymphalidae; genus Elymnias; species Elymnias hypermnestra. The sequence goes on from JACTOM010000070.1 coordinate 3,467,539, forward strand.
TAAAATTGAGAAAGGTATAATTAGATAGTTTAGGCATATAGAGAGAATGAATGAAAGGAGACTGACAAAAAGGATTTATGAGTCAAGAGTGAATGCGAAAGTTGGAAGGGGAAGACCAAGGCGAACGTTCCTGGACCAAATCCAGGGCATTTTAAACAACGGCCAGGTCAAGAGTACTCTAAACCGACGAACTTTACTTTAATGAGAATGAAAGAAGCAAAGGAGATATGCACGGATCGTGGCAAGTTGAAGGACGTTGTCTCTGCCTACCTCTATGGGAATAAGGCGTGACGCTATCTATGTATGATTCAGAGATTTAGGTGTAAAAAACAGCAATATTACCCGATGTAAGAAGCTAATTGTGTATTATTATCATATAACAAAGTCACATTGTTTAATAAAATTATTAAGTCATTCCTATTTTGATACGTCTCCAAAAAATAATGGGATAAAGCAACAGAGTAAGGCTTATTAAAGTTTTTGTTACTTTAAAAAACATATCAATATTAGAAAAGCATGCAAAACCTGCTAATTATATGACATCTAAAGTATTGCTATGCAAACCCCAATTTTCTTATAAATCAAACCGAATCATTTATCACCCTTTCGTGTTTATTATGGACAATGTGTACACAATTAAAATATCATTTGATATGCTGTCAAAAATAAGTGCAGTCACGTTGCAGGAGCGAGGGTGCTCCAGACAAACAAATGACGTACACCGAAATGTACTCGCGCACCCCTTGCCTAAGCCCTATGCAAAATAAAACACGCGATTGACATCTCTTTGAAATTTATTAAAAATTCACTCAGCTTACACTTTAAATAGGGGGGGTTAAATGCTCAAGTGAAAGGATTACCTTAGATCCGAAATGTCGCTGACTTTATCCTCGTTATTTATAAGTGCTAAGATCTTTAATATATAAACGAACTCCTGTTTTTTTTTTTTAAATTAAAACTTCTTAGACATATTTTATTTTTGTGGGTAATTGATTTGCCTGAACCGTCACAATCGGCTTTGTAATGAATTCGAATAAGTAAATGGAATTAAAAAATGCGTGCGTATAAAGCACACATGTCAAACGTGAAACTTCTTTGGCAAATTAACTTTTAAGCCTTGTTTTTATTTATACAAATATAAAAATTTACATTTCCGAGACTTACAGGGAGACTGAATTTAATTGTCATTAAAATATGAAGTGTCGAAAAAGAATACAAAACAGCCACGTGTTTTTTGTTAATAATAGAAAAAATTAATTAATAATTGTTTATGAATTTAATATTTAGAAAAGAGAATTTATGAAATATTTTTATTCTATATTTTATGAAAATAGTATATTAAATTATTAAAAGACGAGTGGCAAATTAAAATGCCACATGGTATTTGTTAATAATAAGACTACCTAACCTTCAAACGAATTCGCATGCTGCACATCTCCGTGACGCTAATCACGGGTTTTAACCGTAAAAATTTTATCCTAATGCGCCTAAAGAAGTTTCGCTTCAATAACGATTAAATAAACATAAACAACGTATATGTAATAACTGTAACAGGGGCCATAGAAATATTGTACCTACGGATCGCTTCTGATATAAATTCCGATTAGCCTTAACTATTTTCTGCAGTAAGTAAGGATATTTAATTGGTTTTCTTATATCAGATGGTCTCGAACTATTTTCCAATTATCGCAATTTGTTCAATTTTGTAACGATTGTTGATAAAATATTTACTTTTTTATCCCTTCAGTCATTATTGTAACTGGAAATGATGTATTTTTACAATTTATTCTGCGAAAAATTAAACACCACCATTTATTGATAAAAAATTCTATTGTTTCAGATCTTGCTCTATTTTTAACTTCCTTGAAAAAGGTTTTATTCAACATATGAATAAGGTTATCTGTTTATGATGATTAGGCGGCGGTCGGTTGCCTGGCAACGGGGGGTAGTGGTCAAGCAGGGGGGAGCCGTTTCTCATACTGAGTCCACCCTTCGCAACCCTGGTGATTATTCTAGTAGACCACGTTAACTTTAATGTAGCTTTATTACAACATATGATTAAGAAACTGATTATTTCGATACATTGATCCCGTTCGGGCAAATACAATATCATTATACATACAGTATTATAGGCAATTGTTGGTGTGAAAATTTTACGAAAATTGTATTCTATCTTGTGTTCAAAACTATTCCTTTATCATAGTTTAGAATAGCGTGCCCGAAACGGTCATAGGCAACTAGGCAAAGCTGCCATCCTTCGCAATTGTTAAATATGAATATATTTAAGATCTCGATATTCCCACACATATTAAAAACGAACCCATATTCTTAATTTTTTAATTTTAAACAATTAGACAATTATTTTATAAAGAGATACTTAGTGGTTATTATAAAGAATTCGAAAATTATAATAAGTAATTAATTTACATTTGTATCTCTCTGTCCCAGTTGCGGAAAGGTTTTTGATTTGACACTCAAAATCTAATAGTGTTTTCTTTTATTGTATATAGTCTAGAGTTGAATAGTGTAAACTCTAACCTACATACAATAAAAGATAGAAACTTTTTGATCCCATTAAGGTAAGTAGCAGGCTGTTGACGTCCCACTGATAGGTACAAACCTTCGAAGTCATAGAAGAGAGTGTTATTAAGGCATAGACTTACCAGTCTGATTTACTACAGATTCCGATAGATCAGCTCACGATATATATAGGATTTCTAATGTTTTTCTTTATTAATAATCACAATGAAGAATTTTAAACAAAAAGAACTTGCCCAGGATACGAACCCGTGACTTTGCACAAGGATTCATGTATCTATCTATTGGTCCATCGTGGCTTTATTCTCAGACAACCTTTTGAAACTCTTTCTTTTATATTTCCGTAATCACGGGATGAAATAGATTATTCTTAAAGCGATTTACGTTGTTTCAACTAATTTTATTCTTTAAATGAACGAGCTCATAGAGTAGTTCTTAATCAGATACCGCAGTTAGGGGTTCATCCGATTCTATTTGGAAGCTAAATAGCTAGGTTTTATTTTGTGGTGAGCGACGTTTTTAAACTGTTCCCTGAATTCTTGACTTCGAATTATACGAGGTGCAAAATAAAAACCCTACATTTGCAACCATTTAATCCTTACTTCTAACAAATGGAGCCTTAAAGCTTTATAAATTCGTATAACTTTTTAATTTTTATTCTGGGATCTAAATCATACAACTACATATTTATATATACGCGTAATCTCCAAAACGAAACAGAGATTGACTTGAAATTTCGCAAAGAGATTCCTTTTGCAATATAAATGCTCACTAATAACGGTTTGCTTCATATTCCCACAGAATTAGGAACTACGCCACTGCTCGTCTGCTAAGTCATGATCTCCAAAACCAACCACTAGATTGATGTGATATTTGGCATAGATATTGCTTTAGCGATGTCAGCGCTCACTAAGAACCAAATTTCACATATTTTCACAGGTTCGGAATTTATTGAAGAAAACAAGGACTCACTGTGTCACCAGGAAATGTTTCAAAATCATACAACTCGCAATAAATTCAGCTTGCATATTCCTCTCGTAAGGCACAGAACAGAGTCATCATATTCTCACGGAGTCTGGAATAAAGACATTTTCCACTAGTCTTTATAAACGGACAGATAAATATACCAGAAGCCATATATAACTGTATTTCTGAGGCTAACACACATCATGCTTTGCATTTCCAGTCCTTATTCATATAGTAAAAATAAAGACTTCTTTAATTCGTATGTGTTATTTATTACCCGCTTAAGATAAACAAGAACCCCTTTTTGAAGTGAAACTTCTTTAGGCGCATGACGGTAATTTTTTTGCGGATGAAACGCGTGATTAACGTCACGAAGATGTGCAGCGTTTTTTAAGCTAATTCATTTGTTTGCCACTCGTCATTTAATAATTTAATATACTATTTTCATAAAATATAAAATAAACATATTTCATAAGTTCAAAATTTAATCAATAATTTCTAATATTGACAAAAAACAGGTGGCATTTATTAATTTACAATTCATATTTTCGACACCTTTGATTTTTTAATGACAATTAAAATAATTCTCCCTCTAAGTCCCCTATAAATATAAACAAAACAACATCATTTTTTTTTTAGCCAAAGAAGTTTCACTTCTGTCATTGTAATTTGTACGCAAGCACTTTTAATTTGTTTTATTTATTTATAGATTATGATTTGTATCGCAAGTTTTGATAGAATAAAAATAATTAGGTCACTTGTACCTCTACCATATTGAATGTATATCTGTATAAATCTATTAATATATTCTATTTACATTCATAAACAACAAATTGAACGGCTCACAATAAGTAGGCCTAGATACCATTGTCAAATTAGATTCACCGCTATTGTTATAATATAGTTTATTGACAAGAAAGCATTTCAATATAATAACAATGTCTACAATACAATAAACTATCGAACTATCAAGAGTGCGTTCAACTCTAACGCCGTACTATTATTAAACGGAATTCGATTTAAACCGAACCCTCCTCATCGTTTGTGAAATTGACATTTATTCTTCGTGTTTCATTGTTGCTGCATTCGGATTCGATCTATTGTTAATTAGCTTAAACGGCCCATGAGCTATGCCGTGTCAATCTACAACTAGGTGCGTAATGCTTAATACATTCGGATCAATATCAATAACATCTTAAAATAATTCAATATTATCTTAAACAAATGTTATCTCGTTTAATTTATAATCAATGAAGGCGTGATGAATGAGAAGGCGTTGCCAGCTTGTGGCAATATTGCGAACTATACAAAAACGCTGCTTTGAAACGTTGTTTTGAGGTACTTTGAGCGTCATCTATCGACGAATAGTAAGACTAATGCAATTTAAACATTTTATTTTAACTTTTCTCAATTGATAACCGCGAATAATATTTCATTTGTTTTCTATTTCTATATGCAATAAAAACGATCAAATATCCTATGATTGTAAAATCACGGTCATAATAAAATAGTATTTAATCTATTTATTGAAGTAAAACTTGATGAAACGAATGAAACGCGTGATTAGCGTCACGAAGATGTGCAGCATTTTTTTGCTAACTCGTTTGAACGTTAGGTAGTTTTAATATTTACAAATTACATGTGGCATTTTAATTTGCCACACGTCGTTTGATAATTTTATATACTATTTTTCATAAAATATTTCATAAACTTCCTTTTCTAAAATTTAATTAATAATTTATAATGTGGACAAGAAACTCGTGGCATTTCTATTTACAATCCGTCATTTGAGATTTCAATAAATTATTTGTATTTTAATTCAATAATTTTCGACAATTAATTTCCTAACATCTTCCTTTTTAAATCTCGGAAATCTAAGTTGTTTAAATATATTGTGTTGTTTTTAGATTTGTATAAATATAAACAAGACTTAAAATTTCTTTGCCATAGAAGATTCACTTCTGACATGTGTACTTTGTACGCACGCGTTAAATTTTTTTTTATTTAGTATATACCCATTTATTGTGCATATTTTTGTGTGGATGCAAAAGATGAATAGAAATGAACAAAATGTGTGTTCGTAGGATGAAAGTGCTTGTAATAATGGAAACTGTTCCTGGGGGTGTATACAGTACTCTATATATATTGACTATTTGAACGGGTACATATCACGATGGCGATTTTTAATTTTTAATTTTGCCGATATTTCGACCCAGTTGCATAGATCGTGGTCACGACGTTACGTGTCGTAACGTGTCGAAACGTCGTGACTATAAACTATAAAACTGGTTTTTTAATTGAAGACAGGTTGGCGCTTGACTGTGATCATAGTTGATGGTAAAGGATGATGCTGTCTAAGATGGAAGCGTGGTAATCTGGTAAGAGGTTCGTTGCTTGGGGTTACGTCTTTGCTAGCAGAGTGGTAACTAAAGCCAGGACCGAAGCTACCCACCAGTCAAGACTCAGACAAATTAGAAAATGCAATTTCCTCAATTCCCCCTACCGGGAATGACTTTTCCGCGACGTCATCCGCGTAATTTCCGTTCCCGTGGGAATGTGGGGAAATCTTAGTACTTAGTGCTCTTCGGTCTTGTGAAAATAGAATTTTGATAATCCGAAAAAACATAATATGCAGAAGATTAATTTATTCCATCTTTCAAAAACGTTGTTGTTTTCTTGCCCTTATCCCACTAGGTGGGGTCGGCACAGCATGTTTCCTTTCGCCACTTCACTCTATCCGCTGTCATCTCTACATTCACACCCTTAATACACATATCCTCTTTCACACAATTCATCCACACTTTTTTTGGTCGCCCTCTCCCGGCCCTGCCGCTTACCATCATATTTAGAACCCTCTTACATACATGGCTATCCTCCCNATTGAACGGCTCACAATAAGTAGGCCTAGATACCATTGTCAAATTAGATTCACCGCTATTGTTATAATATAGTTTATTGACAAGAAAGCATTTCAATATAATAACAATGTCTACAATACAATAAACTATCGAACTATCAAGAGTGCGTTCAACTCTAACGCCGTACTATTATTAAACGGAATTCGATTTAAACCGAACCCTCCTCATCGTTTGTGAAATTGACATTTATTCTTCGTGTTTCATTGTTGCTGCATTCGGATTCGATCTATTGTTAATTAGCTTAAACGGCCCATGAGCTATGCCGTGTCAATCTACAACTAGGTGCGTAATGCTTAATACATTCGGATCAATATCAATAACATCTTAAAATAATTCAATATTATCTTAAACAAATGTTATCTCGTTTAATTTATAATCAATGAAGGCGTGATGAATGAGAAGGCGTTGCCAGCTTGTGGCAATATTGCGAACTATACAAAAACGCTGCTTTGAAACGTTGTTATGAGGTACTTTGAGCGTCATCTATCGACGAATAGTAAGACTAATGCAATTTAAACATACATTTCCTTTATTTTAACTTTCCCAATTGATAACAGCGAATAATATTTCATTTGTTTTCTATTTCAATATGCAATAAAAACGATAAAATACCCTATGATTGTAAAATCACAGTCATAATAAAATAGTATTTAATCTATTTATTGAAGTGAAACTTCTTTACGAATGAAACGCGTGATTAGCGTCACGAAGATGTGCAGCGGTTTTTTTTGCTAATTCGTTTGAAAGTTAGGAAGTTTTAATATTTACAAATTAAACGTGGCATTTTATTTTGCCACTCGTCATTCGATAATTTAATATACTATGTTTCATAAAATATAAAATATTTCATAAACTCCCTTTTCTAAAATTTAATTAATAATTTATAATGTGGACAAGAAACACGTGGCATTTTTATTTACAATTTGTCATTTGAGATTTTGACAATAAATTTCCTAACATATCTTCCTTTTGAAATCTCGGAGATCTAAATTGTTTAAATATGTTGTGTTGTTTTTAGATTTGTATAATTATACCGGGAATGACGTTTTCCGCGACGTCATCCGCGTAATTTTCGTTCATGTGGGAATGTGGGAAAATCTTAGTACTAAATGCTCTTCGGTCTTGTGAAAATAGGATTTTGATAAAGTCATGGTGAGTGCTTGAGTGATCGTTTTGCACTTAGACCAATACTGATATGGAAGAATAGTGATACAATCCGAAAAAGCATAATATGCAGAAGATTGATTTATTTAATCTTTCAAAAACATGGGACATTTTAATATAGATTCTTATGGATTCTGCTGTATCCTTAAATGAAATAGTGAAAATATTATTTTTCAAAGCAGTAATATATACTAAAACCATCTTCGCATTATTGCCTTTCTACTGAAATTGGTTTGAACACATCAGTTGATGATTTCAAAGTCAATTATGGACATGAGTAAAAAGATTTTTTTGCTTTGTATATCCATGGCCTTTAATTAACAATTTATTGTTGAAATACTCGTACTGTCCTACAAGATAAGTTTTAATACATCACTTCCATATACGCAGAGGCCGTCGACGTATTGGTTGTTATTGGTAATAACTAGTACCAGAATGAACTGTAAAGCATGACAAACAAAAGTATCGCGCAGCCAGTGCGACGTTATTACATACGAGAGTTATTCCCCCATCGGGCGGCAATGCCTCGATTAAAGCCGTAAATACTTTGAGATTAATTATCTCGTAAACAGTCGCAGCTACGCTCCGCGACTAAAATCGCTCACCTACGCCGTGAGCGCGATACAAATTCAACTTTTCCAATTAAATTTCGTGAGGCATTAATAATTATTTGGGTACATCAATTTGTTTCGTCGCCGAGCTACCGCCTTCTGAGTGTTTGACGCACATGAGACGGTGAATCTGAGACTTATCTGAAGATGTGATATAGGTGCGTCAGCACGTGAAGAATATATGAAACCCATTACCGATTACCTATTACATATATAATATAAATATTACGAATACGAATATATACTACGAATCGCGAACATGAAGTAGCAATGGGCGGGGCACATAGTCCGACGAACCGATGGACATTGGGGCCAGAAGGTGCTGGAATGGCGACCTCGCACCGGACGCCGCAGTGTAGGTGGACCGACGGTATAAGGAGGGTCGCCGGTAGCCGCTGGAGCCAGGCGGCATAAGTCGGGCCTTGTGGGCATCATTTCGTGAGACCTATGTCCAGCAGTGGACGTCCATCGGTTGAAGCGACGACGACGATATTTATTAACTTTGTGACGGCTCAGCCAAGTACCAGCTTAATTCTCTGGAAGCGGTGGATCGCCGGGCCAGGAGACTCATTGGCGACAAAAACCTCGATCGGAGAATAGTAAGCCTGCAGCATCGACACAACGTTGCCTATCGGTCGGTATTCTACAGAATTTATTTAGGAGAGTGCGCAGGAACTGTACGATCTTGTTCCCCCGTCGCCTTTTTACTTCAGATAATTAAGGCACAGAAACGATTGGCATCCCACGATTGCGTACCGAGCGTTTTACCCAATTGCTTCTGAAGCACACCGCAAAGGAGTGGAATGTTTTACCAGCTTCCGTGCGCATCTCCTAGGCAAGCGCGGTCCATCCTAGGCTGCAATAACACTTAAAATCAGATGAGAGTGCAACCAATCGCAGGCCTGTTATGAATAAAAAAGGGTTTTTTCTAGCCACTAGTTGTATATCCTACAAATTTGGTCTTTAAAGAAATACCAGGTGGACTACCTCATTGGTCTAGTGGTTAGCATGTTCGTCTACAGACATGAGGTACTAGTGGGTACGAGTCCTGAGTCAGGCCACTTTAATAATCTATATTGAGTTATCTAGTAAGATTTTCTCTGAAGTTGGGAAGTTAGCGGTGGCCTCCTGCGCCAAATCTCTCTCCGGTCGTGTAGGAATATGAGAGTAAAGGAAAAGCAAGTACACTCGTGTACTATGCCTGTCAATACGCAGTGGAGCATCGTGGAAAGTGAGGAGGCCTGTCAGCTGCCAGCTGTGGGACGTTAATGGGCTGCTACATACTTACTTACCAATATAGTGATGTTACAAAAAATGGTATTTCTTAGAAAGATAGCTATAATAACACATCGTTAAATTTATTTTTATCTACCTAAATATTATTATACACGAACAAAATGAATATGGCCATCGCTATACTGCTATATTGTAGTATAAAATTATTTTGTTAATGACTTGTACAGATTTGTAATTTTATGTGTCCAAACAATTTAATTTATAAACTACATATACTCAAATACATACGAGGGAAAGACATTATTTGTATACATGTTCCTTATCCCGTGGATATATGGAAAGATTCGGATCAAATTCTTAATTCACTTGAACAATCAATAAATTTCATTAAAATCACTCGAGCTATTTAGGAGTTTAGTCACATACAAACTTAAGCAGAAAAATCTGATTATGCCTTAGTTTTTAGGATGCCCTTTTTATTTTTTCTTAATGTTTTGCTGATATATATTTAATCTTTGTTCCTTTGGTTGTTTAATTCCTGTACTTTTAAATACCTACAATTATAATTTTGTCTTTTGTTTTTTTTTTCGATTTAATGTGGTTGGGTGAGTTTTTATCAGGACTCATGTTGCGGGGTAAGTACAAAAATTATGAGGAAGCTGAAAATAAAGCGCTGTGGCGACACAGTATTTAACTGAACTTATTCCAATTAGCTATATTGTTGTAAATTTCGTTTGTTTTACTTATTATATTTAGTTGTGTGTCATAATTGTGTATGCATATATTAAGAAAGAAAGAACTTTTTTATTGTTATTATTATTAAAAAAATTAAAAGCGCGTGCCTACAAAGTTCACATACCAAAATAAAACTTCTTTGGAAAACTGATATTTAAGTTTTATTTATATTTATACAAATCTAAAACTTTAGATTTCGGAGACTTTAATGGAGGAATGAAGGAGGATAGGTTAGGAATTCAATGAATTTAATTGTCATTAAAACAATTTATTGAAATCTCAAGTGACGAATTGTAAATTAAATTCCCAAATGTTTTAATTCAATTTTGTTTTTGAAATTTATGAAAAATATACTAATATTAAATTATTAAATGACGAGTGGCAAATTAAAATGCCACAAGTTATTTGTAAATATAAAAACTTCCTAACCTTCAAAAGAATTATCATGAAAAATGCTGCACGTCTCCGTGACGTTAATCACGCGTTTCATACGTACAAATTTTACCCTTTACACCTAAAGGCTTATACAAAAATATAATAAATGCATAAAGCAGCCAATCTTTCAAATTAATATATTGTTCTAACTTTGACAACATAGTTCATTAATCAAGACCTGAAGTCTTAAGATACGTCACAGAAAGTTACACCCTTTGCTCTCAGAAGATTCTCAACTTTGGAATTAATTAAATTAAACTTGGAAATGAAATATTAACACTTTAACGTATAAAATTTAATACCGTTAAGTTATAACGTGATTATTCAACTCCTCGGCAATTTTCAAAAACATCTCGGAAATTAGATTGCTGGAGCGACGCTGGCGCCACCTTTGAGCGGCTTCCGCTTTGCCAGCGTCGGGGCGCTCGCCACTTGCTACTGTGAAATTAATTTTCTTCGTCTTTATGTAATTTAATTATAAACATTTCAATATGGCGCTCCGAGAATTTGTGCCCGGGAGGAGTTCAATAGAAACGTTTGATACTTATCTCGTAATACACTTGAGAGATGATTGCGCGAAAATTAAATTTTTGATTGCAATTGACATTTCAAATTATTTTATCATTATAGTGTGCTATATAATTTATTGAAGTAAAACTTCTTTAGGCGCATGAGAGTAAAATTGTTACGGATGAAACGCGTGATTACCGTCACGAAAATTTGCAGCGTTTTAAGCTTAGGTCGTCGTCGTCGTAACAGATGGACATCACATAATTATGTCCACAAAGCCGCCCCGCTTGATATCATCCGTCTGGTCCGTCATGGGGGGGCTGCCTACACTGTTACACCAAGCTTAGGTGGTTTTAATATTTAAAAATAACATGTGGCAAAATAAAAATATTTCATAAACTGTCTTTTCTAAATTTTAAATTCAAAAATACGTGGCAGTTTTATTTATAATTACTCGTAACGTAACGTTATTAAATTTGAAGAACAACTTTTAACAGTCATTATTAACTTTAGTTATATCTTGTATGTGCAAATGGCATTACTCTCAGTTATTACCTAAAATAGAGTGTGTTCTTTATTAGGAAGAAATCGAATACTATTAAAATTATGACAATACCACTTCTGATGTTCATTTTAAAACAAATATATTTTTCTTGTTATAGATGTTATAGACTTAGGCCGATACACACCTAGGAACTTCGGGATTAAAGAAGTCCAAGTTATTTCTTAGAATATCTGTTATCTAATTGCTTGTAATTTTCCAATTCATTCTAAGAATTATTTATAAATAATTCTTTCTGGCCTTTCTGGATAAAAAGATATGCCGACTTCTCAGGCGTAATAATATGACTACCATTTCCGTTAGCGTTGGTTCCGGGTTCTATTCCCAAAAATTGAAAGAAAAATGTAGTTTTTAAATTGCCTATATCTGTACTGGTTGGCTTCAGCAGTAGCTAGTTGCAAAGCAACCTACCTTTCTACTAGCAAAGACATCCCGCAAAGTAAAATATTTGCATTCCGGTGCAATGTTATGCAAAAACTAGTAAGATTACAGTTAAATGCTAATCAATCAACTGAAAACAAAAAGAAAATGTGTCCGTATAACTCAAATCAGAGTCAATGCTTTCATTGCATTAGTTACAATTGAAAAATTCTTATCATAGTGACAATATGACATTCCATCTACAAAATTAAAAACTATTATTTGTATGGAGTGTACATTTAACAGATGCCACTAGAGTTGGCAATTTTGCTCTAAAACATTCACGCTTCGTCGATGAGAGGCGACATCAAACGCGCTGCTTGCAAACCTTTTGCCAGCTTATCTCAAATTCACTATCTGGATCTTCCCAAAATCCATCTACAACCCGCCTTATTGTTCGATGTTTATTAAATTTCATTTTACGTTTATACAACAACACTTTTGTCGGTTACTTTTTTATAGTGATTTGGGACATTTTACGGGTGGATTAGCATGTGATGTGTACTTTTAAAGAATTGATGTCTTTTTGTACCAGTCCGCTGTTATGAATAGGGGTACCAACTTGATATTTAATATCGAATATATCGTAATATTATTTTTGACAACCTCGTTGGCGTTGTTGGCCTTTACACGACTATACACTTGGCTTTCTGATGTCCTATGATCAAATATCTAATGCACAAATTTAGAACTACATATTTTCTAATTTCTTTAGGTCAGGACTGGTCTGAACACCTACAAAAACATGATGTCACGAAAAATATTACGTTCTGATACGTAGAAACCAATAAGAGGTATATCACCACTTACTGTCATAAGCGCTAACTTATTAAGTAAGTGAGTAGCAGTCCATTAATGTCCCACTGCTAGGCCCAGGCCTGCTCAGTCATATGAGAGAGTTTTTAGGGGTTTTAGAGCATAGACCCACCACGCTGCTCCACTGCGGAATGGCAGGCATAGTACACAATTGTGGCATGGTACACAATTGTACTCTCCTATTTCTTCACTCTCATAGTCAGCTGTGACGGGTATCCGATACCACCGGAGAGAGATCAAGCGCATGACCAACGGCTTAACGTGCTTTCCGAGGCACGGGAGTGTATTACACCGCCAACATCCCATCTTTGGGTAAATATTGATAAATTCTTAATAGAAAACTCAATATCGATTTTTGAAGTGGCCCGATCCGGGACTCGAACTCAGGACCTCATGTCTGTAGTCGAACATGCTAACCACAATACCAGTGAGGCAGACTAACCTATTAGCAATAAAATATAATTCTTTTTCGCTTAAGACACACGACAATGGTGAAAAAAAACTTTATAAATGCAAAGGAATTAATACGAAATACAACTATTTTCTTTAGTTCTATATTCATAATATTTACAATATAAGTATAATTTTATATAAATTATTAATAAAGTATAAAAAATATTAAATAATGAAATAAAATAAAAATCTGTCGATCTTTTAGTAGATGGGAAGCGAACTTATTTGAATGAGCGTTATATAGCCGTGACGGCTCCGTCTCGTTCAATACCCACAAGATAGTACAGCGCGCCCACAGAAGTTTTAACTTCAAAAATATGTCGAGTAGCTTGTCCATCATCACTTATATTATAAGTTTATAATCACATTTGGTAATGTCAGTAAATATTTATTCTTAAACACATCGATACATTAAGGAATATTGGCAACCCTAATTGTTACCGCTATTGCACGTATTATGTCATAACAGACAAGCACTCGAGTTAACGTTTTTGTCGCGCTATTTTAGTCCAAATTGAATTCTGTGTTGACAATGTTCAAAACATCCTGTCTTTTTGTACACGCAGTATTTCTAATAGACCATTGTCCGAAATGAGAAGTGCGTATACTATAAGCCGGATCAGTCGGCAGGTAGGATGTACATACTTCATATTAATACGAACTAAGTAATAATAATCACTCAAAGCTTTAAAGCCATCGAAATCTTGTTGTATGGAATATACAAATTGCGAATTACTGAAAATCTAACGTTATTATCGCAGCTAGAACCAACAAGAAACTCAGTCGCGTATCCTTTTATATTATCGTCATTTTATTATAATTTCATTACAAAAAAAGGCAAACAGTACCACGTTCTTCGTCTAAGTACTTGTCAGATCTGTTTTATAATATTCGTCTACGGTTTGGATCCCTCAATATTTGAGCTATAAAAAACAAATTGAACGCATACAAATAAAATTTTTAAAACACTTAAAATATAAATGTAATATGTATAATAAGCCATTGGCTAGTAATATTCTTTCACTTTAGAATCGTCGAATGGAGAGAGATTTAATGTTTTTATACAAAATCCTGAATAATAAGACTGATTCACCTTACCTCCTAAGGAATATCTCTTTTATATGTCGTCGACTGTGTACGCGTATCAAAAAAATATTTAGTGTCCCTTTTTGTAAGACTACTTATGCTAAAAACTCATTTATTATACGTTCTTGTGAAATATTCAATAACCTAAGTGATATAGACATATTTAATGATGGAAAGTCCACAATCAAAAGAAATATTAAATCTTACCTGTTAAGTAAAAAGTAAAAAAAAAAGAAAAAAATGTTGAGATAAATACACAATAACACTGTGGTTTAGTTTTTAGTGAAAACTTTACTGATGTATGTGTTAGTTTTAAGTGAACACCTATGTTAGTCTTTAAGTAATTTGTATGTTTCTCAAATAAAAAAAAAAGCAAAAAAAAGTACGATTTTTCATTAGGAGTTTTTATAATAAAGGTTTTATGTTTATTAAGTGTCTTCTCTAAAATGTCTTCTAAGAGATTATTATAGAAACCATAATTGATCGGTCAATTTTCATTAACCTTGGTGTAAAAGAATTTTAAAATTCTATAATCGACTGGACTTAAATTCGTGTCGAGTTTTTCAATTAATCCATTGTGAGGAAACCTGCATATCCCAGAAACAATCCTAGAATATGAGTGCTAACATGCAGTAAAGTAGCGTGGTGTTTGATCTAGATTCCCTCTCTCTTATGACTAAGGAGACACGTGCTCAGCAGTGAGATGTTAGATGACTGCTGCTATGACTAATTTTCAAATGTGGGCTCTTTAATTATGGTATAACCGGGAACTTGACACAATTGGACGGAAATCCCTAATGCAGGTATCATGTCAAACCAGTACTTTCCATAAAAACTAATGGAATTCATAAAATACAACTTTCGTCACTTTATTTGAATTATGTATGATGATATTAGAAAACTACATTCGTGTGAGATAAGATAATGCTTCAGTATGCATGGTTGATGGTATGGTTGTTATGAGAATTCATTTTTAAATATGCGTAGATGTTGCTATATGAATGTAAACCAATAAAATGCTTTATTTATGATAACAGAAAACGTCTTTGACAATAATATTTATTGCATTACATTAATGAAAGAGTTCCGTTCTTTTATTTACATAGAAACGTTTAACTAATATCTATTTAGGTGCATATATTAATTGAGATATATAAAAAATGAGACATTAGATATATATATTTTTTAATATAAATATAGTATTATCCCAAATAAAATACATTACATCCGGGAATAAAGATGCCAAAAAAGTTGTTAAATTTTGTATTCTAAATGTATATATAGATAATTCTTCTGTACACGCGACAGAACTTTTCCGAAACAGCTGAACTGATTTTGATAATGTTTTATATGTGTTGAGATGCATTTTAGTATACTTCAGATAAACAAAATGATTTGAAAAAACATACAGAATAAAGTTTTGGTATAAAACTTTTAATACCATATTAAAATTAATATTTTAAACTTTCCTAGGTAAGGTAAATAATGTACTATTTAAACCAGCTTAGAATCCAAACCCGAATTTAAAATAAAATGTATCTCACCATTAAAAACGTTGTTATTTCAATTGTTCTCTTTTTTATTGCCCGATAGTGCTATCAACTGATGATAAGTGATGATACAGTCTAAGATGGAAGGGCGCCTATCTGATAAGAGGGGCTATACATATGGTTTCTACACAGCATGGTAAACTGCCTCATTGGTCTAGTGGTTAGCGTGTTCGACTACAGACATGAGGTCCTGGGTTCGAGTCCCGGGTCGGGCCAATTCAAAAATCAATATTGAGTTTTCTATTAAGATTTTCTCAATATTTGCCCGAAGTTGGGAAGTTGGCGGTGTGATCCACCCCCGTGCCTCGGAGAGCACGTTAAGCCGTCGGTCCTGCGCCTGATCTCTCTCCGGTCGTGTCGGATTCCCGTCACATCGGACTATGAGAGTGAAGGAATAGAGAGTGCACTTGTGTACTATGCCTGCCAATCCGCAGTGGAGCAGCGTGGTGGGTCTATGCTCTAAAAACCCTCTCTCTTCGGAGTGAGGAGGCCTGTGCCCAGCAGTGGGACGTTAATGGGCTGCTACTTACTTACTTACTTACTTTATGGTAAAAAAGGTAAGTAGCAGCCCATTAACGTCTCACACTGAGCACAGGCCTCCTCACTCACATGAGAGAGGGTTTTCAGAGTATAGACCCACCACGCTGCTCCACTGCGGATTGGTAGGCATAGTACAAAGTACACTCCCTATTCCTTCACTCTCATAGTCCAATGTGACGGAATACCGACACGACCGGAGAGAGATTAGGCGCAGGATCGACGACTTAACGTGCTCTTTGATGCACAGGAATGGATGATGACCGCCAACTTCCCAACTTCCGGCAAATATTGAGAAAATCTGAATAAAAAACTCAATATTGATTTTTGAAATGGTATTCGTACTGGAACATAAAGCTCTTTCTTTGGCGATTCATCTCTGCTGGTGGGGTGGTAACTAGCCACGGTGGAAGCCAATCTACACGCAAAATAGACACAAATTAGAAAATAAAATTTGCCCTGCCAGAAATCGAACTTGAGTGCTCGGCAAGTAAAGCGAGTAGTCATACAATTGCGCCAGCGAGGCCTCTTTTATATATGATTAATATACGTTGTGTCAATATAAAAATTATCATTCATAGAAGTGTATCTATTATGAGAATTGAATTATGAACATGCATAACAGAGCGAAAGCTAACGTCGCACGAATATTAAAGCATGAAACTAATGTCCTAGAATGCCATGTTTTGGTCACAGAGCACGTTATGTGACTATTTTATTGATGTATTCGTGATGTGCTTTATATACAACATTTGTTATCGTTAATTGATTGTCGCACATTACATTGGTATTTAAACATTAGGTAAAATATATGAAATTGAAAGATTAATTAAACATGGCGGTTATATTCTTAGAAGTGAAACTTAGGCGCATGAGGGTAAAAATTTATTGGATGAAACGTGTAATTAGCGTCACAAAAATGTACAGCGTTTTTATGCTATTCGTTTGAAGGCTAGGTAGTTACAATATTTACAAAAAACGTGTACCATTTTAATTTGCCACTCGGCATTAATTAATTTAATATAACACTTTTCATACAATATAAAATAAAAATATTTCATAAATTCTCTTTTTTAAATTTTAAATACAAAAACTTGTATGTATGTAATGATAATTGGTAACATTGACAAAAACACGTGGCATTTTTATTTACAATTCGTTGTTTGAGATTTCAATATTTTAATGACAATAAAATTCATTAAATTCCTAACATATCTTCCTTTCCGCCGCCCCTCTGCCACCTCTGTCCAGAATTTCAAATTAGTTTGCCAAAGAAGTATCACTTCTGACATGTGTACCTTGTTCGCACGCACTTTTAAGTTATTATTGCTAACTGATTTGTGCTTGACTGTAATCTCATCTAATGATAAGTAATGGTGACCTAAAAAGCAGTAATTCTTTGCTAGTACAGTGGTAACTAGCTACGGTCGAAAATTCAGAACAGACTCGCATATATCTCCTTAATTTTTCAAGCCGAGAATCTAACCCAGGGTCTCTGCTGATTGAGTGTTTATTACGTTATAATTACGCGACCGAGGCAGCCAAAACTTCTGTGATACGTGGTAGGTGGCAGATTTTCTTCAAAATTACAATGTTGCAACTATTTTTAACCTATCAGGAAACTAATTTTATTTCAAAATTTCATATTTAATGTATACTGACACCGTAAACATCTTTCTTCTAGTAATGTTAAAAGGTTTTCAAGGATTCTACTAATACTTTTTATACTTAAATCCTAGATTAAGCAGTCCAACCCCACGATACTAAAAGCAATAAGACTCGCATCTCCCCTACCAAAACAATCCTGTATCTGTGTCTTCACTAATGGCGTAAGTTCGACAGTCGAAGTTAGTTGGAGTGTTCTACGGCTGCAATAAAGATAAATCCAGCAATAATATGTTGGGCCTTAGGTGGAGGATCGCTTGGGCACGAAATTGAATTTGCATGGAGTCTTAAGTCGACGCCGATTGAGACACGTTGCGCATTCAACTGTCGTAGGACTATTACCATGCCGCAACAGTTAGTCGACGATTACGGTTGAACCCATAGAGCAATCCCGGACAACTTACCAATGGCCCGCATATTTAATTTTATACATAATATCATTCGTTATGTTCACACATTTAAACCTATCCCATCCGATACAATATTTGGTTAACATGAAGGTACTCTTCGTCCTTGGAAAATCAATACGATGTAAGTTTAGTTAAAACATTAAAGAAATACATTACAAACGTATATACACTAGTGTGGTATCCCTCGTACATCTCGATTCCTTTGGAATTCGTTCTTAGTTAATGTTTACATCGAAAAAAGGAGTCACTTACTTAAATTTCAAGTTTGGTGAACAGTTATGAAGATTTCGTTTTTCTATAAAAAAAACAATATCTATATATATATATAAGAGATATCCAGGTATCTATTGACTCATCGCGATATCTCTGGAACCATAAGGCGTAGAGACTTGAAATTTGGTAGGAATATTCCTTTTTCCGAGTAGAGGTCAGTTAAGAACGGATTTTACGATAATCCACCCGCCAGGGGGTTTGCGGGGTTGTTACACGTACGTTTCATATTTGTAAAACAATTTGCCTAAATGAATGAAAATGCTACCCAAAAAACATTCCACGCAGACGATGTCGCGGGCTCAGCTAGTATTGAATGTTCTAGCAGTTCCCGATGGAATTAACCGCTTTATTCACGATTCCGTAAGAATAGGGAAAATTCGTTTATTTTATATTTAATCTAAACCATTCTTGAATTCGTTAAATTCGTCCAATTAATCAAAAAATTCACGTACTATATATATAATTCACGTATTATATTATAATTCGACACTCATATATATATATATATATATATATATATGAATGTGTCGTGTGAAAATGCAAATTATTTTGCTTGGCGGCCTATCTTTCCTAATAAGGTGATAACTAACCATGGCCGAAGTTTCCCACCAGTCAAGAACTTTTTATAACGTTACAATGAATCTAGTATCATAATTTTTATAGTTTTCTATTGAATAGTTAACTTGCTTGTACGCTAAAGATAGTTAACAATTTATGTAGAATTTTTTTTTCTATTAAGAAAAATCTGGAGATATAAAATAAGATTACTCTACATATCCAAACTAAAAAGCAAAAAACTAATAAACCAAAAATTTTCAATGGAACGGAAAACCTGTTCATAAAAAAAACAATTATAACTTATCATGTTTGGTCACTGTGTTTTTTGTTACTAAATAGATTGACTTCAGCGGCGTTATCTGTAAGTTTTGTTAAAAGAATATTTTTGCAGGTTACTCCGTTTTTATTTTCCAATGTGGATATCATGTGTACAAACTTAAGTAATTTGAAGCATACAGTTCGTCGATTATTATTTGGGACGTGAACAGCAATCTTGCTACGGAGGTCGGTAATCCGCGCCAGAGGGCCAGCCTGGAAGGACGCTCCTTATCCCTTGATCCCGTTGTTTACCAGACATTAAGCAGATAACAACTCCGCGCTGATACTCTCGCCAGATTAAGCCCTGGCTCCCTTAATCCGAACTTCGATTAATTTCATCCAATACTTACTCACGGGTTGCTTGTTTTGCTAAATATTACAAAACTAACTTCTTCCTTAGACTTTGCATGGAAAAATAACACATCCCTTACCTTTGTAAATATCTCTTTTATATATATACTAGATGGACCCGTGACTTCGTCTGTGTGGAATATTTTTTGGGTAGCAATTACATTAATTTAGGCAAATTGGTTTACAGATAAGAAACATACGTATAACACCCTCGCAACCCCTCTTGCGGGCGGAATTTTGCAAAATCCGTTCTTAGCTGACCTTTACTCGTCAAAAGGAATATTCCTACCAAATATCAAGTTTCTACACCTTATGGTTCCTGAGATATCGTGATGAGTCAATAGATACCTGGATATCTCTTTTATATATATATGTATATATATATATAGATAAGAACAACGTTTGTGAGCAAATTACAGTGAGAAAAGTCTCAATTGAATTTTAACATCTGCGACATTTATGGCCACTGTTAAACATCCCACGCGGCCTAATATGTATTTGATTTATAAATTAATTTACAAATAACATCAAATTACATGTGCAACGTTACCCAATAAAGTAGCAGGGAAGAAATCAAATTGATGTATAAAAATTATAAACGTTTCCCTCGCTGTGTGCAACCGCTTAATCGAACACACATTGATAATCTACATACATATATAACTAACATTAAATAACACTAAACACCGGCAGCTTAATGGATATCACAGGGCGTGGGAATAAAATATTTCATAGATTTTCCATCAATTTTCTCTTTATTTACATATTATATCTTTATTATTATGTTTACGTCTATAACACCATAGAACTGGTTCGGCGTTGGAATGCATTTAATGGTTTATGTTATTCCGTATACTCAAAATAAAAAATAAAAATATAACCTGCCTAAAATATCTACAATGTAATATAATAGTTCTAATAAATGACGTATAAAATATATATAAATAAAATAGATGACTCTATATTCAGAGTCAAATTGTTCGGAATATTTAAACAAAGAAACATAAATATGATATAATAATAATTACAATTAAATGAAAATCTCTCCTCGCACAGGTACATATAAAATAGATGACCTATAAGACTTAAATACGTAAGCTTCCAATATCGAACTGTTTTTTTTTTTTCGCTGGGAAATGCTTTTACGCACCCCGACTTGGAAAGAGTCGGGAGGGTGAGCGGCTCGCTTGCGCAATCCAATATGGTGTCCCGGATGAAGCCGAATCAAGACTCAAGGCTGTGGGACGAGGCGCGCAAATCCACGCCTTCTACCGCCCAACCTTCGGCGACGTATAGCAGGGGCATCAGGAGCAACCTCCCGCTCCCTCTCGTGTGCCTCCTTCAGTGCGATAAAATTTTCGCAAAAGGAGGCGACGGCTCGCCACCCTGCTTCGCTAGTGACCATTGCACGAGCAATGCTAGTCAGCGAGAGGTCTCCGCCAATCAACGACACCAAGAGATGCCGCTGTGATGCCCACGCCGAGCATTCTGCTACAGTATGGTGCGCCGTGTCGACGGGGTCACCGCACTCGTGGCAGATGGGCGATTCTTCCCGGCCAGCAATATGATGCAGGTACTTCCCGAAACAGCCGTGTCCGATGAGCACCTGCACCAGTCTATACGAGAGCGTTCCATGGCTCCTGCATAACCACTGTTCCAGCAGAGGGCGGAAGGCCTCCACCGTCGCCACACTTCCAATATCGAACTACCAAAGAAGCAGAAAAAGTAAGGCAATCAAAATTCAAGCTACATTTGATACACTATTTCGTAAATTATTAATTAACTTTATATTCATATTACATAAGACACTTAACTCAAGTTAGGACACCATTTCTATCAAACATGGTCGTGATAATTTTTTTTGAATAAGATTATCGAAATTGATTGTAAAAATATATTGATTGTTTGAATGATGAATAATGAGACCTGAATTTTTTATACATTCTTAACAGACAGTGGATAATCCCGAATAGTTATTTTTTTACAAACAGTGTCATCTTATTGCAACAGTTAATTTAATTTTCAAACGGCTTTGTTGTAAAATTAGATTTTTTTATGATGTCATTATTCTCTCTATAAGCGCTATGTTGGATTCTAGTTAAAAACTTCCCTTATGGTTTAAATTTTTTTGTAAATGTTATCATATTAGGGCATTAAATCGATCACAATTTTCTTTCTGGAAACCGGTTAAGTAAGAGCTATTTAATAGGAAAGATTTTGTGTTAAAGGGAACTTCATACTACAACTGAGGAGCTAGCTGAGTCAAAGTAAGTTCATTGCTATTCGGTTTGAATATAGACCAGCCTATCTAATTGGATTCTCCGGCCAGACCAACAAGACGTACTCCAATATTTGAGTACGTCTTAAATCACGTTAACCAATGTAACAAGCGGCCAGGTATGTTTGTGATCTGACAAAATTTAGTTTCGTGTGTTCAAATTCAAGACATGTGCCCTCTGCGAACAATGGTAAATATACAAACCACATTCTAGAGCAAGCTTTTCACAAAAAAATAGTACACGCTATGGTTTTTTCAAATGCAAACGATATTTAAATGTGTTCTGGTTATTATATTCACGTTACCTCCAATTACACTTTACATTTATTAATCCTATTGTTTACACTAGTTATTAAGCACTTTTGTTGTAAATATAACTCATTTTAAATTATCTAACGTAACGTAAAAAAAATTAAATATATCAGTGTACAGTTTTTTTTTGATAGCATATACTATAAACTATGCTAAAGTCTGCCTCATTGGTCTAGTGGTTAGCATGTTCAACTACAGATATGAGGTCCTGGGTTCGAGTCCCGGGTCGGGCCAATTCAAAAATCGATATTGAGTTTTCTATTAAGATTTTCTCAATACGAAGTTGGGAAGTTGGCGGTGTGATCCACCCCCGTGCCTCGGAGAGCACGTTAAGCCGTCGGTCCTGCGCCTGATCTCTCTCCGGTAGTGTCGGATTCCCGTCATATCGGACTATGAGAGTGAAGGAATAGAGAGTGCACTTGTGTACTATGCCTGCCAATCCGCAGTGGAGCAGCGTGGTGGGTCTATGCTCTAAAAACCCTCGCTCCTCGGAGTGAGGAGGCCTGTGCCCAGCAGTGGGACGTTAAAGGGCTGCTACTTACTTACTTTTTTTTATGCTAAAGTAAGAAATGGGCATTTTCGAATACAAATTTGATATTCTATGATTCAATCGGATCAGGGAATTGCTTAGGAACGTGTATTTCTTGCCGCATGACTGTTTATGTACAGTGCTTAGGCCCTTACTGTACAAAATAAAAAATAAATCCCTAATATAACTTTTTGCTGCAAAATTCAAATTGATGTGATTCAAAACAGCATAAATATTGTTAATCAAATTAATTTATTAAAAAGAATTTTCCTTTTTTATGTTACGTGCATATAATTTAAAATGGTGACATTTCAATTCGAGAATAAATTTGTAGATATGTGAAAAAACATGGAAGCTAAAAGATATTTTATTAAAAGCCAAGAGCATTTTTATTAATATAGAACTCCAAAACCACAAACAACTTAATGATAAATAGGCAGAGGAAGTCTCAATCTGCAAACACAAACATAAAGCTAATTAAAAAGTTTCAAACTGAATTATGAGAGGGGCTCCGATGGACTCTGTACTAAGATTTTAGCGAAAATTTAATCAAAGCGGGTGTCATCGCCAACCCCGGAATGTTATACCAGGAAGCTAAGCAAAGTTACTCGCTTTGGTACAAGTGAACGTTAGTATAACGCGACAAAGTTTCATGGTAGGAAGGCAAATGTTTGCTCGAGACAGTTGTGGCAAACATTGCTCGTACTTGGAGAATTCCAAATTTAGATTACATATTCATAACAGGCGCCGAGGATCTGCTCATTTCGTAAATCCCAGCGGAGACCGTTAACTTTTGGTATCATATACTTGCAAAACTGTCGCAGTTATGTTAATCACAATTACATCAATGCAAATTATGACAAAAACATATGTCCACCATATACACATTCTTTTTAGTTTTGACATAGGTCATTTTTATTTATTTATTTATTGAATTCAACAATTAGGATGTCATCCTGGAGAAGGAGGTAAAGGGAGCTTATGACAGACGCTACTCCCTGTCGCCGGAGGAGAGGAGGTGACAGGAGGTGCAATTTTGCGCTCCTGCTCTCCCTCAATGAAACCTTCAAGTCGGATTCATTCGGGGCACTAAAGCTGAATGCGTCAGCGGACATCTGATCCCCAACACCTGTATAAAGAGGGTCTCGCTGGGTTATATTGGGTATCCTGGTTTAAACAGTGAGTCCCACACTGATTATACAGTTTATACTTTACAGTTGCCAGTTGGATGCCAGTTTATACTTCATCCGGCGTGCATGAAGCATTTCCCAGGGAAAATAAAGTTTAATTATTTCGAGTTAAACCCTGTCAGGGCGTTGCAAACACAGAATTTTGAAACAAAAATTTCTCAAAACTATTTTATCTAAATTTCAGCAGTAAGTATCTGATCATGTGTAAATAAAATCAAATGAGTGTTTGATTCAAAAATACCCCTTTTTGCACACTTTATAATTGTTCGCGCTTAAAAGATATTACCGCATTTCTCATATTAAAATATGATATAGACAATATATAAATTATGTTCCAAAGTAGATAATTTTAATAATAGTAACAATCTGGTGAGAGTCAGTCAGTCAGCAAGGAAGTACCGCCAAGCAAAGAGATTTGTATTCCAGTGCAATGTTGTGTAGAAACCATAAGAGGTAAATAATCTCTTACCAGGTTAGCACGCTTCGACCTTAGACTGTATCATCATCAAGTTATTACTTACCATCAGTGTGTGACAGTTTTTTGTCAGTTTCTTCTCAGTAGAATCAACTTTCCGAATTGGTGATAGAGTTGCACTAATAACCATTTGTATAAGGAATAATTTAAATTTAATATTAAATACAGGTGACAAAAATGAATTGTTTCGTATAATCGAATTATTTAAAAACGGTAAGTTGCAGCTCTTCAACGTTCCACTACTCGACACAGATCTCCTCAATCATAGAAGAGAGGGTTGTTAGAGCATAAACCCACCAAGCTGCTCCACTGCGAGTTGGCAATCATAGTGCACTCTCTATTCCTTCATCCTCATTGGCTGATATAACGGAAGTGCGACACGGCCGGAGAGAGATCAGACGCAGGACTGACGGCTTAACGTGCTCTCCGAGGCACAGGGATGGACCACACTGCCAACTTCCCAACTGCAGGCAAATGTTGAGAAGATTTTTAATAGAAAAGTAAAAATCCCGGACCCGGAAAGTCCCGGAACTCAAACCCAGGACCTCAGGACTCTGGCCGAACATGCTAACCACTAGACCAATGAGGCAGTTATGTATAAATTTATTTTAAAATTTCTCCGGGTTATTTTCTAGCTAAAATAAGAGACAGTATGTATGCCTTTCCTCCTATGAGACTATTAATCCACGTCAAAGCTAAGGCGACAAAGGCAAGTCAGCTCATAAAATTTATAGGTGATCGAATGAGATAATATGGTCGACGTTAAGAAGAGCTTAGACAGTTTGAAAATTTAAATGTGAAGTAAGTTTTGCGAGATTGTGCGGTATAAATCAGTGCGAGACGCGGATGGCGGGACGGCGCGGGCGCGGCCTCTACGTCAGCCCACGGCAATAAATCCGGGACTCCCTCGGGCTTCTACACCTTCCTCCGTCTTCATATACACGCCTCTCGTTACTCAATTTCAGGTATTCTCTTCAGTAATCGACTATCGTATATATTATTTAACATAATAATTAAAACTGCCTCATCGGCCTAGTGGTTAGCATGTTCGAACACAGACATGAGGTCCTGAGTTCGAGTCCCGGGTCGGGCTAATTTAAAAATCGATATTGAGATTTCAATTAAGACTTTCTCAATATTTTCCTGAAGTTGGGAAGTTGGCGGTGTGCTTCACCCCCGCGCCTCGGAGAGCACATTAAGCCGTCGGACCTGCTCTTGATCTATCTCCGGTCGTGTCCGATTTCCGTCACATCGGACGAAAGGAATGAAGGAATAGAGAGTGCACTTGTATACTATACCTGCCAATCAGCAGTGGTGTGTGAGGAGACCTGTGCCCAGCAGTGGGACGTTAATGGGCTTCTACTTACCTTACCTTTTACAATTTAAAAGTCGCTCCTAAGATATTGTCATTCAGATAATATCGCAAGACATTTTAGTTTGTATAATTCTTTTCAATACATTTAAGATGGATAAGAAACCTGTTTTTCTAAAAAATATAATTTTAATCTTTTAAAATGACGTAGAATTACATAATATAACAAACAAAACGATCTATCTGAAAATTATTAATGTTATAATATATATATTAACCTGAAAAACTTTTATTTACTCGACTTTAAAATTAAAATATCAGACATTGATTTTCTTTATATATATATATATATATATATCAATTATTTTGTAAGACAGTGTTACAAAGAAAAAATACTTAATATTATACTACCTTTTGCCTAATGATAGGTTTTTTAAGAATCATGTTATTTGATTTATAAAAGTTCATTTGGGTGATATAATCATGAAAATTACAAAAACGTCAAAATGTCGAAAAGATCGTTTATACATATGGGCCGTTTCTTTTTTTTAATGTGTTAAGTTTTTAAAAATGTATTTGCTCTTAAGTGGACGCATAAAAAAGTATAAGTTTTTATTAGTGATTTGTACAACAAACGTATAAGGAGTGTGTGAACTGATAGTAGGAATTAAAAAAAGGTTTTACAATTAAATAATAAACTTTGCAATAGCTAGTCGTTTTCTTCTATCTGTCAACTTGTAGCTTACAAGTTATTTCCGCTCGCTCCGCCTAATTCTTTTTCACGCTACATTTCAAGAATCTTATTTTTGTAATTACAAAAATGTCTATTAAGCCGACGTTATCCTTAATTGCTGGACATAAAAATTCCATTTAAATTTCCCTTTTAACGATCAAGGCGTCTGTCTAATTGTTATAATACACTCGTTTACGTATTTTTATCGCTGGCAAAATGATTAGAACGTAAAGGTACGTCGCGTTTTTAGGTATTTTCGTAATTAAAGTTTCCTTGCAGAAGTAAAACAATATTGCACAAAGGGTGTTTCGTTTGGGGGGGATTAGGGTGTGAGCCGGTTATTGAAGAAATGGAAAGAAAAGCAATTTACTGCTTATCAGGAAAAGTAGCGAGCCGTAGTTAAGGGTCACTACGTAAAAAGTAAATAAAGAAGGAAGGAACTCCTTGAATTACTTCAATTTACCATCATCAAATAATAGCTATAGTAAACCAATGTTTTGTTTACTACCGTATGATAAGATACCCATATAAACATAAAATATGTTGTTACCTATAAACTTTTAGTCTTTAAAATACCCAAATACTATGCCCCAAATGGATTTTATAACAAAAGTAATGCAAAGACAGTTTCAAACTACAAAAATATTCACGATGTACTTGAAATTTAGCTAAGTGTACTTTTTCGGCATTGTAAGAGGCTATCCCCCCAGGATTGGTTACTACGTAACTGACACCACGATCATCTGCTAGTAAATAATAAAATATATCTGAAATAAAAGCACTGCACCTACGTTTAAGAAAAGCTTACATTTATCACGCGAACATCCATATTTAAGCGTCGTAAGGATTTGAGACCTATTCAAATACTTCTTAAAAGATTCAATAACATTGATCTTTAACAAAAACGCTTATCTTATTCACTAATAATCTAAAATAGGGTAACTAATTTGTAACACCATTAAATCTTATAATTTCATTCAAGTTGCAAAATCTGAGATAAATTAAATGTTCAAGATGTTGCTTATTTGAGGTGTTCAACCCAAAAATAGATTAATCTACAAAGTTACTCTATTATAAGTTGTTAGGCGAGTTAAAGTGAAATTGGTTTAAGTCGACAAATTCCGCTCGTAGTTCGACGACGCGAGCTTCAGCTAACTTCAGTAAGACAGTTTTCCATGACAGCTACGAAACTGCTCGTAAATAATATATTAGGTTGATGTTGACTTTAGGCTATTGTAGACTTCATAAAATGATGCATTAAGTTTGCAAGATTGGAAATGAAACTATTAAGCACAAACTATAATGAATGATAAACAACACGTATACCTAAACAAGTAGTACAAATAGATTAAACTGATGTCCAACGCCATCTAGTACAAACTTTTCAAACTTAACTTAAATTACACAGAAAGTCTTCCAGTAAAAGCCAAACTGAAGGTCTACGAAGCCTACGTCTAACGTGGAATGTTTTTTGATAGCATTTTCAGTCATTTAGGCAAATTGTTTTACAAATAAGAAACATACCCGCACTGCTCTTTATGAGTGAGATTTCCTAAAATTTATTTTTAATAGTTTCCATTATGATTTTTTTATAAACACCCCGCAACCCTCCTTGCTGGTAGAGTTTCATAAAATCCATTCTTAGCTGACCTCTACTCGGCATAAGTTTTTTTTTTTTTTTTTTTGCTGACAGATTAGCGCTTCACTGTGATCTCACCTGATGGTAAGTGATTACACAGTCTAAGATGGAAGCGCGCTAATCTGTTAAGAGGCGATATACCCCTTACGGTTTCTACACAGCATCGTACCGGAACACAAATCTCTTTGTTTGGCGGTACGTTTTTGCTGGTAGGGTGGTAACTAGCCACGGCCGAAGCCTCCCACCAGTCCAGACTCAGACAAATTAGAAAATACAATTTCCTAACTTCGTCCTACCGGGGATCGAACCCGGGACCTCCGCTAGCAAAGCGAATACTCGCACCACTGCGCCAGCGAGGCCGTCAAATATAGGCCGTAATATTCCCACCAAATTTCAAGTCTCTACGCCTTATGGTTCCCGAGATATCGTGGTGAGTCAATAGATACCTGGATATCTCTTTGATAAAGAGAGAAGGAGCCTAAAGCATTGGGGCGTAGGGTTCTGCGCCGACATCGTCATTAGTGGCATCCATAATTCTATCTCCATACTGTGCTGTGGGTAATGTTGGTGCAATGAAACACTTTATTAATTAACTCAGATTATAATGTCGAATCCCTTAATGTTCCCGATAACAATTTAAACAAACACATTAACAATAATACTTAGGAACGCGACAGTTTCAATAGTCGACGGCTCTGTCGGACCGTCCTCCGAGAACTGGAGAGACGCGCGCTGGACCGTCACTATTGATTCTGCCCCACGCCGATAGGCAGATGGCGCCAGTGTTCCATAGACTTTTACACTCCGAAATATATATAGATTAGAGAACTTACATGGAACAAAAAATACAAAATATGACAGATTTATGTTGAAAAATTATGTTTAGTAAGAATATCATAAAATGATAAAATGTCGCTAAACTTGGTGAAACCCGTATTTTTCAGCAACAACACTCTCCTTCTTATAAGAGTTATAGTTATAAAAACAAAGTGTATCTCCTCGTATCTAAGCTTGTGAGTGTCTGTGTAATTGTATACGTTTTATTGTTGTTAATTTATTTACACTGGAATGCCAATAACTTCTCGCAATCGTGATATGTTTGTTGTTGACGCACAAAATTAAATAGATATTTGTTTATACTGTAAAATTATAAATGACAATTTGTCAACAAAATAATTGATAGCGTTTGAAAATTACTGTCCACAAACTTATAATGAATATGAAAACGTATAGATATTTATTATCTCCGCACATAATTTTATTCTTTTATTGGCGTCACCTAAACTGCATGGCAAAAAATTGCATTGATGAGATGGGGTGCATTCTGTCACAGCTGGGGTGTTAGGGTCGCGACCCGGGGTCAAATATTTGGATGTCAGCCCTGCTATCTATCTATCTACAAAGCTGTTATAAACGAAGCAATTAGTTTTGCCATTAATTTTGACGCATAAAAACATTCTACGAATGTGACTTGACAGTACCTCTATTGAAAGTTTTAGTTCTCGTATCTCGAAATAAAATTAACAATGTTAAATAAAAGAAATAACATTTATATACATATTTCTTATTTGCAAGTAAAATATTTACACACCTCTTCGCCTGGTCTCAAAGTACTTTTTCTTCACAGAACCTGAAGGTGCAGTGCTCGCCATTATAGTTTCATGAGTCAATGTGATTTCCTCAAACTGATTCTGGACATTCTACATCAACTAAATACCTATGTGAAGTAGAAACATCTATGAAATGACGACCTGAGTGTATTGTAAAAGCCCATTTAAATGATTTTTGATCACACTTGAACTTTATCGTGTGATAACATCTTTTATAACATGATATAATCCTTAATTATATACTAAATAATATTTTATATACATAAATCAATATATAAAACTGTTTTAACGGGAACATACAACGATGGCGTTTTTATATTTTGCCGAAATTTCGACCGGTGTCGATATTTCCATCCATGCAATTGGGTCGAAATATCGACAAAATACCAAAAACGCCATCGTGGCATGTACCAGTTAAAACAGTTTTCAATATGTCTTTAAACCACGATTTAAGTTAAAAACTATTAAATATATAAACTTAAGTAAAAATATAAGTTATCTTTATAGCTTTTCCACACTGTAATTGTAATTTACGTCTGATGATGGTATTAAATAACGAAACTTAAAATCTAAAGTTACGAGCATTCCTTCGCGCCCTGATCCGAGAAGAACCCACAACTCAGTCAGGTATTTTGTATTTTTTTGTTGTTACCATCATCATTACAATGTCATATTAGTTTAATATATTTTAATTCAAATTAGAGCAATATGTTCACTCCCATAAGTTTCTATCGTCTAAGTAATCTTGCAACTTATACAATACAATTTTTCTATCAACTTTCTTTTAACAAAGACTTTGAATTTATTAAATGAGATATCTAGAACGTCTTGTGGGAGTTTATTATAGAAACGTATACAGTTACCCTTAAATGAGTTGTTAATTTTATGCAGCCTACTAGAATTTATAACATGTTTGTTTTTGTTTCGTAAGTTATATGATGTTTATTCACTCTTTTTATTAAAAGAGTGAATGTTTTTTTTATGTACGTACAACAAGTTTTCTGACTATAGTCAATCAAAGGTTTACGTCACGCAAGTCATAGAATTTACATTTTTGTAATATCTTCAAATGCAACATTTTTACTTATTTAACTGTCTGATTTAACTCAATTTCAAAACATTGAAAATATAATATTCAAATTCAATTTAAAACGTCAGTTTAGCAAAAATAGATAGATACTAATTCCGTAACACATAACATTTTTCCCGTTATAATAAATCGCCCAACCATGATTAAACCCCGGATCAAAGGCCTAATGTTTATGAATTGTATAAATTACCGTCCAAAATTCGCGCTCAATCATTTGTAGCTAATAAAAATTCATCCAATGTTCCTTGTAACGCTGCGTCAACCTATCAATCAGTTTAAAAATTCCCTGTTGATCCCCTTAATTTAATCAAAAGATCGCTTTAGCTGGTCATGGGCAAGAAAAAACAGGATGACGTCACTTACGAAACGGTAATATAAAATTTTCAACGGCAGGACCGACGGCGGAGGGCGGGGCACGCTGTAATATCCTAGTCGAGCACTTAACCAATAAATTACAATTTGACAAACAAAACCCCACACGTAAGCTTGCAGATTTATTGCAAAACTGTTCATATACATTAGTAATTACTTCGTTGCTCTATTTGTCAGCCATCTAGAATACAAATCAAGAGGTCCCAAGGTCGGGATTATGAGAGTGTGAAAATGTACAGCAGCTAGGTATATAAAAGGAGTCTCGATAAGTTATTACAGTTTTCATACAATTATATAGGAATCAATTTATAAAAATGATCCTAAAACGACACTGTTATTGTGTTCAACAAACGTTAAACTAATACTATATAATTTGTGAGCACCATGATAAATTTGTAATGGTCTTTCCGATTAACTTATAGACGGTATAGTATAAAATGTAAGAAATTTTCTTGTAAATAAGTAAATTTATTTCTATAATATAATTATTATTTTGGCTTAGAAATATAACTATATGACTTGTTTATTTTAAGCTATATAAATGTTGTAAACGAATTAACATGATCATTAATAAATTGAATCATAAAGTACCCAATGCAAATTATCTTGTTCTTGGAATAATGAAACATACAGAATACGTAAAAAAATATGTACATAAATAAAATACAATCTTTTCTAGGTTTTCACAAAGACATAGAGACAAACCAAGTCAAAAATTGCAGGCTTTTATTTAAAAAAAGGCTCCGCAACCAAGCAACTAATTCTTGATTTCATAAATTTTTTGAATCCCTTATAACGTCATTTAAATAACAATGCTTTTTATTTATATAATAAAGTGTAGTTAACAATAAAACAATATTCTAAATAGATATCCATATTATTTTGTATATGTAAATGAATATAACATTTATATAGGTAATTTTATTAATAACAATATTATAATTGTTACCTCGGAGGTGTTCTTTGCAAAAAATAACAATCCAGTGAAAAAGCCGCCCATGGCTAGCTTTTATGAATATTCATTTAATCTATTCCTAATATAAGTGAACACTCTTCCTACATAAAATTATTATATTACTGCATACCTTCCTTCTTAGCTACTCACAGTTTTTTTTAATAAGGGTGTCTGGAAGAAATCGCTATTAAGCGATAAAACCGCCTGTTGTTATTGACCTTTTCTATTTAGTTAAGTTTATGTATTACTTTAAGGGTGCAATCGTCGTCGTCGTCATCGTAGTCGTCACTTCAACCAATGGACGTCCACTGCTGGATATAGGTCTCACCTAATTATGTCATATCCACTAATGATACATAGGGTGCAATAAATGGTATAAATAAATAGAATTAGCTCTACTTTACTATCCTTAATAATTTACTTTTTAATTCAATGACGCAAGTTTAAATTTCAAATTATGCAGCGCCATATGTGCAAAGCTGACGTAAAAAAGTTAATTGGTATCTTTATGTAATGAGTTTAAGAAGTTCGTGACAGATGGCGCAGGAATTGACTTAATTGAAGTGAAACTTCTTAAGGTGCATGAGGGTATAACTTTTACGGATGAAACGCGTGATTAGCGTCACGATGTGCAACGTATTTTATGCTCTTACGTTTGTAGGTTAGGTAGTTATAATACTTACAAATTACATGTTTCCTTTTTATTGCTGACAGTTTTAGCGCTTGACTTTGATCACACTTGATGGAAAGTGATGATACAGTCTAAGATGGAAGCGCGCTAATATGATAAGAGGCGATATACCCTCTTACGGCCTCTACACAGCATCTTACCAGAACACAAATCTCTTTGGCTATATTACCACCCTACCAGCAAACACGCTGGTAGGGTGGTAACTAACCACGGCCGAAGCCTCACACCAATCCAGACACAGACAAATTAGGAAATATAACATTACAATACATTTGGCGTTTTAATTTGCTACTCGTCATTTAATAATTTAATATACTATTTCTCATAACATATAAGATAAAAATATTTCATAAATTCTCATTTCTAAATTTTAAATTCAAAAACAAACAATTAATAATTAATAATTTCTAATATTGCCAAAAACACGTGGCATTTTTATTTACAATTCGTCATTTGAGATTTCAATAAATTATTTGTATTAAATATATATTAATATTTTAATGCCAATTAAATCCAGTAAATTCCTAACATCTTCCCTTTTCCCTCCTTCTAAGTCTTGAAAATTTAAAGTATTAGATTTGAATGAATATAAACAAGACTTAATGGTAATAATATAAACCATTAGTTTGCCAAAGAAGTTTCACTTCTGACACGTGTACTTTGTACACACGCACTTTTAATTTAATTTCCTTTGTATCTTAAAATAATCATCATAAAATTTATTTACACATTTATGTAATAAATAGGAAATCATTACAATTTACAATAACTCTCAATAAAAATCTGTCATTGTAATCGTTTTATAAAATTATTTACGCTTATGGAGAACGTGTAGGATAAGGAAAGATTGATACTAATTACATTACAGATACGAGTTCAATTGACCCCAATCGGGTGTACGTAGCCCCCCAGGTCCGCACCCCGTGGGATGTAATAAAATTTGCATACTTTTAATCAAGGGCCGTGTCGCGGAGAAGTTTGCCAATAACGGACCGCCGTGATCGATCTCGTGCCAGCTTGTCGTCGCATTACAATGCTGTTTGTTGTGCAAACGCCGCAACAGACTGATAATGTCCCATCATAAGAACGGGGACGTTTGTAAATGTCTGCTACTTTTATCTAATAGTGAAATAAACTGTTTTTATTTTACGTCACGAAACGTTTATGTTATATGATTGTTACTATTAGGTTTTAGAGCCGCTCACTAATTTGTAGGTTAAGTAATACTATTCTCAGTTTCTTCACAAATATATTACACACTTTGAATGACTTCATAAACAATACTGACGTTGATACAAACTAAGAACTCTTACTAGGCGAATGTTCCTTAAGTCGCCTGTGCTACATTTCCTATACCCCCCATGTAAAACTCCCTATTTAAAAATAAGAAGTCCACCAATCATAGTCGTCGTCAATACGACGACTAAACAGAAGTTTTGATTAAATTTGAGAATTTCCGGAATAGCGTTAAACCGGATATGATAACAAAGACCTCAGTATAATAAACAAATATAGTAGTTAAATAGCAATCCAACAAATAAAATAATAATGATAAGCAACGATTGTACATCCACTTAACCCAATAATTAATAAATAAATGGATATCTTGTTGACGACGCATTGTCGGGCATACCATTCGTTCGAGACAAAGTACAACCAGTTATACTCATATAATTTCCATTTGCTTTAAAATGAGTGCCGCTAATATTTTAAATTGTTCTCTTCAAAATCTCTAAGTTTAGAAAAAAACTATTATTTCAGGGTACATTTTATGTACACTCACCGCCAGAGGAGGCGAGGTACAAGGCAGCGCCTTTTAGCGTAAGCCCTTCCTCCTTCGAGAATTCTCAGCCGGATTCACCCGGAATACCAGGGATGAATGAGAAAGTTAAACCTGGTGCTTCATTCTTGGATGAAGTGGATTTCGCTGGGTTTTAGTGGGTATTACGTGGCCATCTTGTTCGTCGAATTTAATAGGTTAAGTGTGTGTTGAGTATACGTCCTTGTAATACTTGTATATTGTGTCATATCTGTAAGAATACGAAATAACTAAAACATAAAATTTGAAACCATAAAGTGTGCCAGCAGTAACTTTTTGCTCAAACACAGGCCTCCTCCCTCATATGAGAGAGTGTTAGAACATAGACCCACCACGCTGCTCCACTGCGGATTGGCAGAAGACACAACTCTCACCGTCCAATGATACGGGAATCCGACTTTACCGGATAGAGATCAGACGCAGAACCGACGGCTTCACGTGCTCTCCGAGGCACGGGGGAGGGGGGTGGAACACGTCGCCAAGTTCCCAACTTCTGGTAAATATTGAAGAAATCTTAATAGAAAAATCAATATCGATTTTTGAATTGGTCGAATCCAGGACTCAAACCCGGACCTCATGTCTGTAGTCGAACATGCTATCTACTAGAGCAATGAGGCAGGCTTGATACATAATAGACTTACATGATAGAAGACAATACTCTCTCACTCCAAAGACATTAAAAACTGTATGAAAAGTTACATGATAA
The DNA here is from genome assembly GCA_015832385.1 of Elymnias hypermnestra. NCBI lineage: Eukaryota > Metazoa > Arthropoda > Insecta > Lepidoptera > Nymphalidae > Elymnias > Elymnias hypermnestra. The sequence goes on from JACTOM010000070.1 coordinate 3,503,362, forward strand.
GAAACTCTTAATACATTTAATAAATAACAGAAAAGTCTATCATAAATATTGCAAAGGAATCCTGCGGCGCTATAAATTAGTTGCTATCTAATATAAAACGACAAAACAGCTAGAGAGGAGCATCAGTCGCCCGCCCGCCTCTCCTCCCGTCTGTCCATCTCCGCTCCGCATTAATCGTGTTTAGTTAGCGGATATTGGCGGCGGAAATTCAAATGCAATCAAATGAAAATAGAATTTGTAAAAAAGCAAAGACAACAAACCGACAGGCGTCAGTCTAGCGAGCGTTTCCCGCCCGGCCCTCCGCCCGCGCCGCACGCTGACCGTACTTACACGATTTTAAATTGTACATATCTGAAATTCCGATCTGTCGCGCACCCACCCTGCGCTATGAAATGAAACGAAATAAAACTAGGACGACACGGCGCGCCCGGAAAAAATCAAAATCGAAATTAAAAATAAAAGGATTTTTCGACGCGAGTGAGGGAGGCGGATGTAGCAATGTTTGCGGCCGTCATTCAATGCAGTCCGCAATAAAAACATGAACTGAGCGTCTACATATAAATATGTGCGGCGGGATTGATTGGAATTGAAATATGTGGGGTGGGTTGGGGGTGGTGCAGGAATCGAAGGTGAACGCTAAGACTGTAATCGGTTTTGCCCGGGGCCGGCCGTACCGCACCGCTCACAATTAAACTTTGTTTGTACATGTGTCGCTGGAGATTAGCCACAATGCTCTTTTTAAGTGGACCGGCAATGGTCCCACATGCAATTTAAGAATCTGAAACACGATTTGGTTTATAAACAGACTGTTTTGTTAAAAATCGAGAAAGAAACCAACGACTAGTATCCACGTTTATGTCGACATTTAAGAAACTATACGTTTTAGAAAGAGAATATTAATGACAAAAAGAATTATCATGATCATTCAAATATTCGAATTTGATATTATTCATTTTTTATACTGTATAATAATTATCTTAAAGATATAACTCATGAGTTATATACTTCATCGCAGAAGAATACATCCATAAATATTATGGGTAATCCGGCAAATCCACAAATCTGTACAGATAAAGATAGTAGGTGCGCTTAAAGATGTAAATGTAGGCAGTTGGGAACGGCGCACGTCCATAAATCATCAGGAGGGGGTGCTGATTGCCTGCAATTATGGCATTAGCTTCCATGCCTAATTTTATATTGCAGTTATTTCCCCTAAGTAACAAGCAGTGCGTGGTCAAGCAGACAATACTATAAGTAGCTACATTTGGTAAATTTCTATACAATAATTAAATTTCAAAGTTAAAAAATATATATTAAAAACGTTTAAAGCGTTTACATAAGCTCCCAATTGAAATCGAATTAATGAAGTAATATTTGATAAAAAGCTGTATTTTTTAGTCATTTCCTCCAAATAAGTATATGAAATTAAGTGAGTGGTTAACACAACATTTTATTATCTTATGAAAATTTGAACAATGTATATATAAAGAGTGTCTAAACTTATTACCATAAACTCTCCTTATAAGTGATTCTGATTTTTTAGTTCCTACTATGTTTAATAGGAATTAAAAAATAACATGTTTTAAAAAAAAATTTTAGAAGATTTTATTAATTTTTTTTATCAGTTTACACGTTGTGATACAGATGATTTCTCAATAAAAGAGGTCACATAACGCAATTGATTTAAGGTGACAACTAAACTCAGCCAAATAAATTGTCCTGTTCCGTAAAAAAAGAATTATAAAATATAAAATGTTTTCCTAGAACATTGGCATAGGAAATTAGAAAATTCAAAAATCTGCAAGTGTCATATTTATGACAAATTTAAATCGGCATAATAAAACGTATAAACTTAAATCAAACAATACTTCCTAGGAAAATACTCCGCAGGTCGTAAGTACCTACGCATGTTAACTAATCCATCACCCTTGGCATAACAGCTACAAGCATGAAATCTTCGGGGGGCAAAGGAACAAAGATAAGTCCCGTTTAACTTCCGTTTCCAACTTATCGAATAATTTAACTGAACATTTATTTTTGCGCGCTCATCAATCAAGAGAACTCGCTCCACCGATAAGCCTCGCCTCGACGCCGAGAAATGACTAGGCATTACATAAATCCCCTTGGATGATGAAAAGTGAAGTCTAACAGATAAGAACCGACAAAAAGTTACGATGAGAAATGAATCGCGATTTATATCCGCGAGTAAGGCACTGTTGGTGCTCGCTCCTGAGCCGTGACGGGGACCGCAATCTCCACCATATAATAACGTAAATTTAATTTACCTCCAAAGACCCATTTGATGGCAATTTCCCTTTTTTTACATGCAATTTTATTCAATAAATATTATCATTATAAGTGTTCTCTTTTGTTATTTAACTGAAATCAGTTTTGACGTTATAACATTTTACAAATCCATGGTTGCCAACTGCACGCACTGCAAAGCATTACTTATTGTTACATTTCACCGGAGCTAACCGTGCCAGCACGAGCGCGAAACAAGCGATAGAGAGGTGCAATCGGCCCAAGCGATGGGCTTATGACGTCACTCAGTCTAGTTTAGTGAAGTGAAAACTATATGTGATTCCCATTGATTATTACAACAACAACGTAAAATTATCGTCCGTTAACCGACTTTGCAGACAAAATTTGTTTTTTATTTTATTGCTGGTGATTGAATCTCAAATGAGGATAATTTACCTCATCCCGTTATTAATTTATAAAGTACAATTTATTAAATTTGCCCTGCCAGGACTTAAACAGCGGACCTCTGGTACTAATCTAGTAAAATGTATTTATGAATTATTTACCGTTTGACCTAGACAAATTAAAAAATGCAATTATATTTACTTATATTTGCCAAGGTAGAAGGTGTAGAAAGTGTTGCCAAAAAATCTTAGCCCTTTTATTCTGCAAAGTCCACTGATTCTACAAATGTCTATGGGCAACTGGATTGACTACGAACAAATATTTCGAAGACCCTTACATATAAAAAATCACTGCGCATTTGAGACATTTTTGTAATTTCGATGGTTATCTCACCTTGTTCACCAAATATCGTTTCTTTTAATCATATAGCCATTAAAACGAGTTAATTAAAAACATATCATTTGTAAATTACTTGACATTTTACACGTGGGGTCCGTCGGTATACTTGTTTGTCAATTTATTTCTATAAAAAAGGTTGTTTCGTATTTTTCTTAAAAAAATCCTACAAAAACCCGTTTTTAATCGAAACTTTCCTCCTGGCGGCCATTATTAAGATAAACAGTACAATACATAAGCCTATCTCGACATTTATTTTATCACGGGTTCACATCACGCGCCGCTATTCCCTGTTATGATACGGCCCGTACCTGAAGCTGAAAGAAAAGCCATAAACCTGTTCGAAGCGTTTCTTCCGGCGCGCCGGAGCGTCGCGTACGCGCCCCGACTGGTAAGCAGCCCTTCGTCCCGCACACCCCTCGCCCCCTGCTCCCCGGCCACCCCCCACATCTGCCGACCATATTTTCCACTTTATGTGTGACAGTTGAGGTAATATCGAGACTCTCTCCGCTCTCTGATTGGACGAAAAATACACATTAAAGGAACCTGCCGGTCGTGTGCGAGCGATTCGAAACTGTATTCCCGTGGAAAATGTCGGAAAATATTGTATTATGGGGGTGGAAAATTGCCACCCTTCCTCCCGCTCGCTCGACTCGGCAAAAACTGTCGAGTATTTGTTTTTGATGAAAACGATTTATTATTCTACGTGGGTTGGAGGCAATAAAGATAAGCCAGCGAGGTGGCGGAGCCTTATTACGGCTAACCCTCGCCTTTGTTTCCTTATAAAGAATAATAAATGAGCCCGCCACGCTTATGTACCAGTTTCTTAATTATTTATTTATGTGAAAGCACTGTTAATATTTGCAACACCAGTTCAACTTTCCCAAAATTGACTATCGTTTGCCTAACATTCGTGTGTATATATATCTTAAGGATCTTATTACATAATACGTAATCTCTTTTAATTGCTTTGACAAAATTTTATCGTTAACAAATTGGGTTATAATACACAACTATTTTATATTAAATTTAAATATTGTATTAGTATGTTGACTTTTAAATACTGTCTAGGTTAAAACGATTTAGGAGGTTAAGTAAAAAGTGCTATTGGATAATTCACATATCAATAAATTCTTGATTAATATTAAATGTCCAATAATGACGCCAATCTCCTATAGTCATCCAGGCAAGAGACATAGCTGTAAGTGTATGCGCTTACGTGGATAATCTTATGATATGATACGACACCAAATTTGACATAAATGGAAAGTGACGGGGAGCAGAACTTTAGATGGTTTGAGGAGTAAAGAGATTCACATTAACTTCTTAAATTTGGGCATATACTAAGAATTTTTTCACAGAGTAACCCGATATACAATTTTTAGACTATGGGATTCTACGAAAAAGACACAAGCCCAATAAAATGATAAGACCAATATGCTACAGACGATCAGTATGCTGTGTTACATAAGATCGAGTGTGTTTTAGACCATAAGACCGAAGTAAAACATATATTACATATTCAGGAGTGTTGGTGCTAACACTTATGTATGGTAGTGAAAGTTGGGCATGGCAGAAGAATCACATAAGTAAAATAAACGCAGTAGAGATGAGCGCTTTGAGAAGTATGAGTGGATTGAAACTAAGTGACAAAGTAAGAAATAGTGTGATAAGAGAATGTTGTGGTATAAAAGAAGATGTAGTTACTAAAATTGAGAAAGTTATGCTAAGATGGTTTGGGCACGTAGAGAGAATGAATGAAAGGGGACTGACAAAAAGGATTTATGAGTCAAGAGTAAATGCGAAAGTTGGAAGGGGAAGACCAAGGCGAACGTTCCTGGACCAAATCCAGAACATTTTAAATAAGGGTCAGGTCAAGAGTTTTCTAAACCGACGAACTTGTATGAAAGGTTGAATGAGAATGCAAGATATGCAAGGATCGTGGCAAACGGACGGACGTGGTCTCTGCCTACCCCTATGGAAATGAGGCGTGATGCTATCCTTTTTTATGTATGTTCGCCTCGCCCGATCACACTTTTCCTAACGCTCTCGTAACACATTCCCCAACTTTCTCCTCACTTAATGAAGGTTTACTTTAATAAATCCTATAGATTTCTCGTATTCTTTGAGACGTTTAATTTGATGTCCGCGATGTTGTCTCGGATGTCTCGGATACAATGTTACAAGCTACCAAAAATGGAAATGCAATATCGCTAATTAATTATAGCAACCAAAATTAATATTACATAGTTAAATTAATTGCCTCTCATAAATATATTCAACCGTAAAATTTCAATTATGCAAAGCCGCAAGTGTTCTATTATGATATAAAAATAACACTTTCAAAACCGGCATCTACAATGTCAATATAATATGGCCTTATAAATATAACGGTTATTTGTATAATTATAGACCCCATGAGGTGTTACATTCGTGGCTCCCTGTGGCGCGCACGCGTCGTTTATTTTATGTACTCTAATGCGGACACTGTCGGCAGGTTTTTTGGATTATTTTATCATCTGCTGCGGTTGATTAAATATTTGTCGTTGTATAATGAAATGCTATAATAATAAATATTTTTTTTCTGTTTTTCTTCCAATGTATTTTTTGTTTAAAACTTTGGAAGATTTATAAGACGATCGTAAGACCTGTCATCCTGTATGGATCAGAGTGCTGGGCCACCAAAGAGGAGAATGAAAGGAAATTGCATGCAGCGGAGATGCGAATGTTGAGATGGATGTGTGGAGTGACAAAATTGGATAAGATTAAGAATGAGTATATTAGAGGAAGTGTGAAAGTAGCACCAGTGACCGAGAAGTTAAGGAGTGGAAGGTTAGCCTGGTATGGACATGTAATGAGAAGGGAGGATAGCCATGTATGTAAGAGGGTTCTAAATATGATGGTAAGCGGCAGGGCCGGGAGAGGGCGACCAAAAAAAGTGTGGATGAATTGTGTGAAAGAGGATATGTGTATTAAGGGTGTGAATGTAGAAATGACAGCGGATAGAGTGAAGTGGCGAAAGGAAACATGCTGTGCCGACCCCACCTAGTGGGATAAGGGCAAGAAAACAACAAAACTTTGGAAACTTATTTTCACGACAAGTTTTAAAAAACACAATATTAAAAGGTGCTCTAATGATAATATTTGTAGAAAACAATTACATAAATATAATAATAATAAGAAGAAGAATATGAATTCTAGCTTTTATCACCTTGTGTAAACATATGATAGACCAAACTACCAAAATTAGAAATAATATGAAATTTAAAAAGATGTGAAGGCACATTTGAATAAATATTGAAGTTGTACTTCTTTTGGGACGGTAGGGGAAAATAATGAAAGTAAAGTATTACGATGCGCGCGCACACCGTCATAAAAAACCGATACCCTGAAGTTAGCTACAGTCAACATTTTAGTTTTTTTAATATCTTATAATTATATAAAACCTTAATTGTTTTATTATATTACTTATTAGATAAATTGTGACTTTGAAATTATCAACGTGATATTCATCAAAATTATAACTTTCAAACTCAACCATAGAAAACAGATTATAAACTGTTTATATCCGATGATAGTTTACATTTATTATTTTCGAATCTTTGTTCTTTGCCTTGCATTGAGTGAACGAATGATGGATGTCTTTGATTTGACAAGCTAACAAAAACTACGGCGTGGATTTATGGTTACAGTTTCGAAGATACAAACAGTTGCTTATATATTATTTTGCATATTTTTATGCAATCAAGCTTGTATTTCAATAAGACATTAAATAATCGTGCTAAAAATTGTGCTATCCTATAATAATGACTGATAATTTAAAAGTTCCGAGACAAAGTTTATGCAAATCATTGTTTGATAAGATTTTTATCTTTTTACGCCAAAGAAGTATAACATGTAACGCGTGTACATAAGTACACACAAATGTTTTTTAATAATTAGGGTTTATAGCTTCGTCTGTATTTAGTGAAACTTGTTAATTTGAATACAAACGGACAATCCAATTTTATTTTTAACCGACTTCAAAAAAGGAGGAGGTTATCAATTCGTCTCTATGTTTTTTTTTATGTTTGTTACCTCATATCTCCCGACTGGGTGGACTGATCTTGATGATTTTTTTTAATGAAAGTTGGTGCTCGTCATAGGGTCCCACTTTTTTAAATCCAGTTCTGATAATGGCATCCATGAGAAAACCGGATAAGTGTTAAATTTTCATTAAGTATGTGCGCGAAAATGGACGAATAACTCAAGATCACGTCAACCGACTTCAATGATTCTTTTTTATTGGATAGGATACACTTCAAGAGTTGTTTTGTGATAGTTTGGTTAGGTTCTGATGATGGATTCCATGACAAAGTGACGGAACTCTTCAATTCTTAGGAGCAAATCAACGATACTGGGCAGAATGTTCTATAAGCTATCCAGATATTTGAGTTGCCTACCGTAACTTCGGTATGGTCAAGTGCTAGTCGTAGTTAAATATGAAGATCAATGGAACTCCTCAACGGCTTACAGTAAGAGTGTGATTTTTGGCAAAATCTATAACTGTTTGTAATCAATTGCCAATGACCTTACGTTTGTTGCTGCATTGCAATATATGAAAGGTGAATTATGTGTGAAGCGGTGGTATAAGGGTTTCGGGTTCGATCCCAGGTGTGGCGATATTAATGTAAATTTAACTTTGTTAAGTTTGTAAAGTTGTTTCATGTAAACGGTGTTACCTCACGAGAAACGCGTTTTAGGTGTATATATATTGAAACAAATTTGTAAGTTTACTTCAGATTCACTGAAAATCAAAAAATAAATATAAATTTTAACAAAAAAAGAACCGCATTCAAAACAAACTTACAAATACATTAATATACTCTACTCTTGGCTGACACCGACTCCAAATATAAGAATACGAAGAACACTATAAAAGAATACGCAATTATTTCTTACTTTTTAGAGTATATTAATGTATTTGTAAGTTTGTTTTGAAGGCGGTTCTTTTTTTGTTAAAATTTATATTTATTAATATAACTAAACCTATCCATAGACCTCCTAACAATACTTCTTGTAAATTGTTGAATTTTATTTGTTAACTGGGTAAAGGTAACCATGGATTCTTATGTTTACAAAATTTTGGAATTTGCTGTTAACGGATCCGATTGGAGAACTTGTTTCGTTAACAGAAGTCCCGCATTCGATTCTCAACAAAGCAAATTTAGGCAATTGTATTTTCTATTTTCTTTACGTCTGGACTGGACACAGCGCCAAGGAACAAAAAATTGTGTTCCGATACAAGACTGTGTCGAAATAAGATAAATTACCTCTTTTCAGGTTATGAGCTGTGGTCAACGTTGAAGCATTGAAGTCTCTCTATGAGGGTTCTAGTGCTTGTGTCAGAATAAACGGGGCGTACACGAAGTGGTTTCCTGTCGAAAGAGGGGTTCGACAGGGATGTGTTGCGTCACCATGGCTGTTCAACCTATTCATGGATAAATGTTTGACAGATTTAAAAGAAAGTATGTATGGGTTAAGAATGAATGAATTACTCATCAAATGTTTACTCTACGCTGATGATCAAGTAATACTTGCGTCATCCGCTAACGAGCTTCAGGAGATGCTAAATATTATGAATGAAGCTTTGAAAGGGAAAGGAATGAAAGTGAATGTAAACAAAACGAAAGTTATGCTTTTTGAACGAGATGAATCTATGATGAATGGCAATATTTTGATAGATGGGGAACAAGTGGAAGAGGTGAAAGAATTTGTATACTTGGGATCTAAATTTACAAAAGATGGAACATGTGAAAGTGATATTGAAAGGAGAGTGAATGCAGGGAATATGGTAAATGGTGCTCTGCATGCTTTTATGAATAGCCAGATGGTGTCTCAAAGGGCTAGACTGGCAGTGCATGCTGGAGTGTTGGTGCCAACACTTATGTATGGTAGTGAAAGTTGGGTATGGCAGAAGAATCACAAAAGTAAAATAAATGCGGTAGAGATGAGAGCGTTGAGAAGCATGAGTGGATTAAAACTGAGTGACAGAGTAAGAAATAGTGTGATAAGAAAACGTTGCGGTATAAAAGAAGACGTAGTGACTAAAATTGTGAAAGGTATGCTTAGATGGTTTGGACATGTAGAGAGAATGAACGAAAGGAGACTGACATAAAGGATTTATGAGTTAAAAATGAATGCGAAAGTTGGAAGGGGCAGACCAAGGTGAACGTCCCTGGACCAAATCCAGGACATTTTAAGTAACGGCCAAGTCAAGAGTACTCTAAACCGACGAACTTGTATGAAAGGTTTAATGAGAATGAAAGAAGCGAAGGAGATATGCAAGGATCGTGGCAAGTGGAAGGATGTTGTCTCTGTCTACCCCTATGGGAATGAGGCGTCATGCTATGTATGTATGTATGTTCCAGGTTAGGTGGCTCCCATTTTAGATTGTATAATCCCACGTGAGGTCACTAACGCAAACCTCGCAATCATAAAAATACCTAGGTGATTATATATATTTTATAAAAACTTGTGAAGGGTATGCAAAAAGTCATAGTCTGGTATATAATGAGAAGAAGAGTGAATACGTTGTCTTTAAAGCCAAGGGTATACCAACGAATGTATGACCCGTAGACAAGTTACTTTAATTTTTCGACTAAAAACGTCATTCTCATACATTTTTTGAGCGTTAACAATCTTCGAAAGTAACTTGTCTAGAGGCCCAGCTTGGTCATAATATTAGGCTGAATGAGGCACATCTAAAGTACGTTGATCATTGTAAATACTTAGGACACGTGGTTACCAACGACCTTAAAGACGATGTAGACACTGAAAGGGGACGAAGAGCGTTGGCGGTGCGGTGTAATATGTTGGTTCATCGGTTTGCTCGTTGTACCGAGGAAGCTAAAATTAGTCTTTTCAAGGCCTTTTGTCAGAGCTTTTACACTGCATGCCTGTGGACCAGCTATACTCAGGCGGCGTAAAATGCACTTCGCATCCAATATAATAACGGGTTCAGAATGTTTTTGAGCTTGCCACGGTATTGTAGCGAGCCAGGAATGTTCGCAATAATTCAAACTGACGATTTTTATGCTATCAGATCAAAGCGAATAGCGTCACTAGTGAAAAGGGCTTGGGCAAGTAACAGCATTCTGAGCATATTAATGGCAGCGTACGATTCTCCGGTATATAAATTATATATTAAATTGCATGTATTCCAGTAGTTAGTTTATTTTAAGGACTTTTTAATAGGAGTCCATGTCATTAATTTGGTTTGCTTAATTATATGTAATTTAATAGTATAAGTGATTTAGTAAAAATTTGTGAAATATTTTTAATTAAGTATGAGCCTTTGTTGCTAAATAAATCAAAATATTATTACTATATATATATTTGACACATCATAGCATTTATAGATTCTTTGAAATTAAAAGTTAAAGTCACTTAACACATCAAAAATTTTAGTTTACTGTCCCCAGTACAATTTTTAACCCTAAAACGACGTTATGCGGATGCGGTATAAGTTAACTCGTGCTATTAAACGAACCGTTCCTATACCCATGATGAAAGTGCACCCTCATGATACCAGACAGAGAGGGACACACACCGCGTAGTATTGAGGAAAGGGTGGCAAAATACTCAACTGGGCATAACTCATAAATAAAATACAATATGGTGAGCAAAACATTGAATTATGCCGGTATTATGTCACATTTGGCCTTTGTGAATTAGTCAAAGCATATCGAGGGGAGATATTCGGATGTTTGTCGCCGTTGTTAGTGAACGATACGGAGAACTGATTTATTACTCCTGTATTACTTGCAATAAATGTATGCATAAAAAATTGGATGGCTGTCGTTTGTTTATTTAATACATAGTAATAGTTTAATATGGACTTCATTAAAGAAATTGTATTAATCTGTGTAATCGATTTTTGAAGTAAAACTTCTTTAGGCGCATGATGGTAAAGTTTTTACGGATGGAACGCATGATTAGCATCACGAAGATGTGCAGCGTTTTTTATGTTAATTCCTTTGAAGGTAAAGTGGTTTTAATATTTACAAATAACATGTGGCATTTTAATTTTCCACTCGTTATTCAATAACTTTTTTCATAAAACATAAAATTTTCTAAATTTTAAATTCAAAAACAAAATTTTATGAATAATTTCTAATATTGACAAAAACACGTGGCATTTTTATTTGCAATTCGTCATTTGAGATTTCAAGGAATCATTTGTATTAATTTTCAACACTTTTGATATTTTTATGACCATTAAATTCCTAATATTAGACGTTTATCCTTCACTCTAAGTCTCGATAATCTAAAATTTTAGATTTGTATAAATATAAACAAGACTTAATTAGTTAGTTTGCTAATGAAGTTTCAATTCTGACAGGTGTGCTTTGTACGCACGCTTTTTTTTAAACTTAAAAAAGGTATTTTGATGATGTTCATAAAACATTAGGAGATTTATATTAGTCCAAATGTTATGTCACGACTACTCAATTATACGATAAAAATTAAAATTTTCAGATTACAAAAATAACGCCTTTTTATATCGATGCTGGAAAACAAACATGAAGTAGCCCGCAAACCCAAATATGATCAAAAGAACAGAAAATTTTTCTTTTACTAACTATATTTGCATGTTTTTCAAAACAGAGACGAAACATCCTTAAGTTTTCTTAAAATTATATTTGCGGGTTGCTACGTACATCTTTTCATCCACAATTCCTCAGTGCCTGAAGACTAAGGTCTTCGAACAGTGCGTGTTGCCAGCGATTACATATGGTTCCGAGACATGGGCGCTGACTATGGGCCTAGTAAGAAGACCCAAAGGGTAATGGAAAGGGCTATGTTTGGGGTTTCCCTACGTGATCAAATAAGAAATGAAGAGATCCGTAGGAGAACTAAGATCACCGACGTAGCCTACTGAATTGCAAAGCTGAAGTGGCAATGGGCAGGGCCCATAGTACGCAGAACCGATAGACGTTGGGGCCCGAAGGTGCTAGAGTGACGGCCTCGCACCGGAAAACGCAGCGTCGGCAGACCAGGTGGACCGCTGACATCAGGCGGGTCGCTGGCAACTGCTGAATATAAGCGGCGCAAATTCGGGCCCATTGGAATTAATTAAGAGAGACCTTTGTCCAGCAGTGGACGTCCATCGTTTGACACGACTGAGTTTCTTGCCGGCGTCTTCTCTGTCTTTCGAGTCGATGATTAATTCATCACTGACGGTCAGACTTGACGGTTGAAAAGAGCTCGCAGGGCCTACTAAAACAAAAAATATTTCAATTTTGCAGTAAATAAATTTTATTCAAATGATAGATATATGATTTGGACATCTCTATATCTACACCTGCATTTATATTTAAGGATACTTTGACAACAAGGTACGCACGAGTATTCAATTGTCTGTATTGAAAATACTTCAATTTATAAACAAAATGCTTATTCCACTTTGCTATAAAGGGGAAACCAGCGAGCCCGATTCAGCGAAATCATAGAAAAGCACATAAATTGGCGGGCATTAACATTTCCTTTATCCTACGTGTCGGCATATGACGGGGGCGCTCGCTGCCGCCGCCCGGAGCCGCCCAAGACAATAAATTTACATATTTCACCCCTCAAACAGACCTTTTTTGCCATTCCACAGAATTACGCACATATGGGAATATTCTGTTGAATATATCAGCAGTAAGGAGATATACTCTCGGAATAAAATTATCGCCACCAACACATTTACGGTTGAGATGCGTGAATATAACCAAATGAAAGTTTCATCAAATTTCAAATAGCAAAATTATTGCTTTACAAAATATCCTTTTTATTTCTGACAATCTACAAAATCATGGTAGTTCTAACATATAATTTGAGAGTAAGATAAGGTAAGTAGCAGCCCATTAACGTCTCACTGCTGGGCACAGACCTCATCACTCATATGAGAGAGGGTTTTAGAGCATAGATCCACCACGGTGCTTCACTGCGGATTGACAGGCGTAGTACACAAGTGCACTCTCTATTCCATCACTCTCATAGTCGGATGTGACTGCAGTCCGACACGACCGGAGTGAGATCAGGTGCATGACCGACGGCTTAACGACTCCGGGGTGGTGCAAAAGCTTCCCAACTTCAAGCAAATATTGAGAAAATCTTAATAGAAACCTCAATATCGATTTTTGAATTGGCCCGACCCAGAACTCGTACCCAGGACCTCATGTCTGTAGAACACGCTAACCACTAGACTAATGCAGCATCTTTAAGTTTAAATTAAAATTATTTTGCACCAAAATTAAAAAAAATAAGACATTAAAAAATCTTAACCAGTTCTTGATTTATCTTATCGTTTAATTGTTATTCAAGTATGAAAGGGTTTTATAAATACTATTATAATGTTTTTCTCACGTAGTGCTTCACCAGGTCAGTGCTTTCCCATATCAGTATTACACATAGTATCAAGCAAACTAATATATAATTGTACACATTAAAAATAAAATATCTTAAATTGCAATACCGAAATCGGAATACTCAGAAACAAATATTAAAAACGCGTTACGTAAGCAGTTTCCTTAAATTACGACGTTATCGTTCTACGTACTTTATCGAGTTCATAAAATTCGTACTCATTACACGCTAACACTGTTAACTGTTATTTTTATTACAGAAAAACCTAATGACAAAGGGTTTTTTGAAGTGAAACTTCTTTAGGCGAATCAGGGTAAATTTTTTACGGATGAAACGCGTGACTAGCGTCACGAAGTAGAGCAACGTTTTTTATGCTAATTCGCTTGAAAGTATATTTACAAATAATATGTGGCGTTTTAATTTACCATTTGTCATTTAATATACTATTTTCCATAAAATATAAAATAAAAATATTTCATATTTTCTCTTTCCTAAATTTGAAACTGAGAAGCAAAAATTTAATTAATAATTTCTAATATTGGCACAAAACATGTGGCATTTTTATTTACAAATCGTCATTTGAGATTTGAAAAAATTATTTGTATTTATTTTCTACGTTTTTAATATTTTAGTTTCGAAAATATAAAGTTATAGATTTGTATAAATATGAACGAGACTTAAAATTACTTTGTCAAAGAAAGAGAGAGAGAGAAAACACTGTATTGCATACAAGATAAAAATAAAAAGACATATAAACTAAGATATAATATAGCGTGCAAAGGCGGTCTTATTGCTACAAGCAATCTCTTCCAGACAACCTTATTATGTAAAGAAGCAAACTAAAATATATAATAGGACAGAACAGGGCCAAAAATTTAAATATAATATAAAAAAATATTTTTTTTCTTTTAACTAATATATTACACATAATATAATTATTATATACATAAATATCAATATATGTATAGATACATATTGAAAATATATACACAAAAGATATGAAATAAAAAAAAGAAAGAAAGAAGTTTCACTTCTGTCATGTATATTTTGTACGCACGGAATTCTAATTTGTTTTTTCACGTAAGCTTCACGTCTAAGGAAGTAGTCCAGATAAACTTAATAACTTATCTACCGGAATTAGGACTTCTTTGTTATTTTGGTCCAATATTTTTGCACCAAGATTAAATATGTATTAAATAACTTAACAAACAATTTTGATGAATTACCTAATAGAGTACAATATAAAATAATTGATTAGGAAGAGGCATTTGTAATTAGTATTCTAGTCATATAATATACATGAGCAAATACACAGATGGAAATGTAATTTTGCGGTAGAGGCGAGGGTGCTTCAAAGGGTCAAATCAAAATCATTTTCACAGTCCAGTGAAGCGGTATACGTACAGGCAGACACAGTACCTTACGGCAAATGAATACCGCATTAGCGCTTTTCATGTTTCTAATCGTCTGCAACAACATTCAGTATTGTCATAAGTTTGACAGCTAAAGCTAAAACACACTCTTGATTAAGTTATGTAACGGGAATAACTGCCTCATTGGTCTAGTGGTTAGCATGTTCGAATACAGACATGAGGTCCTGGGTTCAAGTCCTGAGTCGGGGCAATTCGAATTCGAATATTGAGTTTTCTATTAAGATTTTCTCAATATTTGCCCGAAGTTAGGAAGTTGGCGGTGTGATCCACCCCCGTGCCCCGGAGAGCACGTGAAGGAGTCGGTCCTGCGCCTGATCTCTCTCCGGTCGTGTCGGAATCCCGTCACACCGGTACTATGCCTGCCAATTCGCAGTGGAGCAACGTGGTGGATCTATGCTCTAAACACCCTCTCTCATATGAGTGAGGAGGCCTGTACCCAGCAGTTGGACGTTAATGAGTTACTTACCTTACCTACCTACCTAACGTACTCGTATATTCAATGAAACTAAAAGTAAAGGAAAAAAATTTAAAGTGCTTGCGTACAAAGTTTCAGAAGTGAAACTTACTTGGCAAGCAAATTTTTAAGCTTTGTTTATATTTATACAAATCTAAAAATTTCCGAGACTTAGAGGGAGAATAAATACAATTGTCATTAAAATATTACAAGTGTCGAAAATTAATACAAATAATTTATTGTAAGCTCAAACGACGAATCGTAAATAAAAATGCCACGTGTTTTTTGTCGATATTATAAATTATTAATTAAATTTTGTTTTTGAATTTTAAATTTAGTAATATATTAATTTTATATTTTATGAAAAATAGTATATTAAGTTATAAAATGCCGAGTGGAAAATTAAAATGCCACATGTTATTTGTATTTACAAATAACATGAGGCATTTTAATTTTATTAAAACTACCTAACCTTCAAACTAATTAGCATAAAAAATGCTGCACAACTACGTGACGCGTTTCTTTCGTAAAAGAATTACTCTCATGCGCCTAAAGAAGTTTCACTTAATAAAGCATGCAAAGAGAGGGCATATATAACATACAAAGTCAGAGAAGTTTCATATTTACAATTTCCATATAGTATTGTAGACTGTAGCGACTCCAGTATTATTAATATTTTGAAATTGTTAAAAAAATAAGAAAGGTTTATATTAAACTTTAATCACATTAGACTAAATATATTTTTAAAGTTATTACGAATCATAATTTTTGTATTGAAATTGATCTCACTTAAATCTAAAACAGCTGTGTCTTATATTAGTTGATGTAAAATCTTTTTACTCATCTTAGTTATGTACAAAGCACTGCGAAACAATTTTTAAAGTAGAAATTATGGTTTAACGTGAAATTTCTTCTAAGAATACTAATTTGAAATGGAAATTTGTTAAAGGCTCACTATGATATTTATTTGACAGCAAATACCATAAAATACACTAAATCAAGCCGTTACTTTATTTTTATTGAAATAATATACACGTAAGTATGAATATATATGGGACCTGGCTAACTTGTCAAGTGTCACCCCTAAATAAAAAGAACCTAGAAGATTCAATGAAACTTTTCACACTTCATACTTAGAAAATTTTATAGCTTATCAATTTCAAAACGTATTCGTATTTAAACCGAAAAAAGAATTGCAAATGAAATATATTCACATTTGAAACAGAGAATAGGTGAATAGAACTAGCAGCACTGGAGAGCTGAACGGACGACACTAATACTCATTAGAATTACAAGCCGAAACGAAGCGGTTTCAGTCCACCATACTGCGTCCTGCACGTACTATGGATTTACTACTATTCTAATACGACTGTGCAATTTCGTCTCAAAATTTTATGTTAATGTAAAATGGACACTGTTTACCTATTAATATTTTCAGTTAATGTTAGCAATATATTAAAATGAAAGATAATAAAATTGATTGTAATGAAAATTAACTTACGCATCGCGAGGTCTCCAAAACTTTATTTGAAATTTATCATTGACCCATGAAAAGTTTGCATCAGATTATATTACATTGAATGCTATAGTGTCACATTATTTTAAATTTATTTTATATAAACTACAAGTAACTGACGTATGACTGAATAAAAGAAACCCAAAAGAAACTTGTACATACTCAATCAGGTACCTTAATCAGGTAACGCGTTTATATTTACGCTAGATTATAAGTGATATAGACATATTTAATGATGGAAAGTCCTTAGTCAAGAGAAATATTACATCTTGCCTGTTAAGTAAATAGTAAAAAAAAAAATTGTTGAGATAAGTGCACGATACCGCTATGTTTTAGTTATAAGTGGGAACTTTACTGGTGTATGTGTTAGTTTTAAATGAATACCTATATTAGTCTATAAGTGTATTTTTTGTTTCCCAAATAAAAAAAATTGTATCATAATAAAAAGAACCTATGTTTAATCCAAACATGTATGCAATTTCTAAGAATCGCAGCGTATCCCTTCTAAAGGCAGTGAATAAGAAAAACACTTTATTTACATAATTTATAAATAGTAAAGTTTTCAGAATTAGGTTAATTTATAATAGTTAGTTGTGTACTTTACTTACGTATTTAATATGTAGTTATTCACTGCCACAATGCCTTTTTTGTATTAGCTATATATTTATTTTTCTTTGATATTATAATAGTGCATAAAAATATATTAAAAATAAAAAAATTATAACATGAGCATTTGTTTAAAAGCATGTAATTGGCGTAAAGAAATAACTTTCTTCTACCTTGTTAACAGCCCAGAGACTAAAGCAAGTCGGTTCACAGTAACTTACGCATCTCATGGTTTTTAATAATATTTGTTGTATTTTTGGCTAATTCATTGGTCTAGTGGATAGCTTGTTCGCCTACAGACATCAGGACCTAGGTTTAAATCCCGGGCGGGCGTATTCAAAAATCGATATTGAATTGTATATTAAGATTTTCTCAATATTTGCCCGAAGTTGCGAAATTGCAGGTGTGCACCATCCCCGTGCTTCGGTCCTGCGCCATATCTCTCTCCAGTCGGATTGCCGTCACGTTGGACTGTGAGAGTGAAAGAATAGACAGGGCACTTGTGTACTATGCCTGCCAATCCGCAGTGAGTCTATGATCTAAAAACTCTTTCTCCTATGAGTGACGACGTCTGTGCCCAGCAGTGGTTAGTTAATTGACTACTACTTACCTCATTGTAATTTTCTGTAAAAACACATAATTCGAAAAAACATATCATCACATGTAAGATGTACAGATGTATCCCATTATGATTCAGTATGGTGGGTTGTACCACTTCGCTCTCCTCTATAGACGTATTATTATCAATATATTAGATTTTACATCTACATTGTTACATGACTGAAAACTATGGTGTTAATTATAATACCACACAATATGTTCAGTGTCTGTTATTAATTATCCATCAAGGAACTATTGACACATAAGGTTAGCGTTTAGATAAGCTATGATGTACATATATTTATCTTATTTTAAAATAACAATTACTTGCCGTAAAAGCAATGTAAGGCATCTGTATTTTATATGTATGGCGAAGTGCATTTCAAAAGCGCCTGGTGCCAGCTCAATAGCTGCGGTCGGAGGCAATGTAGATGAGTTTACGTTAGGCGCTCACTACCATGTCGCTAATCTTTCACCGGTTCAGTGTAGCTGTTCGTTTCAATTTCCCCCCATGTATTGTAAATAATAAATGGAAAATTTAAAATTTCCATAAAAATAAACATTACATATAGAACCTCAATATTTTACCAAGGTTTTGCGTGTTGTAGTCTTACCTAAGATTAATAAAATCAGTCTCAAAGTTAACGATCAACTTCTGTATTATGAGTATAGAAATTTCAGATTATATTTATCTCATCTATATCTGACTTATCAGGAATACAAAAAATATATCATATTTATAATGAATTTTGACATTGTAAAAGTTCAAACACCTTCGATGTGATATCCTCATTAACGTCCAAGTAAAAGGTTAAAAAAATAATATTTAAATATATACAATATAAAATATTATTTATTTAAAAAATAGAAGACATGATGGCACACTGGATAAACGCGTGAATTCTTGTTAAGTTTTTAAATTATCTGTGTAAAACTTATTTGACTAATTGTTGAGAAACTTCATTGTGCTTTTCAGAGAAAGAAAACCTAATGAGGATTCGTAGTGGCGTAGCGTGATGTATTTATGCTCTAAAGATCTTCTCTCCTACGAGTGTGGAGACCTGTGCCCAGCAGTAGGATATTAGGCTGCCACGTAGCTTTTTTTCTTAATAAAATAATGGGGAATGTTAACCGTACTATGACGAGATTTCTGTAGCACTAGAGTAAGAAGGAATTTAATATACTTGGTATATTGCAAAAAGTTTCCGTCTATTTCCTGATTCGAGCAAATGTCCGAACATTAACCGAAAAGAATGTCTAATATTATTTTCTCCGATTGTATCTTGGCGTGTAGCGAATGCTGGGAAATATCGCATTCTCTGCACGAATTCCACCACAATCGATAAGAGAGATGACCACTAGCCGCGGGAGCGGGGAGGGCCGAGCGGACGATGGGGAGACTGTTATTTGATTAGTCTTACTGAGAATGAGCTCGCCTTCACTTAATGGGGTGAGGGCTTGTAACCGGACCATGTATAATTTTCGAAATTCACTAAACATACAGTTGAAAAGAAAATAATAACAAAAATAGTGTAAAAGGTACATAAATGTATGAACTGATAATACAAGAGATCAAACAGCTTATGCGTAACACGATATAAATACACCTAGTAGTCAAGTTTTTAGAAATGAGTCAGTGATTGAAGCATTTTCCGTTATATCGACAAATTATTATAAGTTAAAGAAAGTTATGTCTACAGTTTTATTAGAAATATCCTTAGACTCTGGGCTTCGGTAGGGTGCCCATATTAAGAATGTCAAACAAACTTAGTTCAGCTGTCAAGAAAGTAAGGCAATAAATGTTGAAACTGCTAAAATGGTGTATTGCGCTTATTTTCATAGCACTATATCTTTCGGTATAATATTATGGGATAAGTCGGCGGATATTGAATATCTTTATGTTTCAAAAAAGAGCAATACGTGCCATATATCAATTGGGATCTCGCGTTTTCTTAAGAGCAAAATTCAAAGAAATATCAATTTTCACAGTACCGTCGCAATATATATTAAATAACATCTTAAATATCCGTGACAATATTAATTTATACAGCAAATGGAGCGAAATTCAATTTATATACAAGAAATAAAAAAAACCTTGTAATGCAATATTTTATAATGAAGAAGGTTCAGAAATCATTTGTCGGATTTAGTATACGCATTTTTAATATGATACCCGAATCAATTTTTGATTTGCCTCCACATAGTTTTAAAAATTAGTTGAAACCGTCCTATAACAAAAGGCATATTATAATATTGAAGGTTATTCAAGTGACAAAGCTGTTTGGACTTGATTCCCGTTGCACATGAAAACTAAACACATTGTAAGGTACAAAAAGTATATTTAAAGAAATAACCGTTGAGTTTCTTGGGTTTCTTCTCAGCAGAATCAACATTCCTAACCGTTGGTAGATTTATTATCTACGGACAAAGTACTGACGATTCAAAAGTGTTTGAGCCTACTTGAATAAAGACTATTTTCATTATAAATATTTCATTTCATATCATATTTCAGTATATGTGCCTAAAATTCTGAACGGCTAGACCGATTTTTTTTTGATAAGCCAATTCAGGTATAGATAATCTAATCCAGATTTTCCCCATATTATCACAACATCGAGTACTACGTGGATCACACGTCCGGGAACAGCCAGTAAATGCTCATATATTTATACTAGCTGAACCCGCGCCTTCGTCTGCGTGGAATATTTTTTTGGTAGCATTTTCATTAATTTAGGCACACTGTTTTACAAGTAAGAAACATACCCACACTGCCCTCTGAGGGTGGAATTTAGAAAGAAAATCTGAGCAAGTTTTACATACTATCAAAGACATAGTGTTTAAATGTGAAATTTGAATTTTTTTAATGTGACAAGTTGACTTTTTTCAAATTAACACATTAATTTCGTAAACTTCGGTTCTTAGCTAACCTCTACTCGGCAAAAGGAGTATTTCTACCATATTACAAGTCTCTTCGCCTTTTGGTTCCAGTGATATCGTGATGAGTCAATAGATACCTGGATCTCTTTTATACAGTTATCCATTATATGGTATTGTTTCCCCAAAGGGCCGTGCAGTGTCAGACCATTTTGAAATATAGAACTGAATTAGGCTCTCATCATCTTAATAGACAGACATTTCGATATAAATGAAAATGAGTTTCGTTTCAAATTAATTAGTTGCACGTTTCCATTATAAGGACAAATGTAGAAGCGACCGCTTAATAGTGCGGTGGAAAACTCGCTAGTTTTAGCTCGCGAGAATAGGGCCGACGAGAAATTGCGGATAGACATAATCAGTCTTCTGGCTTTGAGGCCACAGCCGCCCTAATGTGCCACACGCCTCTTCACCTGATGAATACACACACATTACGATTCGCTGATAGAATTCAATATCAACGTTTCATTTAAGCGTAATTGAAATGTTCAATTTCCGCGTTTGTTTTCCTTCTGTAACTAAAGTGTTTTCATTTTGAATTATATTTAAGTAGTTTTCCAATATCGTATCGTTATGAATTATGTGTTATCGTGTTTTAATTTGGGTATTGTACAGAGCGAAGACTGTAATAAATTGATAAACTAAGGTAATTTAATTCGAATATTGTTACATTCAAAGTGATATTTTCTAGAAGTATATTTTTATAATTATTATGAATTGTATACTTTTGGATATCATTCAAATATTGTATTCAGATAAAAAAAAATTTGCATGCTGTAACATCTTTTACTGTAATGTACATTGATCGCAACTCTAATCACGTAATTAAATAGATAATATCAATTAATATTAATATTATCCTTTTATTTGTAAATGTGACATTTGTTAGTTATCCTAAACAAATATATTCTTAAAATTCTGAAATTTGTTAAAAAAAATGAAATTGTTTTCATTAAACTTAAATAATTAAATAATACTTGAAAAAACTGTATTACCATCAAGTGTCGGCCACTACAAGTTTAAAAAAATGTTTGAAAACTTGTATGGATGACTCAAAAGGTGTTTTATCAACGATTGAATATTTTGCAAAGTAGGGAAATTTTAAGTAGACATGGAGGCAAAGCAAGTTTTATACAATTTTGTTTTTACCATATGTTAGTTAATAATAATATAGAATTAAAAACCCAATTCAGATAAATTTTTTCCATATAACTTTGAATTAATATCGTCTAGTAACTAAAAACCATTTAATTTTTAATTTAATTGGTTTTTCTTTTCGATGCTAAAAGTTGTAAAGGACATGTATTGTAAGATAAGAAATTTATTTATAAAAAAACCTATTTCTGTAACACTTAATACTTAGTTGAAATTTTCAGCATAATAAAAGGCCGTGGCCCGAGGGTGGCCCGTAATGATTTCGCCCAGATCTTACAAAAGGCAATTACAATAAAGTTCCATTCGCACACGCTCGTTAACTGGACAATATATCTCGAAGTCCTCAGCTAGCTTTGTCTCCCTTGCCGCCTATATTCAAATTTAAACTAAGGTAAAACACGTGCTACATAAATTATATATAGCAAGATTATTATATTTGTACAAACTCAACAGTTTAATTACATATTAAATGTCCTAAAGTTTATCCCCACTTCAACTCCACTCATAAGAGTGGGGTTGAAGCAGAGAAATTTCGTTGTTGAATTAGAATTAGTTATATGTAAGTTTATTTGAGTACATCACCTACCGCTAAATAAAAAAAAATATGCATCTATTTCTCATATCGACCATAGCCTGGAAGAAATCGCTGCTCTACCAATGAAACCGCTGATATGTAGTTATAATAAAGTTTCAAATAAATAAATATCATTAAATTGAATAATATATTTTTTTTATTATTGCTGACAGGGTAGCGCTTGAATGTGACCACACCTGATGGTAAAAGATGATACAGTTTATGACTTAAGCGTGCTAACTTGATAAGAGGCTATCCACCTCTTATGGGTTCTATACAGCATCGTACTGGAACACATAGCTTTTGCTTGGCGTTATGCCATTTCTGGTAGGGCGGTTACTAGCCACGGCGGAAGCCTCCTACAAGTCCAGACTCAGACAAATAAAAAAAATTTAATTCATCCTACCGGGGATCGAGCCCAGGGCTCAGGCAAAGCGGTTACTCGCAACATTGCGCCAGCGAGACCGTCAAAATGTATTTATTTATTACTTTTTATACACCACAATATTACGAAATACAGAGTACAATAGGCGGTCTTATAGCTTGGTAGCAATCTCTATTAGAAAATTTATAAATAAGACATTGAAAATATATTTAATTAGGTCCTCTCTAAACTTTTAGCCAAACGTGGTAGTTATGAAATACGTTACATCCCTTCAATTAAAATGACAGCTCTACCTTCTTTTAAATAACAAATTCAATTAAAATACCGTAATGAATTATGTGTGAAAACAAAGTATCACGTAGGTAGACGTATGCCGGGAGCCGCCCCGCGTACCTTAACTACCGTCAAGCGCACACTTTACGACCGGGGGATTAACCCATGTAACGAGATTCATTAATTCCTGTCGTTAAAATTTGTCGTTCTCGATTAATAAGGAAGTCCCGGGTACGCGAACGTTATTATCACTCGACCGCAGCGAGTGTCGCCGGCGTGTCCTGGGACTAAGAAACTTCCCACTCCGACTGCTTTATTTACACTATCGAGTAAATTAAACTCGCGCTCGAGTGTCGGAGGAAACTTTAACAGAACTTTGTGTGTAATAAGTGGTACAACAACACGAGTAGAAGAGCAAACGTTGGACGCGGTTTACGCTTCGCACTTCTCTCCCACTTAACTCTTTGGGACATATTTATTTGACCCTCCGGCGACCGCTGCGACACCACCCCGCGCCCCTACAGAATTAACCTAACGAATCAAAGGCGCTATTAAATGTTTCAAACGCTCGCCTTTAATAACACATACTCTAGTATGAGCCTACACTGCGCGTTCATTGATTGACTATTCTATAAATTTTTTATTCGGCTCGGAAACGAATGGAACAAAGAAGGCACGTACTTCGTTTAGATTTCCACTTTTCCTCTATCTATTTGTATGTAATTTTTAATGTGGGGTCAATCAGGGAGCTATATCGTATATCTCCGTCGGCCGAGGCCGTAACGATAATGAATCGTCGGTGTAAGTGCGCTGGACCGCACTCACGGAATTATTAACCGATGGCCTCCCGTAATAACAGCCCTCTTCCCAACTAACCTAAGACTTTATTAATAAATAAAGTTAATGGGTTTCAATTCATTACTATGCTTTGTTTTTAATTCCTATGATTTGATATCCTTTCATGTTATATTTTTATCAAATAAATACAGTTAGTAAAATCGTTATGTCTTTGTTTCCAATTATATCAAAAGTTCCGTAGGTGACCTTAATTTCCTCATATTAAAATACAGACAACACAGATTTTCTAAAAACACACTTTTTTAGAAAATCATAGTAAAATTACAAAATATTTTATTTCGATAAACTTATTTACTATACATTACATGTCGTCGAGTCCCTCTTTGAAGTATGACAATACCTGTGTTAGAGGTTTTCCCTGTTCCGAGTTACAAGTTTATGCATCCTAAAATTATGTTAGGAAAAGAAAATGCCGCTATGTTATATGTTAAAATTATAATGAAACTAAAACTAATTGAATATTAAAATGCGGGCATGCGTGCGTGCGCGTGTGTGTAGTATGTGTATTATGTGCGAGCGCGAATACGGTTAACTAAGAAGTTATTTTCAGATGATTTTCTGCATCATTTTTTAAATAATTTAAAGCACATGTTTTAAGGGCAATATTAAATTTATTACAATGGCTGCAATATATTTATTCGCGAGCAAAGACATTTTTATACGCATTTTAAATCAAATTATTTCTATAAAATTAAACAAATAGATCCACAATGAAACATGACTGGATTTAGCTAGATATTCATATAATTTCAATGATATCATCATTGTCTGCAATATATTTTACTACTAGTAAGATTAGCTATAATTTTTATATGTCTAAGCTAAGCTATCGCATACACACCACTGCCCTTATATGTTATTCGTGTACCACGCCTTGTTCAATTAATTTAAATTCGCATTCATGACCATTAGGTCCGGCTTTTGAATATAAAATTAGAGACAATTGCTTTGAATATATAATTTGAAACAACGGTCATCGTCTTAATTCAGTTTCAATTAGATTGCATTACTAATGCACGAAGAACAGCTTGTGTCAACCACAGCACCACATTTCCTTGTCCTTTAAGAAGACCCTCTTTTGTGGAACCTTGTGGAGACGCACCGGTCTTGTCGTCTATTTGTTTTCCCAACCTGTAACCCTCGTACAATTGTCCACTAAGTGTTGATTGCTTGTAAACACAAGCTTCTCTTAAAATATTTACTTGTAAGAATTGTATTTACCCAAACTTAACCAGCTAATATAATACGTAGTTAATTATATCCCAAATTTCAGCGTTTATATTCTGTTTATATAACATTCCCATACGTGTACAAATCGCTGCTTTGGATGAATAAGCACAAACATCAAAATTTTAATTAAAAACACAGAAAAAAATCACTGTAGTTAATATTTCCTTGTGTAAGAAACTCAAACGTTCAAAATTAACAATTAGGACCTTGCATTTAATTTTAGAAACAAAATCCTTCAAAGCTTTTTACAGGAGAGCTGCTCCTGTAAAATGAGCATTTTTGCATTTTGTCACTATACATCCAAACCAGAGAAATGTTCTTTTGGTCAATAATAAAATGGCATTATAAGACTGTTGGACTGTGAGGGTGTAGAGATAGGTAAATTAGAAAAATAAAACACTGTCTTCTTACCAGATGATTGATATGTAGAAATATCTTCTTATATATAAAATTCTCATGTCACATTTTTTGTACCTATACTCCTCCGAAACGGCTTTACCGATTTGTACTAAATTTTATATGCGTATTCAGTAGGTCTGAGGATCGGCTACTATCTATTTTTCATACCCCTAAGTGATAAGATTTTTATTTTTTTGTGATAGAGCACACAAAAATACATACAACCCTAAATTTTCACCTTTCTATCACCAGCCCCTATTTTCTAATAGCGATTAAAGTAATTATATGGCAAAACAACATTTGCTGGGTCAACTAGTAATAGTGGGAAAATTAGAGCTCAAACATCTAATCTAATATTTCGATTACGTATAAATTTCGTTCTTACATCCTGATCAACATATAAAGTGTGCAGCACAAACACTATATATAATATATATTATAAAAAATACTTTTTTGTTATTAGAAAAAACTTTATATTTTCTATATCTTATGTAATAATTTCTTTAAAAAAAAGGGGAAGTAGTGTGCCGCACATACACATTGTCATTTAATTAGTCTTTGTTCACCAAAGCTAAACTTATTGTAAATTCATAAACATCAGTGTGTCTTTGTACTTCATAATAAATGGTCGTCAACATGTAATCTCTTAAATACTCACCGCGCCATAAAAGCTTAGATATATTGAGCTCTGAAATGGAATCGTCTATACAAGCGGTGTTATAAACTAAAAAAATCTGTTATTATTTAAAGTTATGAAAAAAGAAAGATGGGTTTTATAGATGATGAATAGAATGTGAGACGAATTTAACGTAAAAAAAATCCCATGTACAGTATTTGTTATCGAACTCCTCCGAAACGGCTTCAGAGGTTTTTATGACATTCTTTGTGTATTTTTAGTAGATCTGCGAATAAGACGTAGATAGTCGTAGTTTTAATCGTCCTAACCTCACTTACAGTGTTATAATCACAATACCAAGTTGCGTAGAATATATATACACTAACAGAAACTTCGTTGTAAATTGCTAAAATAAAAGTAACGTCATGAGTTTATTGACAGATTTAACGTACTATGCCTGGTAGAAATTGATAAGACACACTTGAACCTTTTCGCCTATTGCTCGAAATTTATTACTGTTTTGGGTTTTTATTGTTCCGTTTTACGACCTCCCTGTATATAAATCGTATAGATAAAAGATGAATTCCGCGACCGCTGTCGCTTTATAGATATTTACCTTTATTTACTTAGCTTAATGCAGGGTTTTTTTATACAATAAATATATATTTACATTAAAAGACGTATAAAAGAAGTATATGACACCACCAGCCAATCAATCTTTACAACTATTGAGTCCATTTTGAGTTATAAGCTTTAAACTAAACGGCTTATTTTTCTGATATTTTAAGGGAACAGAGAATAACAAGCATTTAAGTAATATCACAACTTTACGGATCATTAATATTGTAGCATTTGAAACTCAACTGAACTGAAAAAAATGATTAAATACTCATATGTTATTTATAATATTATTATAGTTGTTTATAAAGAAAGTTACATATATCCCAATAAGTTAATATTTCAATAATTAAAAAATATCTTCGAAATATTGATAAAAATCTGCTATAGTACATGTTTTCATGAAAACTGAATAGTATTTGTTCTTTAGTTTTTTTTAACGGAAACCAGTAGTAGCATCATGTTTCCGAAATTTAGAATAGAATATACAGTTAACCAATCAAGTCAAGCCGTTTTAGCAGCCGTACAGATAGAAAGATAATATGCTTTATTGAACACCACGCTAAAAATAGATGCACAATTACTCAATATTAGGTACATTTAATGTGCAATTAAGCATTATCGCTCATTAGCAACCTCTTCCAGACAATCCTGGCGTTAGGAAAATCGTCAAAGAGAGAAAAGTGAAGGTAAGTGGTATGTATAAATTAATAGGCATACAATTTCTACATATATATAGAAATTATTTTTAGAGCAACAAATATCTGGTTTATCTGGTTAAACCAGATATTTGTTGCACAAAAAAGAAGCGTAAGAGCGATGTGCCAAACACAACGAAAAGATAGATGCAGGCCATACTTTAAAAAACTAAATCTTTATATATTTTAGAATTATATTTATTTTTAAAAAATAATGATAGCCTCTTTGCTCGAACAAGCCCAGATTGTTGTAGAGATCAATTTCAGATTCCAGTTCATGAAACCCCAATTTTTCAATAAAAGCGTCTGCGTTGTGGCTATCGAAATCTACAATAAGTTACCTGAAAATATACGAAAATGCCATGACGTCGATTTACTGTATGACTTTTTAATTTTCAAGACATTTTATATTATTAAATTTTTTTCATCAATTCACATATAAATTCAACATATTTTCGACATTAACTTTATTATAATTTTAAGTTGTATTCATTTGGTATTAGGTTTTGTAAAACATTTAAGTTGTAAATATAAGGCATTTAATTGCAATAAAGAACTTTTGAGTTTGTTAAAAATACGGTGCAGATACTTTACAAATACTCATACTCGTACATACGACGATTGCGACGAAATAAGTCTATATCAGAGAAGTTAAATTATAAGTTATGAATATAATAGAACTATTAAAATTAGAGCAGCGTACAAAAGTTCTTATTATGCCTTGTTGCATATATGTAAAATTTAGGAAGGCAAAATATTTCTCATATACTCGTAGGCCGGACACAGCGACCCTTTCACGATACATCACGCAAAATTATTCTTGGCAACGGTTGCACAAGCGCGACAGAGACGGCGCGAGGCGCTGACCCTTAGCTCATAATGTACGGTCCGGTTAGGTACACGACTTACGGAAAATGGTACCTACGTAACACCCGCGCCCGCACCCCGTGCATGAAATGCTTATTATACGCGGCACGTACACTGCCACCCCGCGTTTTCCACCACGTCTCATCTCCCTCGTACCCACGTGCTCACTAACCTGTCTAACAAGGACGCTACACTGATATTATAGCAAATCGAGGATTGTTATGTCCGGTCCGGCAGAGGTCGGCGTAATATATGACCACGGTATTCCGGGCACATATATTAACAGGGAACTCGCCTCATACGAAAAGATCTTGCACGATGGAAACAAATGGCAAGGAAAATTTTGTCGGTGAAATTCATTGAGATGGAAGAAACAAAAACGCGGCGAAAAATTACCGCCATTTTTCTAGTTGATCTGGCTTAAGTATAATTCATTTGCGTTATACTTGTCACAACATTTATCTATTCTTTAAATTATGGATCATAATTTTAACGTTTTGTACGATTGTTTCTCGGTGGCGCTTTAAATAATTTAATCCGCATATATTCACAAACTTTAATACTTAAAAACAAACTAAAAAATATCTTCAAAGAAAGGAATCTTCATAACATTAATATATAAAGCGAAAAATTCAGCTGTAGTGTAGGCATAGTTATAAGATATTATTCCTAGACTTAAGAGTATATAAACAATTGTAACTAGTATTAAGAGAGCAATTTAAATACATATTTCAAAGTGTAAAGACGTTTAACTTATCTCCCTCCACCGAACCTAATACAGCAAATATCAGCAAATAGCAGCTTTTGGTGGATATCGGTGATAAGGAAAAGTGTAATTTGTCGAAGTGAAAGATCATGTGAAGAAGAGTTTATATTTTTAGCTGATCATAAAATTTTGCGTTAGTTAAGCAATTAATATACACACCAGCATATTTAGCGGAATATAAAAAAACTATTTGTTATCAGTATCATATAAGGTTATGATACTGATATCAAACCTTTATTTTTTGTATATGTTCCGAAAATATACCGGTGTGTATAGATAAAGATACGAAGATACAGTATTTTATGAACAAAAGTGTCTTCAGCAGTTAGACAAGAAATGTAGTATGTACAAATGAAGAATGATCACCGTTTTACTAAAGGTCTCTTTAGATCTTTAATACAACGGAGAATGGGGCGATAGCCCTTCGAGTATATGACACGTCAACATAATTGAATGATGAATTTCATACTTTTTGCACCAGAAAGGTCAGTGTGGAAGTTTTGTTCACTGTCGTATATTTTTATTTAACTTCAAGAAAAAAATTTGTTAGAAATCAAAATTAAAAATTATCAGTTTAAAATGGTCCATTCTAACATATACTTGTATTAAGGTAATGTTGATTAAGAAACTTAGCCTTGTCACTTTAAGCTCACACCCAAGTAAACACTTTGCTAAAGAGGTTTGTATATTTTGTTCAATGCTTAAATTACCATAACACTACACAGAAAGTCCGATTATACTGATCTTAGCACGATGGCTATGCAGTAAAGCTACATTAATAAATTCTGTGTATTGTGTAAATGTTTCTGCTTAAAAGTACAATCACGCCCCAACGATAAATGTCTGAAGCGCAGTCAGCCGCGCTACCTAAACGAATTTAAATAAAATCGGGTATTAAAATCTCCAGGCGATCTTGCAAAAATATACCTATGCCAGAAGAGATTTCAGTGGCACAAAAATTCCTTAGACCCGTCGCATTATCGAGGGGTGGAACTCCTGTTTTCTTTTATAGCTGTCGTACGGTATAATCTTCAAGAAAAATGCGATATTTAAATGAAGTGAATTCCTCGATGGGGATTTGCTTGATACTCAAATGTTCGGTTCTCATTCCATTTATTAATTCAATAAGATACGACCCAATCGAGAGACTCAAAACACCTGATATTAAATTGTTTATTTGTTTATGTTTTACATTAACAATTATAATTAGAGCTAGGTAAATCCTTTTCTTGACAATAATTACCCATTATTATCTGTACTAGCAAATGAATAGTAAATATATTCAAGTTTTGTGCGATTCCCAAAGTTCAAAAATATTAACTTATATAAAAAGCTTCCAAAATGCATTTGAAATGATATGATTTGAATTTTTAAAAAAACTCGTCATTTATACATGTTATATAAAGTATTTGCTACGTCTAACACACGAATGACACATTGAGCAGTAGAACTAAAATAAAAATACGCAGGGTCTAAAAATAACATGAGTTTTAGTTAACATATCGATAACACAGAGATCACCTCGTATTACGCATAGTATAAACATTGGTTATAATGAGGGTAGTGCGACAACGAGGCCTACGCTATAGGATCTACGGCACGCGACCGCCACGCGCGACACGTCTCTAATTGCCCTTCCATAGGGATTGTGACAATATTGCACAATCTACTAAAAACAACACCGTACTATTTTATGTACATTTGAGCCAACAATAATCTCTCATTTTAATAGATAAGTGGAGGCGGAGTCGGGTGATTTGTTTCGAAGGGCAATGCGATATCTCACTTTTATTATCAGCGCGATTACATTTCGTAAACTTTATGTATAAAGTATTTAGAGAGGTTTTATTTTAAAAAGAAATTAAGGTCAAAACAAACTGCCGCCAAGAGAAATAAAAAGAGCGAAACAAATGAGAAGAACTCATTTAGGCGACGGCTGAATTGTATTCGGGAGGATAATAAAAAGGGAAGTCATCAGTGACACGCACAATAAGCATCAACCTCAAGAATATCATAGATAACGGCCCGGAGCCGCCTCCGCAGAGACCTCATTAGGAGGCCGTAGGGAAATTAAAAAGAAAGCAAGATCTCGGACTCAATTGCGAGTGGAGAAAAACGACGGCCTTCCTCTCATAACATTACATACAGCTTTGGTCGATTTTCCGGACAATAATTATTTTGTGATGCGTAAGACAGGCCGGGAAAAGTAGTTAATGGCAGAAATAGAGCCAGTATCTCAGAAGCATAAATCTGTATAAAACGAAATACGAATAATATTACTGCCTAAATGCATGCAAAGTTATAGTAATGTATAAGTATATCGTGTGCCTTTGGAGAAGGCCACCTAAAAACCCTTTATCAGCAAATAAGAAATTATCTTACTCCACTATTTTGATCCATCGCTTATTATATGAGTATATGTATATCTATAAACCTCACATTTTTTACAACATTATGTATAAAGCATAACTTTTAAAACTTTATATTCCCCAAAAAAGATTTACCCAAAACGCCAAATTAATGTCATATTTATTTTGTACCATATCGTTCTTGCGGTAGAATATTTTTTTAAGTTACCATATAAAGTTTAGATAAAGTAATAAATCTGAAATAACTGATATTATAATTGTTGATGTTTCATTAATGAGATAAAAAGAGTATTTTCTATCCAGTAAAATTAACAAATTTTAGTTTATAATTTTGTGTAAAAATTTCTGCAAGTACTAAAAAAAACTAAACAGTTTAGTTTTATTTAATAATAGTGAAAGTAAAAACTCAATAACAATTTATTTTTAGGTACTTTAAAAACTTCCGCAGTTTTTCAGAATTTGAATTGAAATGGACAAGAAACAATGAATTGTCTTATTCAAGAACAATTTTCGAGTCTTCGAACTTACTCGATTCGCTAGAAAGAACCTATAGAAATCTTGCATTTATGCAAAACAAAGGCAATCAAGGCTCGGACGAACAGAAGCAATGAGCTTCATTAAGCGACGGAATGAAAACTTTAATAATGTAAGATGCAAAAAAGTCGACAAAAAATGTTCAAGAAAATCTGACAACATAAAGGCTGTTGTAACCGGGGACCCGCCGTAAAATCATTAAGATGCTAATAAAAACTTCCTTTTGTCGCACAGAGACGAAATCGGGGGATTAGGAAAAAAATATTCAAATAAAAACTCAATCGAGAGAGTGGAATAGGAAACGGCGTCCATGATTATTCTTCAAAACATAATGAAGAGAATTAATGTAAATATTCTTTTTACTCAGAACTTTGCGCCCTCCGAAAAGTTTTATTTTACAGCGTGTCGTTTAACAACCGACCCCACTTATTGACATTCAATTCGGGGGGAAATTGATTTATGAAGATTGTTGCCTTAATTGAGAATAGATTTTTATGGGATGGATATAAATATTCACCGTCTTGACGATTTGATTAATTTACAAATACTTTTAAGCATTATAGGTTGACTTATTCTTTTAAGTCACATTTTTCAAACGACAAAACTGAACAAGGAAAATATCTGGATTGAACATGAGCGAAAACATCACAATCTTCAAAAAAGGAGCGCTTCAAAAGTATAAATATAATTATCAAAAATTTTAAACACCAACTATGTTTAAAATCAATCTTAAAGTTAAGTAAAATCTAAAGACAAAGCCAAATCGAAATCCCAATTTAATAAGGCAGTGTTTCAAAGATAAAATATTTTTTGTATAAATATGTTATTTTAAACATGATATTTTAACAGTTATATGATTTAAAAAAACGAATTCCTACGTTGATAAATAGCGCAATATAATCATCGAAAATACAAAAACGTCAAAATGTTTAATATGAAACTTGACCGTTTATATTTAACCTTCGAGATATTACTTAGTCTAGCAGACTTGACATACATCTCTCTGTCTTAACCCATAGCAATGAATACGAATTGGTATAATTAAAAAAATATTGTAAGATAGTGTTTATTCTAATCTAACTACAATATTCTTCGTTTTATTTTCTGACTGATATATGAATGGTTTTGTTGGTATTCCGACACGGAACAGGCGACTTGCCACAAACACTTCCAGACTGTCTTTGCGATTTATTTACCGACATATATTTTCTAATAATATGTTAATATGTACATATGATAACACTATCAAAAAAAATTATGGTTCTTCC
Source organism: Elymnias hypermnestra (assembly GCA_015832385.1). Lineage (NCBI taxonomy): Eukaryota > Metazoa > Arthropoda > Insecta > Lepidoptera > Nymphalidae > Elymnias > Elymnias hypermnestra. The sequence continues at coordinate 3,536,952 of JACTOM010000070.1, forward strand.
AATATCCGTTATAGATTTTAATACAACCAACTAAAGTGCCCCCAACCCATTTCGTTAATAAAACTATAAAGAAAAGATGGTTTTAGATAACTAAACGCACTCACTCACTCCTTCACTTGATCATCACAAGACCTCCAAAACAATGTCTTGGTATTTAACCAAGACACCTTTTCCCTATAATCCAAGATTGCGAAATACAGACTTCATATCACATTGTAATATATACGTAAAACCGCAGGGAACGGTTAGTTTATAAAAAAAAACCGATATGTTTAGCTTTAAAGAACATCATAATATATAATTCAGTAGCATAGCTCAGTCAAATATATTATTGAACAAGCCATGACGTACAGCTGCTGTTCATGTGATCTAGCGGAACAAATTACCGACAAGTTAATTTTATAATATGGTCTGGGGTCTTTTAATATTGTAAAGATTTATGTTAGCGTGATTAGAAATACTATTAAATGGTTTCATTTTGGAAATGACTATTTTTAAGACCTCTTTATTTACATTGTTGTAAATACAGACTTTTAATTTTAACTTTAAACAACTCTTAATATATTAAGTGTCTTTGTAAGAGAGGAAAAGGGCGTAACGAGGTCCAGTGCCTTTTTTACGGTCAATAAAAATAAATAACTGATTCCCTTGCAAGCTAATTTGTTTCGCTTGCGTAATTTAAACGAATTGTTAATAGTAAATGGCCAATATATTATGTTATTGTAACAAAACAATTTGTTGACTTACAGAAACAGGCCACGAATTGGATTCTAATGAACGTCTGGTGTATACATTCAATAAAACAAAATGTATGTTATTTTATGTTTACGTAAAAAATCATTACTTATTCATTTTGTTACAATAAAAATTTCTAATATAAAATAATTTGCGATAGATAAACTTTTCTCTTTGGGGCCTTTAGGTTGTAGAGCACATTAAAGTTGCGGAAATGTGTCTATCAATTAATTCAGCATATTTGCTTGACTGAAATAATTCTTTTTACTATAGAACTGATTCTTTCAATATACTTGTGCTAAAAAAATATAAAGTTATGACACTGTAGTCAAAATGTTCAATTTAAAAAACAAATGAAACTCAACATGAATTACGTAACTAACAATAATAATCCTTTTAAATTAATAAAGTTATAAACCAGTTAATTGTAACCAAACTTTTATTTTTTCAACCTCTCTAAACCTAAATGCAAAATGGATATAAGTGAATCATTTACAGTAAATATATCCGAACTTAATATGTGTGTATAGTCAAAAGAATATAAGAAAATCAAAAATGGGCAGTAAATTAAGTTTATATTTTTAAAGCAGTTTAGGATAATTAAGAGGCGACCCTGGCTAGCATCAGTTGACCGTTAAACATTTATTGTATTCTCACTCATACGTGCAAACCTAACAAGGTTCACTTGCATCGAGATTTCATAACACCACACAATGTTTTTTCGCATTATTGACAGCATAAAACGATTAAAGCTATATAAAATTTATGTAATAAAATCGTCGAAATCTATGAAATATCTAATCACGGACATTTTATACTAAGATAAATGATTCAGTAATGGAAAATAACATTTCGAAAACAAAATGGGTCTTCAGACCTTTTCTACTGTTTCAAAGCTACTACAGTTTTAATAGTGTATCGTATCCGAAAATAAATAAAAGCTTTTAAATTGCCATTGCACATATAGTATCGACACCAATTCGAATTAACGGAGACAACGCAAACAGACATTAGGCCAAATTATACACATTAAGAGGCCCCGAATCGACTCCTAATATGCAATCACATACTTTATACAAAATTTATCGTACCTATTACAAGATTCGCATTAAACTACCCAGAAAATCTTTAACCTAAGCTTTAAGCTTATAAAAGCTCGGCGCTAATGGCCGGATACCGGAAATTGCGCTCTCATATATCTCCCGACAGATTTATGAAAGTACTCACACATATGTCCCGTCGCACACATGTAAGCTTTATTAACACACACATGGCTGTCGCTGTCCCGATCGTTGCTAAACTTTGACACTTATTAATTTAAAGGACCATTAATTTTAGAGTATCGACTACCGATAAATTTAAACGGGCACTATTAAAGCAAAGTTATGTGAAACGTGCTCATGTGTTAGCCACATTAATTACCTGTGTGACTTCGAGTTTATATTGTAAATGACGAGATAACCACGTCAAAAGCTAGACGATTACTTGACAGTCACTTATTTTTCAAAAACATGTTTTATCATCACATATAAAGCTAATATTAGTATGTATCTTGATCATTTATGATCTCTATTTTAGAATACTCTTTTTATATTTTTGTTGATACTTATCATACGTTATTTAAAATATTGTTATAAAGTATATATTGATCGAAAAATAAAAAATAAATTAATTCCCAAAAATATTTTGTAATAACACGCAAAAGATACCAGACAAATCAAATTAGTTGATTGATTCAAGTAGCTAACGAATATATCACCGATTAGAAGGTTAGTTCTACCGAGAAGAAATTGGATTCAAATCCAAGCATTTATCATTGATATAACACTAAACTGTAACTGAACTTGAACTTATTTAAAGGTAAATTCAAGACTTGTTATGATATTTTCAATGTTTAGCACCGCAATTTCTGGACCTATTGTAAAATAAGAACGGGTTCAAAAGATCATTTTTAATTCTTTTAATGGTATTCTTCGCTTTATACATAAATGAATAGTTTTATGTGCATATAAAATAATATTTCACTTTTCTCGCATGGCTTAAATTATAAATACGCCTGTATTGCCCCTTTTTTGCAAGACAATAGTTTATTTATTATATATTATATACTTATGCAATACAATAAAATAAGCATTTTCATTTTCAAATAGCGTACAGTGTTACATTTTATTCAAATATTTGTTCCAGCCCCAGTTAAGATTAGGATCTGAGAGTAAATGCTACCCGCGTAGCGGCTGCAAGGGCTACGGCGTAGCTGATAATCCGCTAGCAGCGCACTCTCACGCCTCCCGTAGCCGCGATATGACTCTGATGGTCTTTCCCTGTCATGTCTAATGCAACTGTCAGCTCTGCATACAATAATGATGCAGATTTGCACCCCTATCCGACTTTGTTTTGTTTTGATTGTGATCGCCCAACACGCTGATGTTTTTTACTAAATGTTTTTATTGTTTGAACATTATGTTACTTGAATTCCCTTGGAAATTCAGTTCCCTTTTTTATTGTTAATATTCATATAGGATCAAAGAGTATATAGAGTTTATAAGTAAGTTATTGTGCTTGGTGGTATAATAGCGTAGTTTCCGATCCTATAAAGGGAAATTCATTATTAATAATTGTCGACATCGCTAAACGAGTCACTTTATTGAATTTTAAAGTCATTCGGACAAAAAGCTTTTGAGATCTCTTAACGAGGAAGTGATCGTTTTGCTTTTATATATACCAGTTGTTCTATATGGTATAATCTGTATAGTTTCTTGGGATATGGGAAAATCCATTCTTAGTGAGCGTTTACACCGATCAGACTTTAGAGAGCTCGTGTTGAGGAAGTAAACGTTTACTTTTATATGTTAAGGTGAAACATTGCCTTTAATTTTAAAACTGGTCTACATTTAACCTATTATTAACAGTTTTAGATCAGCGCGTTACATCTTCGGCGAAATGAATTTTAGGGTGAAACATACTTGAGTGGACGATGTTTTTTTAGGATCGTAATCTTTCTCGGCTATCCCGCCTTAGCTCCGGCCGACACGTAGCGGCCATTGTGACGTCGAATACGCCTTCCGTGGCGCTTCTTATATGAGCGTTACAAGTGCTTTCTAAATAATCTAAGTCCAGCTGAAGAGAGCGTATTGTATTGACACAGTAGAGTGGTGGCCGGCCGTATAATGCCCTTTAGATGTGAGCTCTCGTCGCTGCAGGCATGCATGTGTGTGTTCACGCTTGATAGAATAAGCAAGTCGTCCGGCGCCGCGAGGGTGGGAGGAGGGGGGTTTCTCGCAAGTATCTTCAAGACTGGACCTCCACCTCCCCCAGCCCACTACACGTCTTCTCCGGCACTTCCGTGGCCACACCACTCTTTAAAGGTCCTTTATATTGTCTCATGAGGTATTTTGATGTCATTTTAAAACCGCTATTGTTAATCCTAATTTAGTTCAAGTTAATAACATTTAAAATTATATTTTTACAATGCTTGTATATGAACTGTATTTAACAATCCCTATTTATTGAAAATATATTTAGCTTTATCACAATTTAGATTTAAAAATGTATAGAAAATATTACTTTTACTTATTCCAATAGGGATAAAAAATAGGCAGGTAAATTCTTTACTTATTAACGAGCGGTTTGTCTGATTTTTTTAATTCTCTAAAGTAAAGCATACCCTAAATTAATCTCGTCTCATCCGAGACATCAGGTAGAAATGTGCATGCTGATCCTCTGGTGTCTAACTCAAGAATGAAGAGGGTTCAGCTGGGTTTTAGTAGGTATTGCGAGCTTTCCTCTCTTTCTTGCCGAGTCCCACGCTGCCATTCTATTATAGGTCGGGGATTGTGAGTAAATGCATTTCCCATAGAAAGAAAAAAATACCCTAAATTAAAGCAGTAAAAATATCAGCCATGTTTCTGGGTATAATTTTTAACGTGTAAAAAGTTAGCGTTTTTGACCCGCCATATGGACGTTTATTGGAATGTATAGTAAAAGCTAAAAATTGTGTATTGTGTAAGCAATGATTTCTGTTAAAATAAATTGAAGGACGTTAAACAAACTAGTGTTTCAATAGGAAACACTCGTTTGTTTAACGTCACTTTTCATCTTAAAGTTATTAATTTATTGGGTACTTGGGTAGTTCCAAACGACAATCTTTACTTTGGTGAATCTATTCAAGTCATTTCAAGACAAGGTTAGCTCGGTTTCTAAAGTTGTCTAAATTATTTGACACTGATATAAAAGCTGTATGCATTTTACATTTTTCTTACTCTGGAATCAAAAATGGAATTGTTAGGCTCTATTAAGTTGGCGTCACACCATGTCACGTACAGTAGGGAGCAAATCATATTACCGAGAAAGTCGCGCTTGCATCTAAACCTGCCTCACTATTCCGGTGCCAATTTTCCACAGCGCTCTTGTTAACACGTGTACAGAAATAGAGCAGAAGAAATATCAGTCAACTGTTAGCATTCTGGATATCCGCCTAGAGTAATGGAATTATTGTCATTGTAAAACATATTTCGCTTTTTCAAGTATTTCTGTTCACATATACTTTTTAAAATTTGTTAGTGCAAAATGTCTCTACATTTGGGAAGTATTTAATGGAGCACTATCTGTCCTTATTGGATAAAATCAACTTCGTTTAATTTAGGCACGGATACAACTGTATAATTTATACGAGCGGATTATCAATATAGATGTATACGTATTAGTGTGTTTATATAAGTATTTTTATATATGTTTTGCATCTACACGTTGGGAAAGAAATTGGTGAAAAACGATAAGTCCGCCCATTGACCACCAGAATCTCTTAAGTAACGGCTTATACTTATACTATTCATTCTTTTATGGAGCACAATAAAGCAGACTATCAATCTTTATACTTACTATTACACCCTCTTCCTATACACAATATATCTTTTTTCTAATTTTTAATCGTTAATATAATATGTTTGTAGTCATCCACTCAAGTCCAAATACATTTTCTAAGCTTATAATGGATTATACTTGATACTAATAATGGTTATTTAAAATATTAATTAACTAATTGCTTCTATCTATTGAAAGTTTACGTAAAAGGTTCAAAGGTTTCTTTAAACGCATTTAGTTAGTTTAAAAAGTTAGTGCTAGATGGCATTGGAAATTACTTCAATTTCTCCTATAACACTTGTTCTATCTGAAAAAATAATTTACAGAGACAATATATCCAATTTTTAATGATAATGATAAATAACAGCAGAAGATAAATATTTATATAGTTTACATGCACAAATATATATAACAGATAAAGACAATAGAGGAAAAAAATTAATTCTTATTACTAATTTTTGCAACATATTTGCAACCCACATAATACTTTGTATTCATCCTCAAATTTACCTGTCACTCAGATATGGCCGTTTAACGAAATGTGCCCTTCAACCGATGGACGTCAACTGCTGGACATAGGTCTCGCGAAATGATGCCCACAAGGCCCGATCTTATGCCGCCTTGCTCCAGCGGCTACCGGCGACCCTCCTTATATCGTCGGTCTACCTTGTGGGGGGTCTTCCTACACTGCGTCGTCCGGTACGGGGTCGCCATTCCAGCACTTTCCGACCCCAACGTCCATCGGTTCGTAGGACTATGTGCCCCGCCCATTGCCACTTCAAGTTCGCGATTCGTAGGGCTATGTCGGTGACTTTGGTTCTGCTACGGATCTCCTCATTTTCGATTTGATCGCGTGGAGAAATTCCGAGCATAGCCCTCTCCATCGCACGCTGAGTGACTCTGAGCTTCCAAATGAGGCCCATAGTCAGCGACCACGTTTCCGATCCGTAGGTAAGCACTGGCAACAGGAACTTTAGTCTTCAGACACTGAGGGATATTGGACGAAAACGTCTTCCGGAATTTCCCGAACGCTGCCCAACCGAGTTGGATTCGGCGGTCGACCTCTTTCTCGGAATTGGACCTACCTAGCTGGCTACCTAGGCTACCTAGGCTAATACGTTTAAAAACACATTAGCATTCCAGCTAATGTGTTTGTAAATGTATTTATTTGCATAGTTTTTCTTAGGGAAACACACTACTAACCAAGCATTTTACCCGAAGTTACATGACCTGACAGCCATAGAGAACCAATGGAAACCTTGATATATTTTGCTAGCCTTCTCCCACCGCAACCACATCAATTCCTACGCAAATGTCGTCGTAAGAAGATAATATATCGTACTATTAATTAAGATCTTAAGATTTAATCATATATTATTTAAACGACACATAACGTTAATTTATCTTTAAAAATGATTTTTTTTTCGTATCGTATTTTCTATTTAGGTTATCTTGTTGAATATTTAACTAATATTAAATGTATGTGATTATAAATAATAGCTTTACTTTGAACACAAAGTGCAAGTGCAAAGTATATTTTATAAAGTATTTTAAAGAATAAATTTCGATGCAAGTTTTAAGCATAGTTCACATATGTAGTGTTGAACATTAAATCGCATTAATTTTAACAATGCTAGCCGCAAACTGTACGCGGTGCTTGGGGCAAAAGTTATGTGCGAATACTTCTAACGGGCGGGCGCAGGCGGTATGAGTAGATTTACAATAAATACACAGAACAAAGAAAAGAAATCGCTGCGGAAAAACTTCTGCTTTGTGCGCTCTCACTTTGCCGTACGAGTTCGCGTGTGTGTAACTGGATTTCTTCGAATGTGTATAAATATATTGTTATTGAACCTGTATTTCACCACTTTCAAAGAAAAGGTTATACCTTATTATACATTTGAATTGTTTTTTTAATTTTAGAACTGTAACATTTTTGACGTAATAACGTGTTATAAATCGATGACAGTAAAAAACCACGCATGCACGAAAAAGCGTGACTTACTGTCACGTTCCGTCTGAACTGAACGTGCAAGTGAAAGCACAGAAAAAGCGATAAAGAGACCCGATCGGCCTATTTTCATAGTTTATAACAACAACAATTTTTCATGAATGATTTTCGTCCTTAAACCGACTTTACAGTCAACCATTCTTTTTTATATTTATATCTATAGTTATTCTAATATTTTATATAACTATACATTTATACTAACTGTATGGGTAGTACATGAACATAGCATATATGATGCAAGAACTGCCTCATTGGTCTAGTGGTTAGCATGTTCGACTAGAGATATGAGGTCCTGGGTTCGAGTCCCAGGTCGGGCCAATTCAAAATCAATATAAAGTTTTCTATTAAGATTTTCTCAATATTTGCCCGAAGTTTAGGAAGTTGGCGGTGTGATCCACCCCCGTGCCTCGGAGAGAACGTTAAGCCGTCGGTCCTGCACCTGACCTCTCTCCGGTCGTGTCAGGTTGAGGACTATGAGAGTGAAGGAATAGAGAGTGCACTTGAGTACTATGCCTGCCATTCCGCAGTGGAGTAGCGTGGTGGTTCTATACTCTGAAAACGTTCGCTCCCCGGAGTGAGGAGGCCTGTGCCCAGTTGTGGGACCTTAATGGGCTGCTACTTACTTACGTAGCTGATGTTATGAAACAGATAAATTAATATTATATTTTGTAAATATATTCATTATTTTGTGTTGTAAAACTGTTTACGATGGATCTACCATATAATGTATTAAATAAGCAATTTAGTTTCAATGGTTAGAATATTAAGTCCTCAACAATTATTCACCATATTTAATTATTCTAATCAAAACGTAATGTCATTAAGCTTTTCTTTTACTAGTCTCGTTAAATGTATTTCAATAGCTCCTGAGATCGTTGGAGCTATTAAAATAGTCAGAGAGAGATAGAGTGAATACACTTTATTGTACACCAAAAACAATATATGAAAAAGATTACTTAATCATAGGTTATAAATAGGCGGCCTTATCGCTAAGAGTTAGGAAAATTTTGTTACGGAAAAGGGTAAAATGAAGAATTTGTCTAAATACATATTATTTATTTACATAGGAAACCCAAAAAAACATATTATAATAAATAAATACATATATAGTCGTCGATTAAGTGGACAGGGAGAGGTAGTAAATATTGACTAGGTTTTTAAATATATTCAAAGATTTAGCCTTTTTAATCTTCAGAGGTAGCTCAATCCATAATTCAATTCCCTGTACCGCAAATGATTGCCCAAATAACAAAGTTTTATGTCGAATAATATATAGTTTAAAGCTCCGGAGGAGGGGGGAGCCTTAAACACCTTCTGTCCGAATCATTAAAAATAAAATGCTCTTTGAGATAGGCTGGAGCATCAGGATTAAGTAACACAGAGTACAGAAGAGAAACAATTTGCAAATCCCGACAAAAATTATCCATTTTATAAGATCTGAGAAGATTTTTAATGTTATAAAATGATAAGTTATGTTTTAATTAAATAACGAAATTTAACTATGTCTTATATGCTAAAAATTGTATCTACTGAAAGCTGACGTAAAAAATTTAAGGTTTTCTTTTTATAACAATGTAATTTAAGATTCGTGTTATATGACATAGGAGTTGGCATTATTTCCGTATTGTGTAGAATAAATTACTCTTTTTACATTCCACGCCAATAGTGTCAGGTAGAAATAGATTCGTTAAGGCCAATCTTTTGTATTTGAAGTGTTCGGAGCAGACATAGAGACGGATGTCGCCGCGGGCTCACCTGGAGTCTGAGCCACCTGATATAATTGAGCTTCAAAACTACGCTCGCAGATCCCCAATCCTTCCGCCTCGCTTCGCACTCCGCCCTCCTATTTATTTTGTACGTCTTGTCTTCCATTACCGCTGTCAGGCTGCCTTTTGAACGCTTTCCTATCCGCGAGACGCATTACAGACGGTATCAATTCTTCTCACATATATCGATTTAAAGATTATACGTTAAATGTTTTTCTGTATGGCCTTTAAAGCTTTAATGTTTATTTAGACATTTTAAAGAATTTATTTATCTGTTTACAAAAACAGTGTAATTTAAGTAAGTAAAGTAAGTAGCAACCCTTTAACGTCCCACTGCTGAGCACAGGCCTCCTCAGTCCGAGGAGCGAAGGTTTTTACAGCATAGACCCATCACGCTGCTCCCCTGCGGATTGGCAGGCATGCGAGTAACATACTACTATCTTTAAGCATGGTTCAGTTTTTATTCAAGCGTTCATGAAAGACAGCTGCAATCTGTTGAGTAATTGTTGATTACTGTACCCTCTCATCGCACAGGTTTTAAATATGATTCGTTTACAGTCAGTGCAGTTTGTATGTGGAATGAGTTGACAGAGAATAAGAAAAGCCACTTCAATTTATGCTTTCAATGCATGAGTAAATAAGTACTTCCTCAAGAATTACGTCACCGTTTGAACAACCTCGACTATTATTATTACATTTTTTTTAATTTGTTATGGTATTGCTATTATCGTTAGAAATTTATGTTTAAGTTATAGTTTATACCTAGTTTTATTTTTCTTTTTATCTCAGTCACTTTGTAGCACTGTAATATACATCTACCGACGACTTGTTTTACACCAGAAAGGTTGGCTGGTAGATAAAGCTTTAAGCCCGCCGTTTGTACTTTGTGCCATAGGTAAAGTATATAAATAAATAAACATATACCCCATTCGGTACTTCAATCACAGTCGATTAAGAAACTATTGAACCGGTTCAATCGAGAGATCTTTAATTTTTATTTTAAAATATAATAAATAGGTTTTTTTTTTATTTTTAACATACATAAAACATCTCCTTCACGACTAGTTGTTATAACAGTACCAAGTAAAACTGTTAGAATGTATAACAAAATGTAACCTCTTTGTTGTATCATGTTCTAACATTAAAAATAAAGTCTGTCGTTGTCAAACCATTGTGCGTATTATTACAAAAACGCCGAAATTTTCTAGAAAAAAAGACAATGTAAGTCTTTTTTTTCATTTCAGATAATATAATTAGGAACAATTAATTCATATCTACAATAAATATGATCGCTGGTTTTACACTAAATTAATATAATCACATTAAAAAATTCCAAGATTGATTGTATATTGATCTTTCAAAATTTTCAATGATTAAACGTTTTTTTAAAGTTCCTATAAAACACCTCCATCTAAACACCTTATTTTATAGTAATTTTTGCCACAGAATTTATGTGGATTGGAATAATTAATTTAATTTCAGTACTGTCTTAACATGACATGTCCAATATTTGGAAACTTTTGTGAAATTCTTATATAGCCAAAAATAACGTCGCAGTCGGTCGTAAAAGAAGGTCTTATGTAAGTTCGCTCCGAGTATCGAAACATGTAGACGTTTTATAAAACTGTTGCCTCAGCCTAACAATAAATATTTTATCATAATAGAATATGGATATACACACTTTTATTTTCATATATATTAAGTATTTGCCACAGGTATGGCAATTTCATTATTTTGAGAAGAAACCGGCAAGAGGAATTTGTTACTCTAATAAATATAACTTCATATTGTGGGACATTGAGTTTTCCTGTGCAACAGAAATCAATTACAAACATTTTTAACTTTCTACTAGTCTTCAATGTTATAATACATAGTATATAAATGTGGTAATCTTTTTATAAACACTGTTTGTATATCATATTACTTGCGGAAACAGCAACTCTTCAGTCTTACCGACTACAACAAATGAATGTAAACATCAACAATCTTGAGAGGAATCCTCAAATACAGTTCATGCAAATAGAAGTGTCGTTTTCGACCACTTGAGAAGCAAATCAAGAAAGAAACTCGGAGCCGCGGTCGAGCGTCGTTCACGCCTCAATCAACTGCCAGTTAGGTTCCTTTGTACGAGGAGAGCCTTTACTAACCTCGAATCTTAAACGCTTTCGTTTCGATGTTTTGTGACTTACGAGCCAAATTCTCTAGTTTCAGAGATGACATCAAAAAGTTTTCGAGAATGACTGCCTCATTGAATTTGTCAATTCATGAAAATAATTTTCGAAAATTCACTTAACGCTTTAACTCAGTTCTTAAATATGACGATCGCTTAACTAATGCTATCAAGTCAAGGCAAAATATCTTTATTTAAGTCGACCCCGAGCACTTTCGAAACGGCAAATATATATTTTTTTTCCCACAATATAATTCTAACGCACGACTGATGATGGTATCAAAGAACGACTTAAAATCTAAAGTTACGAGGGTACCCACGCGCCCTGTCCTGAGAAAAGCCCACAACAAACTCAGTCAGATATTTTGTATTTTTTTTACCATCATCATTGTCTGCTCCTGTCTACTGTTTCTATGACCAAAGGTTGTCTGGAAGAGGTCGCGTTAAGTGATAAGAACCTTTGCGCTCTTAATCAGGCAACTTACTCTTGAAGAAAGTTCAATTTGTATTTTTCTTGGTTTGTGTGCAATAAATAAAGTTTGAATAAATTAATAAATCATTACAAATCAAATAAGTTTATTATATTTCAGTTTAAATTAGAGCAATTCGTTTACTCCCACGCGTTTCTATCGTCTAAGTAATCTTGGAGCTTATAATATAATTTTTCAATCAATTTTCTTCTAACAATTTTTTTGTGATTTTTAAACGTTTTTTGGGACCTTATTATAGAAACGATTACAGTTACCCTTCAATGAGTTATTAATTTTATGCAGAATTATTGATTTTATGTTAGGCTATATTATATATATAATTCAGATTTCGTTTTTGAAATGGCTCAATAACACAATAATACAACATTGAAATTAATAAAACATTTTACCTTTCCAATCTTTTTATCACCACATACCTATATGTGTACAAAATATCCTAGTTACTCAAAATGTTTTCTTTCGTGCGGTCTAACAAACACAAGTTTTCTACGCCGTCTCTGAGACTTTGTGTAAAAATTGGCATCTTTGCATAAAATAAAAGCTATAGTAAATAAGCCAAGGTGAACGACTTAAGGGTCATATTGCAAATATGAAAATAAAGAAAATAAGCTCGACATGACCGCTCCTCCAATCGCGCAACTCGCTTTTATTACATCCATAAATTCATCATATCGCAGCAGCACCGCGAGTCGCCATTGGCCGCGTGAGAGAGAAAGCCAAGGCTTCTCACTCCCACCTCCTTCATATTAATATTGAATTTTTCTCGACCCCCGCCCGCCACCCTTGCGGGAGGCTCTATACTCGCTCGCCCCCGTATTGTTGTTATCTTTAATGTTGTGGAAAACGCGTTTTCTTGTGTCGTTAACTTTTATATTGCACGAGTGATACTTTTACGAGTTTGATACATAACTTATGCCAAATCTAAGTAGATAGAAGTATCCCCATCATACAAGAACATTCATGTAGAAATTCTGATGCCACTGAATGTCTTCGTATTGACTGTCATTACATTAATCAACTTAAAACCATACGTGAAATACGTTCCAATATTTATGAATTTTTTATCTTTAAAGGGTATAAAAACAAAACGTTTTGCCGTGCTTAAATATTATTATAATGAAACTGATGTATCGAAAAGTTGTGTGTTACTTGTATTTTCTAATTTGCCAGAGTCTGGAGTGGTGGGAGGCTACGGCCGTGGCTAGTTACAACCCTGTCGCAAAAACGTATCGTCAAACGATATGTGGCATATTGCCTCTTACCAGATTAGCGCGCTTCCATCTTAGCCTGTATCATCAATTACCATCAGGTGAGCTCACAGTCTAGCGCTTAACTATCAACATTAAAAAAATCCTAAGTTTAATTTGACGACATAAAAAGTGTACGAAACAGAACATATAATCAAGTCTCTATAGCGATACTATTACTATCATACACATCAGAAACAATCCCTAATAGCAACATAAATCCTGTATTGCAAATCAATTACATCTAAACGTACTAAGTATATTCAATTATTTACTCTTAAATTGCAATCCTCCATTATTGTCTTCGAGAAGTCAAATCAAAATAGAAACAAAGAACATGATAAATTAATCACTCCCAAAAGGGGTCTGTACTCTCCCCTTTAATGTTTTCCTTTACGTTTTCCTTTAATGCATTGTCTGCCGCCGAAATTAAAAAGAGGAAATAACCCGTCTCCTCTTTAAATGACATTGACCTTTCGCGTGCTTTTCGCATTACAATGATAAAAGGTAAGATTCAAATTGAGGTTTTAATACTGTATTTCTTTTCCAATACAATATAATGAATCAAATTGCTTTAAGTCAAGATTACAGGATCTTTATTGGCAATCAATTCATGACAATATAACCCACATATTATTTTGCTTTTGAAACATAACAATTATTTAAAAATTTATATGCATATATTACGCTATTGTCGTAATTGAATATTATTATGTTGATATTTGATATATCATCATCGAAATTAATAAAACGATGTCGTTTTTTAGTTCCCCACATATGTTTTGAGTACAAAATACTCCATCTATTCAACAATTCAATACAATGTTAAGCTAGAAATAAGGAAAGCATCAACCATATTCAATAAACTTTAAAAATAAATCAAACATGTCATACTGTAAAGGAAATACACGGAATTCTGAGGATCTCCTCCCTTATATTTCAAAGCTCAAAAGAAATCGCTAGCAATATCTGTCTGAAAAATATATCGGATTGCTTTGTCGCAGCTTTCGAAATCGAAATCTATTTTCCTTCAAATCTAAGTGAATCCCGTGCGGATTGGAAATGTACCCTTTACCTACCGCCGGGCGAGGCAATTGATATTCCAACAATACAATGTATGAATAAAATATAAACTGAGTTCCTATCAGGCGTGTTCGGTGCAATCGCCGCTTGGATTTAGGAAATCTCTTGTTATTTCGGGCTTACGTGTAATATGTTGCTTTAAATAATACTTCCAATTATAGATCTCTTGAATTTTATTCTAACTTTAATGTTCGTGTTTCTTATTATAATTCTATTACGAGAATAGATATACTTTTATTAATTACAGATCAAAATATATACCTAAAATAAGGTAAGTAGTAGTAATAATGTCCCACTGGCCACAGGTCTCCTCACTCATATGAAAGAGGGTGTTTAGAGCAAAGACCCATCACGCTGCTTCACTGCGGATTGGCAGGCATAGTACACAAGTGTACTCTCTATTCCTTCACTCTCATATTCCGACGTGACGGCAATTCGACACATCCGGAGAGAGATCAGGCGCAGGACCGACGGCTTAACGCGCTCTCCAAGGCACGAGGGTAGATCACACCAACAAATTTTTCCCAACTTCGGGCCAATATTGAGAAAATCTTAATAGAAAACTCAATATCGACACGACCGAACAAAGATCAGGCGCAAGATCAAGATCGACCCGACCCAGGACTCGAACCCAATACCTCATGTCTGTAGTCGAACATGCTCACCACTAGACCAATGAGGCATTCATACTTAAAATATTTGGAAGTACGTGAAAATTATTTATATAATGTTTTTGACTATTGATCATGAATTTTTAATAACAAATAATATATTTAGTCACTTTAAATGAAAAATTATTCGTCTCGAGTATATTCACATAACGATTACTAGGTAAAGAAATCAAATTTAGTGAGACTACAAACGTATCTATTTATTTTTAATATTATAATAAAATGAATATGCCAAAATTGTTTTAATTCGCAATCTTTTAAAAATAAGTATGGCTAAGTTATATGTTAATTATGAATTTAAATTTTAAAGAACCTTGGTAAAACTATACCATACCACACTTACACTACTTAGACTATATCGTAAGGAATATTGTCCAAACTCGTAAAACTGCTTTCGTCTATACGTAATTATATTTGAGAAAAGCCACGTTGTACGCGTCCCCTAGTCATTTAGCTGTCGGAGAGATATTTAATACTGCGAGTGACCCCGGTTCTCTGCAAATGTATTGAACACATCTGCCGGACATTCGTGGTATAATTTTGCCGTAATAAATTTAACAGTTTAAATGAAATGTCAGTGTGATTCGTGTGTAATATTTATAAGGATTTGTTTACTTCATTTTTTTATTTGATATGATCTAAATGGAAACTTTTATATTTATTAAGCGCTAATAATTTTCTTTAACAAGCTGTCTACATATTAAAAATCGACATTCATGAATTTGAGATAAAAAAAAACATATAGATAGGTATATCAATTTATTACAATATAACATTATAATATAGTGATGATTTTTATTATACTACAAAAGTTACTAGTAACACAAAATCAAGCTTTTAAAAATTTAGGCTCTTTGATATTAGATTGGACCTCACTGGCAAAACCACATCAGTTGTCGTTTAGTTCTGGATTCAAATCCACAGAAAAAGTTGGAAACTATAAAAATAGTTTAGATCGAGCGTGATTTATGGCTTTGCCTTGGTCTGTGTCTCCCAAGTAACAGATTTATTTATCTGAAGGCTTCAACACTAATTTTATACGTAATATAAGACTCATAGCCCTTTAAGAAATTAAAGTAAATAAAGGTATTTCTTCATTCAACTCTTTATTAAATTTTTGATGTTATACTTCTTTTGGCGCGTTAGGGAAAAACGATAGGAGTAAATTTTAACGATGCGCGCGCACACCGTCACAAAAAACCGACACCCCGAAGTTAGCTATAGTCCACATTCTACTTTTTTAAATATTTTATAAATATGTAATAATGTTAGATATATTGTGACATTGAAAATATCAACGTGAAATTCTTATCAAAATTATAACTTTCAGACTTACTATAGAAAACAGATTATAAACTATTTAAATCCAATGGGAGTTAGTTTACGTTTAATATTCTCGTATCTTTGGCCTTTGCCTTGCATTGAGTGAAAGAATGATGTATGTATTTGATTTGACAAGCAACAAAAACTACGGCGTGGATTCATGGTTAAAATTTCGAAGATATATTTCTATAATACATTAAATAACCGCGCTAAAAAATGATAATGACTGATAATTTCCGAAAAGTTCCGAGACAAAGTTTATGTATATCATTGTTTAAAAAAATTTTTTTATCTTGTTACACCAAAGGAGTATAACTTCTAACGCGTGTACATAGTACACACACACTTTTTAAATTTAATTTTGTACGGTCTTTAAATATGCTGTATTATTATTAAATGAATATAGCAATCGTTTTTGTTATAAAAGTTTTCACGTACCTGATATAGGTACCTTCATTTATGTTGAGGGTTTATTTGCCATAGCATCGTACCGTTCGTAATCTTCTACGTCTTAAATAAAATAGTGTAGCGTAAGTAGTATATGGCCGGTATCTTATGAATTAAATATGAGCGCTTTATTTGATTCCGTAGTCCCTCGATATCTGATAATAAAAAAGAAATTTATCGCACAACCAAACGGGTAGGAGACGCGGAGGCTCATAGTCCGCTATTTTTTACGGCCGTCCGTCGACAATCACTTCATAGCGACCCCTGTCCGAGCGTTCGATGACAGAATTATTTATCAGTTTGAAAAATGACGGGAAATTGAATGTAGTCGCAATGTTTACAACGCATTTTCTGTCCGGTGTCCTCGGGGGCTCCTTCCCCCGCGTTCCGATGTCCACTTTTCAAAGAGGCCGCTCGGACGAGGGTCGAAAAAGTGTCCCTAGAGTAAAAAATAAAAAATAAGTATTCGTATTGTATCTACGTTCGGCGATGTAACGCGTACGGTGAATGACAAAGAAAAAGCAACGCAAAATGAAACACCCATGGAGTCCAGTGATGCTTTATTCATTTAGTAGGTATAATTGTTTTGAGCCCTGTTTGTACAGCGCTATGACGCAATCTATTTGAGTGACCGGAGCCATGTGTCCTCCCCGCGCCTGTGAGCGCCGAGGGACATAATATATCTACTTCTTCCGACCTTAGATCTATATTGAATTATCTAACTCTGATAAAAGATGCTTTGAAGGATAGCAACACTGATGCATTTTACGAGCCAGATGCTGTTAAAAATAAATACAATTTGTTGCCTACATATTGACATTCATTTCTATTTCTATTACAGATGTAATTCTCATACTATAGGTTACGATACAAAATACTTCAGCGTTTTCCGTGTATTAGTAAACTGTATCAGAAGCTTCGTTCATCATCAGTTTGATTTTTTTTCCTGTAACTAGATTGTAAAAGAAGGTTTTAAGAGTAAAAGTAAAACATAACATTTTTGTATCCCTTTTCCTATTATATAAAATAAAGGCTATTGCAAATTAACAAAAGGTTAAAAAAATTATCATTTTCGTTTATTTGTAATCGCCTAATTACATAAATAATTTCACTTTCTAGAACTCGAACACATGGTTATAATGTTAAATTGTAATATGAGTATGTGACAAATATTATACCTTAGATTTGCATTGAAGGTTATTGAATTAGGCTTCGAAAATGAGAATATTTAATCTTTCACATAAATCAGAAAAGACTTTCACGATGCTGATAATATATTAACTGGAAAAATAATATTAATTGACCTTAAATATAATGCTCCACAAACTGTGATAGCGCAATCGAGAGACATGTAGATTCTTATTAAGATTTACATATTTCAACCCTGAACAGACGTTATTAAATTCTCGTTGTAAATTTATGTATCAAGTTATTTAAAATTCATCTATTCTCTTTTCTTAGAAACTATTATGATAAATCCTGCATATCCTGGGATCAATTCCGCGGAATGAATAGCCTGCTAAACTGTAATGAAGAAGAGTGGTGGGTCAATGCTCTGAAAACCGTCTCTTCTACGAGTAAGACCTGTGGTCAGCAGCGGGACGTTAATAGGCTGCTACTTACTTACTTCTTTTTAATTATAGTGACTTAATATTAAAACAGGTTTATACTTTATTACCTGTGGTACATAGCTATATATGTTCATGTTATAACAGCCATGGCCGCTCGTAAAAATGTTTTATTCACCCCATACGGCGTCGTAAAAGGCGTAATAACGCGAGGAGGCATCGTGGAAGCAATTACCGATCTGTTATAGTTTGTTACAAAGGCGCTGTTTATTATCCTTTTATTATCAACTCATTTGCCGAACAAGGATATCGTTTAATTCTATACGCTTTAATGTCGCCCACGAACGTTATTTTTCAGAAGTAATTACTTGTATCGATTATTTTTTCTTTTACCAAACTTGGTGCATCAAATGTCCCAAGATGGTGAATGGGCCTCATTAAGTGTTACTTGGCCATTAATTTCCAGATATGTGTTTCATTAAGTAGCCATTTATTCCTATAATAGGTTTTATAAATAAAGCAATTTGTTTGTGTGGTCATGCTTCAATTAAGACTGCATGATTATACAATTGTAAGCAAAAATAAAATTCCTACAATGTTAAGTACTGTATGCGAATGACTTTATTAGTATAATGGCCTGACGAACTTTCATCGTAAGTAGTACAATAATGAATCGATGTAATTATATTACTTTTCATTAGTTAAAAGTTTAAATGTGAAAGTTTAATAGAAATACTAAAAATTGTTTAGTGCATAAACTAATAGGTCCTTAATAATGAATGAAGTTATAATTTAATAAATTATGTTATTGTTTTTAGTATTATATACTAATAAGCAAACAATATTAAACTCTAATAGTCGTAATAATTACAAAAATACAATAAACAATGCTGCCAGGCTTGGTTAAGAACCGCATGCCAATAATAGTTAATCATTTCGTCAATCATTTGGATCGTAAAAAACTATTTTTCTATTATCATATTACAGCACATGTCAAAATACCTTTTGTATGTTAAAATTTCTTTATTCAAAAATTATAGGATTTTACGTACCCGATAAATTATTCGAAAAAAGTAAGCAAATATAGTATATAATAACACAATATGCCAAAAATAACACATCAATTCAAATCAAAATATCTTTATTCAAGTAGGCCTATTATAGGACTTTTGAATCGTCAAATTATATTTTTTCCCACACTGTGATTCTAATATACGTCTGATGATGGTACTCAAGAACGGCTTAAAATCTAAAGTTACGAGGGTTCCTTCGCGCCCTGATCCAAGAAGAGCCTACAACAAACTCAGTCGGGTATTTTATTTTTTGTTACCATCATCATTACAATATCATATTAGTTTAATATATTTCAATTCAAATTAGAGCAGTTCGTGTCCTCCCACGCGTTTCTATCGTCTAAGTACTCTTGCAACTTATAATACGATGTTTTTATCAACTTTCTTTTAACAAAAACTTTGAGTTTTTTAATTGACATCTCTAAAACGTCTTGTGGGAGTTTATTATAGAAACGTATACAGATCTAATTAATAGATACCAACTAATAACAATCTCTTATATATAAATGATTCAGGAGAGTTTAAAAATGCAGATATTTTTAAAGAATTTCTTTGTATATAAAGTGCTGATAAACACGCAGTCCAATGAAATATTGTGAGCAAAGCAGCTTATGATTGGACAAGATAACTCAAACAAGCTACGCGCCCTATTATAATCATAACGAAATATTATAAGCCCGCCCGCCCTAAGAGGAAAAACTGAAGCTTGCATTCGCCGTTGCCCGCCTACAATATCATAACGGTCTGCTATTGGTCGTTATAAGCTGATATAATATCATAACGAAGGAGGATTGGAGGAAGGCGCAAGGCGCGTCCCCCGCACCCGTCTCATTAAAGGTTAGTGCACCGCAAGCTGGCCTGTGTTATAATAACGCACAAGTACTACATAAACTGACACAACCTTAAAAGTTGTTTTAATAATCATTCGTCGTAAAAATGTTTGCTAATAATCGTTAAGACAATGCTAAACAAATTATATCACGTTTAAATTCAAAGGCTTTTTATTCGATTTCTTCCAATATATTATGCGCAATGTACTAGTGATGATGATATTAAAGAACGAATTAGAATCTTAAGTTGAGAGGGTTATTTCGTGCCCTGTTCTTTACTACAAAACAAAAGCATACAAGAGTTTTAGAGAATGAGGGAGAGAGAGAAAACTTTCTATGTATACCATAAGAATAATATAAAAATATATAGTACAATAAGGCGGCCTTATTGCTAATAAGCGACTTTGGTTTCCAACCAGGAATTTGTGCGTTTAATTGCTTGAGTATGTGAATTTATGTTTCAATGTGTATTTTTTTTATATATAGTAAGTAAAATAAAGACCAGCCCATAAACGTCCCATTACTAGGCACAGGCCTCCTCACTTTAGGAGAGAAGGTTTTTAGAACATTAAACCACCACGCTGCTCCATTTCGAAGTGGCAGACATAGCACACAAGTGTATCCTCTATTCCTTCACTTTCATAGTCCGAAGTGACGTGACTCCGACACGACCGCAGAGAACAGTGTATCGCGTAAATAATCTTCAACATTATAAATTATGTGGAGGCAAATCTAAAACTGATTGCAGTATCTTATTAAAAACGCGTATGCATAAACCAACAAACGATTTCTGAACCTTCTTTACTCTAAAATTTGGAATTACAAGTATGTTTTATTTGAGCTGAGTTTCAACTAATTCCTCGAAGTGGGTCTGAAACTTTGCACTGCTCATATGTTGTGGGAGGCGGCTTCCAGCTCGGTGATATTCAGATACAGGAAATACAAAACTAAGATTATAAAACTAAAGCTAGGAGCGTGCAAAGGCGGTCTAATTGCTGTAAGCAATCTCTTCCAAACAACCTTTGTAAAAGTGGATGCTTATTTAATAAAATGCAGCAGGGGATGAAGAAGGTTTTGTTGGACGGTTGTATTTTGTTTTAAAGTGGCTTCATAATCCGTATATCATTCGCCAAAACGCTCTACTATAAATGGGAACATGTATGTATAAGATAAAATATAGTAAACTAATTTGTTATTGTAATGATGATGGTAAAAAAAATACCCGACTGAGTTTGTTGTGGGTTCTTCTTTAGATGGGATTCTCGTAACTTTAGATTTTAAGCCGATCTTGAATACCGTCATCAGATGTATATTAGAATCAGAGTGTGGAAAAAAAATATAATTTGACGATTCAAAAGTGCTGTAATATGCCTACTTGAATAAAGATATTTTTGATTTTGATTTTGATTTTAAGGGGTAAGGTAACATGCATAAAAGTTGTCGCAGTAAAAATTTTGCTTATTTGAGTTAGGTCACTTTTATCTTAGGTCTGGTATAACTTGTACGGTCATACGTTCCCGCATCGTTCCCTTCCCGCGCGCCTCAATAAATATGTCGGGAGTGGGCCCGCGCCCCCGCCCGCCCGAGTATGAGCGGTAGGAAATGCCGACCGCCGACCGCCCGAGCCGGATCAATAATAATACTCGCCCATATCTGCAGTGGACTGGATCTGCTTGAGAAAGCGACTGGCCGCGCCACCCGCGCCACCCACCGCCGCCGCTACACAAACAATATAAATCATTTTCCCGATGCTGAAGTCGCGACCACACGGTCGGCCGGGCCGCTGCACGCTGCCTTAGCGAACCGCAATTTTATCCCTAAAACTCAATTACAAGTACGCATTATATAACAATATTTATACATAAGAAAACAAAGAAAAACCTTTATTCGAGGCATTATGATACAATTTTTACTGATAGATGTCAACCGCGTAATTCATGATTGTGTGTAGAGATAAGTAATTCGTTATTTATCAGATCGGATTGTCAATCTAAATCATACTCCGATCCGCATGAAAACACAAAAATGTGCGTGTTTACAAAGTACACATATCAAAAGTAAAAATTCTTTGGCAAAATAATTTTTTAAGTCTTGTTAATGATACAAGTCTAAAACTTTAGATTTCCAACACTTAGAGGAAGGGAAAAAGGAAGATATTTTAGGAATTTAATTGAAATACAAATAATTTATTGCATTTTCAAATGACGAATTGTAAATAAAAATGCTTCACGTGCTTTTTTTGTCAATATTAGAAATTATTAATTAAATTTTGATTTGAATTAAAAATTTAGGAAACGTAATTATGAAATATTTTTATTTAGCATTTTATGAAAATATAGTATATTAAATGATGAGTGGCAAATTAACCTTTTTCTGATAGGCTAAGCCGATTTTTGAAGAGAACTTCAATGACATACATATATATAAGAGTATATATGTGTATGTCATATATATGCATATAAGAATTATATATATTAAGATTATATTTATAATATAAATAACTGCACGTCACCACAGCTCGACGTTTAAATATGCACCACACTTTATATTAATTATTACAGATGGAAAAAAATTAATGTAATTTTTATAAATATAAAATTGGAAAATTATTTACCTAACAAAATCACTAAATAAATATGTCCTGAAATATACAAAAATTAAATAGCACTAATAAATATGACAATTGCAACAATCTCTTTTATGACAGCAAATTATGATTCGAAATTGCGAATAAAAGATCTCGACATGGTAAATCGTGATTGATAGTCGTAACAATTACATCTGAAGTATACGAGAACTACTATCGACATCTACGTGAGACACAATTTAAGAAGTAATGTTTTCTCTTACTATACCCCTCAAGATAACGGAAATAATGCAATACAAAAATATGCAAAACATAAATGCAATTATTTTTCTAAATATAAAATACTTTATTATATTTTGTTTATATTAATTATTTTACAATCTTGCAAAAGATTTGTTTTTTAAACCGTTCATTTATGTTAAATAAAACTTAACACAATGCCAGTGACGAAAAATTCGTTGAATTATTTTATTAAAAATTATCACTATACTATAAACATGCAGAGATTAGATTTTATTTTAAATAGTCCATGAATTTTAAACAAACTTCACTCATATTAATTTTGAAGGATAATAGAAAGTTCTGCATATCGTTCATCAACGTAAAACTACTTGTGAGTCAATCATATTAATAACAGTTTATACAAATCGAAATAACAAAAAACTTCATTTTAATAAAATAATCTCTAAAACTAGTATGTTAAGTGCGCACATCGCACTACTATTAAAGAAAAAGGTTCATCAAAGTATTTGTATTCCTTAGATAAAAATATTAAACAGTAAAAACAATACTCGACACTGCTGTTAAAAAGCAACCTGATTAAGAAAAATTAAAAATATCCTTAAAAGATAGGCAACCGACTCGCTGCGCGTGCACAAAAAATCACTACTACAGCATTAAATTATTAATATTATTTAATTTCTTGTCGTAAAGTTTTATTTAAATCATGTCGAAGCATTAAAGATTATACTTTTTGTTGAGCTGAAATTATCATATACATATTACAAAACAATACAAGCGTATTCAAAATATTTGTTTTTCTTTCTGTTTGACCAGGCACTTCAATGACTTTCACACGCAAATGTCTATTTAAATTCATACAAATAAACTACATTGAAAACAATGTTATAGTCATTAAACGTGATATAATCATATCAAAAAAAAATACCTCAGCTCCTATAGACAAACTTTGAATCGATTTAACTGAAACCTGATTTTCAAACTAATAGACTAAACTAACACTTAAACACTTTTTTCAAATAATTTTTAATCATACTTGTTCATTCCTTACTTCCCATACCTGAAAATTTATTAAATAATATAATTAACGTTAACGAAAATAATATATTTGATTTATAACAGAGTCGGAGTGTGAGTAATAGAACTAAATGCAACTTGTCTTTATTATCAAATATTAAATTATTTTAGGTAGGTAATAAGTATAGCTAAAGTATGCCCGGAAATTACCCTCAAACACGCCATTAAATAATTCACATTACTACTCCGTTGATTCACTTCCGCGATTTTTTACATCACAAAGTGAGTTTATGAATAATATAGTTATTTTAAAAAGTCGTTATAGTGAAAGTAAAAATATTTTAGATATTGCATTACATGCACATCAATTTTTTAACATTCATTATTAAAACTTCTTTTGACGCAAGAAATGTTGAACTAAACTTTACATATCGATCAATTGTTTTATTTAACAGTAGCAGTAAATACATTGTTTTTTTTTATATATATTCTATAAATGTTACCGTATTCACAAGTGTCATGGTACCTCTCTTGAAATTACTTAATTAAGCTAAATTCCCCTCCTCCTTGAGTCATTTCCTCGTGCCTGAGGGTCGTGACAACCACAGCCGATGATCATTTTTTCCTTAATAATAGAACATTTGCTTCTGCTTTCGGCTAAGCCAGACATTAACCTAAACACAGAGTCTAAAATACGTAATCTATTTGCTTTATGCTTCATTTCAATATTTTTTGAGATTATTAATTTTTTTTACGCAGTATCTATGGATGACAGTGCTAGTTATGCTATCATTATAACTATCCTTATGCCATAATCTATCTAAAAAGTATTGTATCATTATATGATTAACCCAAATTAATAATAATATAGTTTTCACCCTAGCAGCAATGACGTACCGCCGAGCAAGAGATTGGTGTTCCGGTACGATGCTGTGTAGAAACCATAACAGGCAAATTGCCTCTTATTAGATTAGCGCGCTTAAACTGTATAATCACTTGCCATCAGATGTGATTACAGTCAATCACTAACCTCTCAGCAATAAATCGTATTGAGGCTGATAGTAAGGAAACGCATACAAGTATCGATTGCGTCTAGATATAGTTACATCTCATAGCAATATAGCAACGGCAAACTTTGCACAATTTATCAAATTGAGTTAGTGAGGGGCAATATCGCACAGCGAACGCAATATTGCAGCGCGTGACCGCGTCTGCAATACGCGCTCAATACATCGGCCGGCGCCGGGCCCGGCACGTCCGCCGCCCCACCCGGCGCCCGTCTTCGGCCGCCCGACCCCATCCGCCCACGGCCCAACTGACCACCTAGATATTTAGCTAACAATGCCTCGCCGCGAACGCTGCCCACCTAGCCTGCTCCATCCCGCTCCCGCCGAAGCTTCGGCCGGCCATAGGACAGGGACCGCCGCGCTCGCCTCCGGTCATTGCTATATTTATTGGCGACGCTCATAAGTACGCGGGTCAGGTTATAAGTTCTACGAAATGAATGGCCGGGCCACGTAGGAGGCGAGTGCCCGTCGCGCTTAACAAGAAAGCACCTCCACAGAACTTGGCAGGGGGCGCCACCCTACCCTCGGTAGCATTATAATTAAAAAACAAAAGAATACAGAGGCACTCAGCCTCTTGGCTGCCGCTCGTTCGACTTTCATGCGAAAAGTGCAGTTACTAAAGAAATGGGTATTGATTTTTTATTTGGCTTTATTAAGTACTAGCTTTTCACCGCGGCGACACCCGCTTAGTTCTCCATCCGGTGGGAGTCATTTCACTTTGCTATAAGTAATATTTCTGCTGGGCACAGACCTCCTAACTCATAGGAGTGAAGGTTTTTAGAGCATAGACCCACCACGCTGCTCCACTACAGGTTGGCGGGCATAGTTCACACATGCAATCACTATTCCTTCACTCTCCCTAATCTGTCGTGACGGGAATCCGACACGACCGAAGAGAGAACAAGCGCAGAATCGACGGCTTAACGTGCTCTCCGAGGCACGGGCTTGTAAACCACCGTCAACTTCTCAATTTCAAGAAAATCTTAATAGAAACTAAATATAAATTTATGATATCTCCCGACCCGGGACCCGAACTCGAACTCGAAAAAAAATATCAATGTAAAGATAAGCAAGTTGTATATAATAATCATTACAGAACACTGCTATAATCATGTCAACGGTCAGAAAGAGTCCAATTTGTTGCCACGTCGGAGTCATAGGGATTTTTATTAAAAAACAAACCGCTAATATGAATTGATTACCGTTATTTCTGAACATTTATGGAACCCATGAAACTGGACCCATTAAAAGAATAAATGTTCTCTTTTTTTACTCAGATTTGTAACATGGTATGAATAAAAAAAGAGGACCACTCCAACAATTCCAAAGCTGATATTCAGGGGCCACTTTAAACAAGCCTAAGCGGCGGGGCAGGTCTTTTTCATTCAATATAAAAATTAATTGTGGAAATTAATGTAAATGTAAAAGAACTATTTTACGTTTACATAAAGGATTCCAGTCTCTCTGTTATTCTCATAACATAGTCTTCCTACTGCACCGTTTACTCTGTATAAGCATAGTACACTCCCGGTCAAGCTACCCCAATTATGAATGCCCGCCATTAACGTATTTACCCAAATAGAAACACTTAAAATGTATGTTTATTGACGATATTATTATATTTAGCCAAAGTTCTTTCTAATTATTTATCCATTTAACTTGGTATAGATAACTTAAATAACCGCTTCCTTCGAAATATGTATACAATATTTAAACATACTGATCACGTCCCAAGAAACTTCAATCTGAGGCATGTAAATAGGACCACTGTACCGGTACTACTATGGATATGGTACTGGCATATGGCATAAGTACTAGTGAAATCAAAGAAATTATATTCTGCGTCTTATAATTAATTTAAAGAAAATCCGTATCGCAACGTATGTGTTGACATATTTTTATGTGTTAACGATTTAAGAGTGCGATAATTATATGTACTATAAAATTTGTCATATACCATTTACCAATTAAATACATAGATAGATAAAAAATTTATTTGCTTTTTTCACAATTTTTATAACAAATAGTACACAAACGAAAAAATAACATATATCTGTAAAGCAAATAAGGTTCGCCACTCAGCTCCAAGTCACAGCAAGCTGTGACGCTGGTTTTCAGGGAGAACCTGAGTTACTTCACAGACACCCTTGCGACAGTAGACTTACAATAACATTTGTATAATACTATATTTAATATATATAACAAATATAATTGCTTGTCACAGAGTTTGACCGTGAGTTACTCAGACACTACGCAAAAGAGTCTTGACGTTTATTTTTTATTTTGTTGGATTGGTACCGACTTAGGGTTAGGTTTCTTTATAATTTCAAAATATTTTTTAAAAAATTAAAAAAATTAATTTAAAAAATCAAAATATTTTTTAAACCAAGAGTTTATTAACAATGAGTTTAGCTGTCGAGTAAGTTACAAAAGCATCAAATGGATTGCGCTGTATCTCGCGTATACGCAGACGAAGGTGTGCTTGTCATCTACTATACAATATAAAAAGATAAAACAAAAAAACATTTATTACCAATAAATAAAAACGATATGGGGCTCATGTGTAGGACGCTTACAATTCATCCGAGCGGTTCCTATTACGAACACAATTACGTACTTCGCAGATGACCGCACGGTTTTATAATGCGAAGGCACCGTCGTCCAGCCTCCCGCCATCCCTCACCGCTCCCTTGACCATCGACCGACAATTGTAAATGGCACATAAAATAAATGAATGTGCAGCGGGACTCGCCTCTGCAACAGACAATATAAATTACAAACGGACGATTATATTCCGGCGGGAATGAAGAGTTTTCCTTCAAATACACTTTGCATTACACCCTCATCCGGTGATCAAATCAAGCTACAAGTCTTATAGTCAGGAAAATTTTTACTCGTTAAATCTTTTGAGCTTATCAATGCTGTTTATATATCCGTATTTAACATATTATAAAAACTAGTATAAAATATTAATACGAAGGAATACAGAAATTTACACATCTATATCACATAGCTAAATAGTATGTATGTATATATAACTGAAACTGGAGGGAACAATGTTACAACGCAATGTTACCATATTATTAAAAATATATTCATTTATTTCTCATTTTTCATATATGTAACTTTTTAAAAGTCATGAAAACGGCTACCTTTAACATTAATATACAAAAAAGTACTCTATTCAAGCCACATTAGAAAATAAATCCGAATAGCGTTATGGCAACTTTCCAATAAGGTGTCACTTGTATTACTAAGAGTAATATACGAGATAATTACGAAGGGAGGTTGCTGTACACACGCCGTCGTAAATTTATCTACTCTAGGTATCCACCTAACCTAATATCTAAGGTATACTCGTATTGGTTTAAAAAGGGTACAAAATAAAATCCATGACGTTATTTTTTGTCTAATAAAACCTTGATGAGAGAAATTATAAATTAAATAAACTGAGTAACCTTCATGGCAGCTTACAAAATTATTTATTATTAGTATTGCATTCCAAAGCTTTGATGTCTAAATATTTTTGTTTCTTATTTTTTTATAGCTATCTCATGGCGTTTTGAAATAAAGAGATAAATTTGAATTTTATAATAATATTTAATTTTATATAAAACACAATAAATGTATTTTACTGCCAAGAAGTATAGTAACAAAAAAAACCACAACAAATAATGTGTATTGGATTTTATAATTAGTTTTTATTTTACTGCTAAATATGGTTTTTCTTAAACTATATACGTTTTCAGAAAGATATTTTCTAAGTAAAACTCTTTTCTCTATTTATTTATTTATTTATACACTTTATTGCACGTCTACAATAATAATATAAAATGAAATAAACTTAAATATAGGAGAACTAAAAGTACAACAGGCGGTCTTATCGCTAAATAGCAATTTCTTCCAGACAACCTTCTCTACTCTTGAAATGCAATAATTAAGCCGTGTTGCAAAATATTTTTAGATGTTCAATTTAATGGTCGTTTTAACATACATTGTAGTTCAGTCAGAAATTACTTTTGCGCATTTAGAAAATCACAGAGACTAATCACGAACGGAATGAGTCATTCGATATCACAGACCAGTCATTTGGTCAGCGTCGCAAAACTAATGACACATAATGACGGCCGTACTAACGTTCAGAGGGTGGTGACCAACCAAAACTGGAATACACACAGGCTAAACAATTGTAAGCTCTATTATAAACGACTAAGGCCTCAGTATAGACCATGCATCAGTCAAGGTCTGTTAGCTAGCCTCCCAGGGAGGTCTTCGGGGTCCAGTCGCGACCGACGACGGCCACCTGAACACCCTAGCCACAGCTAATTGAAGCTCCCCACGGTAATCCAACAAAATATTCTGAAATGAGTGATGAAATTCTTATCAACGTGTCTGAAATGAAATATATCGGTTCTTTTAAGGAGGTATTTATACAATAGTATTGTATCAAAAATCTTGTGTATTATTGGGAAAAAGTCATATTAGACACGTTTTATAACCCAATTTTAACACATAAAATTTCCTATTTCTCGATGTATTTCTAAAATCGAAACATCACTTGTTTTGATATTAATATGTATCCCAAGACGAAGTTTCAGGTTTTTAAATAAAAAAATATTTTTCTTAAACTTTACGTCTTATTTAAGTAAACGTAGCAAAATCCAAATGGGTAACCTTATATGGAAATAAATGCAACATAGTTACGATTTTAAAAAACATAATATCCTCTAAAATGATAAAACTTTGTTAATAGTACATACATGTCTTCGTAAATATATTTATCTAACGTGTTTATTAAAAAGCATAATCTTTTTTATTATATAAATATAATTTTTCAATTGTAAAACACGTCGCCGTTGATTTTCCCTAATATTTTTGTATTCTATTTATTTAAGCACCAAAACATATAAAACAGTACAAAGATAATAAGTGTAAATAGAACTACTTATCTCTAAAAAGAGATCTCTTCCAGAGGTCCTTCAACATAGGAGAGTGATATATAACATGTGATATAGGTACAGAGCAAAATTAACTATGAGCTTTAACTAAATGTATCACTAGAAACATAACTTTAAAAAACTATAATACATAAAATTTAGATTTGCAAATCAATTTAATTCTTAATTGATAAAATTGATATATTCTCAAAATAATGTAGATACTTATCTGGTGTAATAACTTTGCCAAGAAACATAAATACTCCGTTGTGTTTCTCTTAAATGGATAGTTAAATTTTCTGATTAACCAAAGTCCAAAAGAGCTATCCAACTCTACGCTTGATTGCATATTGGACATTGATCGACTGCCCCACTGATCTTGTTACAGTGCGCTCGCGCCGTGTGCGTGCACTTAAAGAAAATTACACACTTCCACCCACGGACGACCGTTAGGGTATATATTATACTTGATAATGACCGTTATAAGTCAATAAACTGTAATTATACATTTATTTTCATTAATATGACACCATTTTACACGTTTTAATTGTAAAATATCGAAACTCAGCAGGACAACTTTTTCACTTTTCAATAAGCACTTTCTGTGTAAATAAATAAAGTGTTTGTCGGTCACGTAAATATGATTTTTAAGCTCTATTCGTTGACAGTACAAAACTAAAGCAAGTTCGTGTAAAAAACCTTTTTTCGTCTGTTGATTGGTTTAGGCAATCACAGAAAGTTATTGTGACAGGACATTCACAAGCTCAGTATAGTCTTAATAACTTTTAAGCACTTATTTTGGGAAAGACTTTCGCCAGCTTAAAGTAAGCCTGCACGAGTAATATCAACAACGATATAATTTAAATCAATGCACAATAATTTCTAATGAAGATATTTTTATATTATGTTATCTAAACAAAAAACCCTAATTGATAAACTCAACTAAATAAAGTAAATAAAGTCCTTACTTCACATGTATGTGTTAATTAGTAATTGACTACAGCCGATCTTTATCACCATAATCCTAGGTGAAGTTTTCGTAGTGAATCTTTTTAAAGAGATATTTATTGTTGAAGCAGAAACACCGAGAAGAAAAACATTCTCTAAAGTGAAAATTAGAAACTCTTATTATATTTCATTGCACCTGCAGAGATACATTTACATAGGGGAACATATATGTTCGATGACTTTCACTTGACTGAGTTTCTAATAAAGAAAACGATGATAAATCAAATGACACTGACATAACATTCATATTGTTATCAGCTTTATCTTATTTTTTGCCATAATTTGTTAACAACGAAACTAACTAAGCTAAACAACGAATTATTAAAAAAATCTTTGAAATTAAAATTTTCAAAGTGTAAAGTTTTTACACTTTGAAAATTTCCGTTCTTTAAGGTATAAGAACCGCCGTGACGAGCGATGAAAGAATTTCTATTTACGGAAAAAGCTTGTACATATCAAGTTAGTAATACGAAGCGCGGGGTGAAAGCGCTGGACGTGTACGGAGATAGAAATGAAATTGATGAACTTTTCTCGCAGCAATAATGGCTTTAGCACGTACCAACATAATTCCCAACAAAACTTCCTCACGGCCCGCCCAATCATAGGGCTGTACTTATACTTTTAACTCTTAATGCACTAATTATTCAACAGATGTTATATAATATACTACACCATTCTTTAAAATACCACACTGCAATCACGCCTTATTTACGTAAATACTGGCAACAAACAGTACAAATTTATTTATAATCAATTATTGTACAATATAAGCAAAAACGATTTCACAAGAGCTGTCCCCGATTATTTTAATATTTAATAGAGGAACTATTTTCGTGGTTTTGTTTTTAATTTTCATGGGATCGAGGATTATGTGCGTAACAGAGCAGAGAACAGTTAGTTTGATACAAGCGAATAATGATCAATCACTATTCACGAGAAATCCAAAACTCTTTGTTTGATCGAATTGAAATTAATCAAACTTGCCTCTTATATGAAGCACCCACTATGACAGATTGTTTCCTATACTTGCACGAGATCGAGAACTACAAGAGCAACTGAGTTCATGTATTTTTAACTCGAATTTTAAATGGAGTGGTCGATGAGTGACTATTATGAATATTATTAGAATCGTTAAATTACATACCACCCAATATAGAAGTCGTAATAATGTTGGTTATATTTTATATGCCTGCCAGTTTCGTAAAAAAACATTGTCGTTTCAGATAGACACAGAAAAGTTAAAAGCGCGCGATGTCAATTTGACAAGTCATGTCATTTGCTTGGGCTAGCTATAAACAATTAAAAAATTTTTTTATGAAATTCGTTTAATAATGTGTTTCTGTTCAAAGTCGCATTTATTTTTTAATTTTGCCTCTTTTAATATCCCAAGAAAAAATAATACCTTCGGAATTGTTAAGTGTTTCAGACAACCCTAAATCAAAGGACAACGGTCGACGGCGCGGCGGCTGAAGAAGGGGGCGCACATCCAATATAAGAAGAGAACAAAATAGGTTTATGTCGGATACTTTGACCATTCGCCCGTAAAGTAACTTCGCTCTACGACTGACGCCCGCAGCCTCATATGTTATATCTATATTGTATGTGCCTATAAGATAAAATAAATTACATGTGCGACGTTCTTTTTCACCACAATCTTTAATCACTTCTTTTGAAGCCATAAATTATACTTTAAAGAAACTTTTATTTTAATTATTATAAGTGTTCAGATTAAAATGGATTTCTAAGATAACATTCTAATGACAGATCGTCTTAAAATATTTTTTCATCTCTTCGAAAACTTTTGACTCAGTGAAATATTTTATAAATTTTATGATGTAAATACTAGAGATAATTTAAACTTATATTATTTTAGTACATATACATTTAGATACTGATCTAATCTGAGACACGCATCATCAAATATTCAAGGTGGCAGTTGATGGACACACCAACATAGTACGCAGATAATATCAGCTAATGCACCAGGTCGAACGCGTTAGCCTTTGGGGACTAGCACCTATATGTAGATATCGAATGATTAGGTGTCACTATTTCACTTGTGTGATTTAGATAAATTAGAAACGTACTTACTTTTAACTATTACCGAACCTTCTTATCTTATTTATTAATAACACAAGAAAAATACCCTTTGGAGAAACGTCATCAAAAATTTCAAAATTCTGAATCATTGCAAACCATCTGTTTCTCCTGCTTGTTTATGTTTAATTATTATCAGAGCCTTTTCCAGCATCATCTGTCTGTCATGTTTTCGGTCAGTTGAGGTATACATTTCTAACACTTTTGTTGTTAACTGTAATAACAAATATTTAGGCTTACATATTATTACAGTCTCTTTTAAATAAATAATCAACACACACTCGCTACAATGGAGACATCGATTTAAGAAGTCTTAAAAATTATCAGATTTATACACTTTGTTCCAATTTATCTATAATATTTATATATATATATATATATATATATATATATATATATATATACAAGCTGAACCCGCGACTTCGTCTGCGTTGAATGTTTTTTTTCATTGGTTTGAATGGGTAGAATTTTCATTAATTTAGGCAAATTGCTTTACAAATAANTTTTTCACCACAATCTTTAATCACTTCTTTTGAAGCCATAAATTATACTTTAAAGAAATTTTTATTTTAATTATTATAAGTGTTCAGATTAAAATGGATTTCTAAGATACCATTCAGATCGTCTTAAGATAACAAAACATTGACTCTTTTAATAAAAAGAGTGAATGTACATATAACTTACGAAACCAAAACAAACTTGTTATAAATTCAAGTAGGCTGCATAAGGTTAATAGCTCATTTAAGGGTAACTGTATACGNATTTTTGATTTTGATTTTGATATTTTCCATCTCTTCAAACTTTTGACTCAATGAAATATTTTATATATTTTATGATGTAAATACTAGAGATAATTTAAACTTAAATTATTTCAGTACATATACATTTAGATACTGATCTAATCTGAGACACGCATCATCAAATATTCAAGGAGGCAGTTGATGGACACACCAACATAGTACGCAGATAATATCAGCTAATGCACCAGGTCGAACGCGTTAGCCTTTGGGGACTAGCACCTATATGTAGATATCGAATGATTAGGTAATCTATAATCACTGTTTCACTTGTGTGATTTAGATGAAGTAGAAACGTACTTACTCTTAACTATTATCGAACCTTCTTATTTTATTTAATAATAACACAAGAAGAATACCTTTTGGAGAAATGTCAACAAAAGTTTCAAAATTCTGAATCATTACAAACCACTCGTCTGTTTCTCCTGCTTGTTTATGTTTAATTACTATCAGAGCCCTTTCCAGCATCATCTGTCTGTCATGTTTTAGATCAGTTGAGGTATACATTTCTAACACTTATGTTGTTATTCTGTCTACATTCCAGGCGAACTACCATTTCTATTACTATTCATCATCACAATATAAAACCTTCTATTGTTATAAACATATTTAAAACAAATGCCCTTTTAGAATTCAGCTCAAGGAAAAAACATTGTAATAGTCGATAATATCAACTGTTTTAACTGTAATAACAAATATTAAGGCTTACTTATTATTAGTCTCTTTTAAATAAATAATCAACACATACACTCGCTACAATGGAGCCATCGATTTAAGAAGTCTTAAATAATTATCAGATTTATACAATTTGTTCCAATTCATCTATAATATTTTTATATATATACAAGCTGAACCCGCGGCTTCGTCTGCGTTGAAAGTTTTTTTCATTGATTTGAATTTTCATTAATTTAGGCAAATTACTTTACAAATGAAAATCATACGTATAAATACTTCATTAAGTTTCAGGTTCTAGATTATCGCTGTACCAAATTTCAATCAATTTCGTAAAATCCGTTCTTAGCAGACCTTTACTCGGCAAAATTTAGGAAATTTCACCCTCAAAGGGCAGTTGAGGTATTTGTAAAACAATTTGCAGAAATTAATGAAAATGCTACCAAAAAACTTTCCACGTAGACGAAGTCGCGGTTTTAGTATTATATATATATAAAATTACTTCATATATATTATAAATATAATATATATGAAACAATTTCACTGCCTCATTGGTCAGCTTGCTCAGTGCTTGGCCGGGCGAATTAAAAAATCGATATTGAGTTTTATGTTAAGTATTCTCAATATTTCTCAATAAAACTGGTGTACTACTTAATTACTGATATTATGTCTAGAACATGTATTAACATACGCATGTACATGAATTGTAGAGGTAAAATAGTGTTTCGTTCTCTGTATTCGCTACAAAATTCCGTGAAAGTAATCAAGTGTAACGTAACTCCTAAAACAGGAATGAAGCCAACATCACCGCCATCGTACCGCTTAATCAGAGCTGGACCGCCCGCCCTATATTTGCGTATGCAAAGAGACTAGAGCCGCATTAACTATGCCATATAGCCAACGTACCGTGCAGCGATTGGGCAAACACATATCTGCATTATAAACAGCGTTCGGGTGCACAAACGTGCAATGTGGTCGGCCTTTACCGGAACCCGACTAATCAACGGACTGACCTTCCAAAGCCTAACATACGCCATACAATACTACGCTACATTATTACTGTCCTGCTAAATATGAATACCCTGTTATGCATTCATTTATTTCACAGAAACATTCTACTTACAAAAATTCAATAAAAAAATATTTTTGTGCTTACTTTTTCGTATATCGTAATTAATATAAATTTATTTATTCGTATAAGCAATACATACAATAATTATAAATAAATCGATTTCACTGTTATAAGATTTCTAATTCGAGTTAAATTCTATTTAACATCAGGCGTAAATTAGGAATAATGATAATTATTACTGTATCGAATGTTGTAGTATAAAAGAAGATATAGCGCCTAAAATTGATAAAGATATGCTTAGATGGTTTGGGCACGTAGAGAGAATGAATGAAAGGAGACTGACAAAAAGGATTAATGAGTCAAGAGTGAATAGGAAAGTTGGAAGGGGAAGACCAAGGCGAACGATACCTGACCCTTATTTTAAATGTCCTGGTCAAGAGTACTCTAAATCGACGAACTTGTATGAAAGGTTTAATGAGAATGAAAAAAGCGAAGGGGATATTCAAGGATCGTGGCAAGTGGAACGACGTGGTCTCTGCCTACCCCTATGGGAATGAGGCGTGATGCTATGTATGTATGTTTTTAAAAATGTAAAATAAGTAGCAGAATATTAATGTACCACTCGTGAGCAGAGAGTTCCTCACTCTCAGAACCGAGGGTTTTTAGAACATAGACCTACCACAAAGTTCCACTACGGGTTGACTATATATACCCCACAAATAATTCCGGGATATGCAGGTTTCCGCACGATGTTTTCCTTCAACGAAAATAATTATGAAATTTCAATCAAGCACGTAAGATTCATTTTAACAAAGAGGAACTTAACGGTGTCTATCCAGGATCGAACCCGCGATTTCTCTAAACGAGAATCCCCACGTCTCTCCACTAGGCCATCATAATTTTAAATATGATTAAATCAACGTAACACATAAACTAATTTATTTACAATTAGATTAAAACTATTTACAGTATATAAAAAACATGCAATAATGCAACAAAATGTCAAGAACCTGCGAATTTACCTGCGAGCACGAAATCAACCATGTCAACATTTTTAGAAAAAATAATAATCAGGAAGGTCAAAGTTGAACTGGTATGGATGGATACTACACAGAAGTGAACTACGCAATATTATTCACATTCAAAATGAATAGCCAAAGAAAAAAGGCTTCATTAAACTTCAGTTAGAATAAGGCCCTCAGTAACCATGATACGCAGATAGTTTTGAAAACACTTTAAACCGTTAATTTGCGTAGATAAGAAAATCTAGGCATTCGAACAATATCTGTACATGCATGTGCAGTGAATCGATTAAAACTTTCTACTTTCCATGTTCATACCCAGTGCACCCACGGTAATAGAAAATCTCGGCATATTTCTAGACACTTCTCCACTAGAGCGTGTAAGGAAAGCGGATGAATACAGTAAAATTAATTTTTCCTGTCAAACCTACCGATCTTTTTTCAACCAAATCTACCGATGTACGGTTAATTGTAAAATAAATACACACAGTTTTTAATTATCTTTATTTACTCCTAAAATAATTTATTTTACAATTAAATATACCTATAGGTGTGGTCATAAATTAAATAAATTAAATGACGTAGAATAGAATACGAAGGTGGTTTTCTGGTTGTTATAAATAGAATGCCCTTTAGGTGGACGTTACTTTGGTTTGAGGTTTTGTATGGGTTTTGGCGCAGGATCGAATTGAGCAGTAAGGCAGGTGTCCCTTTAGCATTGATGTAAGTTATCGGCAGCTACGAACTTGCGTCTTCTTGTTCTGCGTAGTAGCGGTATGGATCTACCGCCCCCAACCTCGCTGGTCTCACCACGTATAAGTTCCGCCTTCGAATTAAAGACTAGAATTAAAATATCATGAATTAAATAATAAAACAAACTTAAAATCATGATAGGATTCACATCCTTATTAATAAGAGCCATATTTATTTGCAAAACATTGATTTATTTCGACTGTATGTATGCTACATACAACTTTATTGAAAAGGCCGTATTAAAAAAATCTATAAAGTACGGATGATAATTTTACGTGATAATGTCATTACAAATCATTGTTGAAAAATTGTTTTTATAATAAACAATGGAGCTAGACTGATCACGCGTCTCTATCGCTTGTTCCGTGCTCACGCTAGCACGCTCGACACAAGCGGAACGTGACAATGAATTATGCCTTCCAGTGCGTGCAGCCGGCGTTCAACGATTTATAAGACGTAATCACGCCTCAAAAAAGCAATATTTACTATAAGTTTGTGTTTATTTAATTATCTCCCTATTCAAATTATCATTTCAATAATAATTTAAACATAATTTGATTAAAAAGATATCCAATACAGAGAATCCTAATTTACACAAGGAATGATATTGTTTAATTATATTACATTACCTATGGTGGCCATCTGCATGAACTTGGAAAGTAGTTTCGCCTGTAGCTCCATCGTGGCTAAACAGTTTCTTAAGAGCAATGATACCAGTAATTGTTAGAGCCACTTTGCTTGCAATCAAAGCTTTGCCAGCAATAGCAGCTAAAATCTTAAGACCCATCGATTTAACGATGAAGATAGTTGCATACATAGCAACTAGCAGATAAGGCAGCGCCTTCTTTCCTGTTTAATAATATATAAACAATTATAAAAAAAATGTCTGTCAAATATTACCTTTGAGATCTGTATTAAATTGGCTTATACCTACCACCTCTACCTCTTCCTTCAGAAGTGAGATCCATCGAAATGGTATGCGTACTCAATAATTGTTCGAATTTTGTTTGTAACATTGTATCGATTTTATCTTCCGCTGACATACCGGGGAAAAACCGAGGCTCTGCCGCTTTACTTAGAGAGTCTGCTTGTTTGACTAACGTCAGACCATCTGCGAGCTGTACGCTCTCCTGTGCAACAACAAAATATTAAGACACAATTTTTCACTATACAATTATCACGTCACTAATACACTCAATTCACCTGTTCTACAGCTTTTGTTAAAACTGACAGAGCTTTGCCTTTAAGACACATTGTTACATGTTTTTGCGAACTACAATCATCATAGACTTTTTGTAAGATGGCAACTTCTGCTGCAGGCCACCAAGTACTTTCATCTGCTCTGCCACTATCGATTTCATTGTGGGTGTAATCTTCCACTTCCATCCTGCGCGATCTTCGGAGACCTTGCAAATTGGCTGATGAGACAACCACAAAAATAACTGACACGACAGCTATCCGAAATAGGGCGCACATTTTGTTAAAATCAACTTAAAAAAAATTATTAACGTATGTGAGGGTGGCTAAGAGTCGACTGTTGACCAACGGAGGCGATGCGAGCTTATAACTGCGAGTCGCTTCAACGGCGAGCACGACCAAACATCCGCCATTCCGCACCAATTCTTCTGCACGCGCACTTATGTAACTGAACTTGAAATGATTGAGAACAATTTTCCAAGCAAATTTCTCCAATAAAATTCACTATAAAAAGAAAGACACGTTCGTTCATACATATTTCAATGTTGTGTTTTAGATTTATGTGTTTGTGTAGTTAATTATGATTGTGTACCACATCGCGTGCACCGAGAGCATGATTCGGGCCTCTGTTTCACTCACAGGCGACCTGTTTCAATATTTTAATAACAGTTTTAGTAAAATATAATTGTTGAAATTTTGTTTCTACCATCAATAGTAAAGTATGAGTCCGGCTTGCGTGCAAAGTAATTATGGTCCGTACAAATGCGTAGCACGAATGAGGATTCGCAACACAAGGAACTACCGATATTTACTATTAAAGGAAAGTAAGTGTCGTATCGAACCGTGTCGAAAACGCGTAACTATTCTAATCAATATCACAATATAACATTGCTTTTACGAGTCTGTCTTATATAATTTGTTAAGTGTTGTATATGATAAAATAACAAGTAACAAATTTAATTTTTGTAATTTTACATTAATTTACATTGATATCTTTATTCATACAAATGATTTTATTTTTAAGAAAA
Organism: Elymnias hypermnestra; assembly: GCA_015832385.1. NCBI lineage: Eukaryota > Metazoa > Arthropoda > Insecta > Lepidoptera > Nymphalidae > Elymnias > Elymnias hypermnestra. The sequence continues at coordinate 3,576,721 of JACTOM010000070.1, forward strand.
CCACTACTATTTACCGATTTAAATAAACGGACCTTAAACTGATAAGAAAACATTTTAACAAAACTAATTATGATAATTAAATATTTGATTCATATAACACAATACAAGAATCATTCTAAAGCCGGAGTCGCGGAATTCAAATCAAATCAAATCAAAAATATTTTTATTCAAGTAGGCATATTACAGCACTTTTGATGCGTCAAATTATATATTTTTTTCCACACTCTGATTCTAATATACGTCTGATGATGTACGTCTGGTACTCAAAATCGGCTTAAAATCTAAAGTTACGAGGGTTCCTTCGCGCCCTGATCCGAGAAGAGCCCACAACAAACTCAGTCGGGTATTTTTTTTTTACCATCATCATTACAATAACAAATTAGTTTACTATATTTTAATTAAAATTAGAGCAATTTGTTCACTCCCAAGCGTTTCTATCGTCTAGGTAATCTTGCAACTTATAATACGATTTTTCTATCAACTTTCTTTTAACAAAGACTTTGAATTTATTAATTGACATCTTTAGAACGTCTTGTGGGAGTTTATTATAGAAACGTATACAGTTACCCTTAAATGAGTTGTTAATCTTATGCAGCCTACTAGAATTTATAACAAGTTTGTTTTGGTTTCGTAAGTTATATGATGTACATTCACTCTTTTTATTAAAAGAGTCAATGTTTTTATGTACATACAACAAGTTTTCTAATATATATACGCAGTGAACTGTCATTATGTTAACTGCCTTGAATTTGTTTCTTAGCGACTCTCTTGGACCCATATTGTAAATCGCACGAACGGCCCTTTTCTGCAGCACAAATATTGCATCTATATCAGCAGCATTACCCCAAAGTAGAATACCGTATGACATAATGCTGTGAAAATAGCTGAAATATACCAGTCTGGCAGTATCAACATCTGTCAGACGACGAATTCTTTTAACTGCGTAAGCCGCAGAGCTGAGCCTGTTCGATAGACCACTTATATGGGGCCCCCACTGTAATCTGTTATCTAACGTAATGCCTAAGAAAACGGTACTGTCTACAAGGTCTAGTTCCTCATTATTAAGTTTAACAATGGTTTGCATTTGTTTAACATTAGGCAGACTAAATTTAATACATTTTGTTTTATTTGCGTTGAGCAATAAATTATTAGCTTCAAACCATTGTACCACTTTATTGAGAGAGCTGTTTACGTCGTCATAATTTGTTTGTCGCCTATTAATCTTAAACAACAGCGAAGTATCATCAGCAAACAGAACAATCTCATGATCACCCTTAACAAAGTAAGGAAGGTCATTGATATAAATGAGGAAAAGAAATGGTCCTAGTATGGAACCCTGTGGGACTCCCATTTTTGTCACAGACCCCGCAGAAAGCTTGCCATTGACACAGACCTTTTGCGTTCTATTGGTTAAATATGAACTCATCAGGTCTAATGCTGTGCCCGCGAGGCCATAGTGTCGCAATTTCCCGATCAGGGTTTCATACTGAACACAATCGAAGGCCTTAGACAGATCACAGAAAACGCCAAGCGCGTCACGTGAATCCTCCCAGGCCTCGTAGATATTGAGTAATAACTGTACGCCAGCATCGGTAGTCGAGCGACCTCGAGTAAAGCCAAATTGCTTATTATGTAATAAATTATATTTTTTGAAATGTTTTAGCAACTGGTTCAACATTATTTTCTCAAATATTTTACTAAAGGTTGGGAGAACCGATATTGGCCTAAAGTTACTAGGGTTCGAAGTACTGCCTGACTTAAACATCGGTATTATTTTGCTGTACTTCATTAAGTCAGGAAATACACCACAATCTACACAATTGTTAAAAATTACCGCCATGTCTGGTGCAACGATGTCAATTAATGATTTTACAAGGTTAACTGACAAACCCCACAAATCGTTAGTTTTTTTGTTATTAATTAAATTAAATGACTTAATAACATCAGAGGCATCGACACGACTGAATTTAAAAGTACTATGACATTGGGGCAAGCTATCAGCTAGCCAAGAGAGTGCAATGGAAGGTGAGGAGTTCAGTGATTTCGTAGTTGAGACAGGAATTTTTGTAAAAAACTCTTCAAAAGTATTAGCAACCTCTAAGTCTGACGAAATTTTTTTATTCTCTAAATCTAAATGAAATTCATCAAAACGCGGAGTTGCTTTTCCTGTTTCATCATTAATTATTTTCCAAGTTGTTTTAATTATATTAGTACTATTTTTTATCTTACATTTTATGTGTTGCGATTTAGCAAAAACATATTTCTTTTTGAAATCCTTGGAAAATAATCTCACACAATCCCTGAACTCTACACTAGTGTTGTACTGACGCTCAGCATACAATTCATACAACTTTTGCCTACTTTTATGCAAATCAACCGTGGCCCATTCACTGAACACTATTGTGTCAGTAAGAGTGATCGATTTACTTTTAAATATTGAGGTAGATATTTGATTAAATTTGGAAAAATTATTGGAATTAAATTCGGGCCTGGGGTCTCTATATCTATAAAGACGTGTGCGTATCTTAGTTATATTCAGTGACATTTGTATCAGAAAATAAAGTTTTGTTACCAATATTTGTTAGTAACTCTCGCAACCATACTCGAAAAATAAGAAATCCTCTCCATTTCAATTGAAACGAGCGCAAGTACAACCTATTATTTTTTGGTAAAACACTTGTGCAGAACACTTTTTTTTCTACCATCTATTGGAAACTATTAATTTTGTGGATTATACTAAATGCCACGAAACGGTAGCACACAGTTTTCTCGCATTAGGCAAATACATAGGCTGTTATTGCTCTCACGCGGTTACTCTTGTAATTTATCGGTGCATATTTTCTAGTATTAAGCTGGTGTAGTAATTCTAATAGATTTATTTTTACACTAGAAATTGTTTGTCATGTATTATTCTGTTTAGTTTAGTTTCAATCTCGAACCAAAATAGACGCGTGCTCTATGGACAATAGTGAAAAAAGAAATATTATATTATTTTTGAATTTGTCCTAAAATGGATAAAAAAGTTCGCGGGGAAATCTGAAACGTGCTGATAGGAAAAAGAAACGATCTCATTTAAAACAGTTTACCGTGATACTAGCTATACAAATGCCAAACAAGAGTTAAACCGAAGTAAGTAATAAATATTATTATCGGAGTTATTCTGCGGGAATCGCTTCTTAAACTTCAAACGCATTTTTCTCAAAACTACTTCTTTGGAGGTGGTTTTAACATAATATCTCAAATTCTACACGACCGATTCCTTTGATTTATATATATATGTCCATGACCCCTGCCTTGAAGTTTACAAAATTTTTATTTTAAGTACTTTTATAAAATACGAAAATGTCAAATAATGGGTTTAAAAACAAATTTATTTTCATGTCGACGCCATTTTGTGAATTTTTTTTTCTTTAGCAGAGGTCAAGGTTATTGCAACATCTTTACTCTTAAATAAAAAAATATATATATATATATATTACTAATAGAAATATTACTAATAGAGATTTTATTCATTTGTTTGTTTTAGATCAATACAAGGGTTGAAATCATGACAACAAGGAAGTGCCATTTTTTATCCAGCCCCCACTTCGCCGGCCTGAAAAAAAAATGTTTTTTTTTTATTTTATATTCCTAAATTGTTAATAAAAATCATATAAAAAAACACATACATAGCATCACGCCTTATTCCCATAGATGTAGGCAGAGACAACATCCTTCCACTTGCCACGATCCTTGCATATATCCTTCATTCTTTCATTTTCATTAAACCTTTCATACAAGTTCGTCGGTTAAGAGTACTCTTGACTTGGCCCATTTTTAAAATATCCTGGATTTGATCCAGGAACGTTCACCTTGGTCTTCCCCTTCCAACTTTCGCATTCACTCTTGACTCATAAATCAGTCATCACTCATTTTTTCGTCAGTCTCCTTTCAACTAAACTAACCAACAAACCCAAACCATCTAAGCATACCTTTCTCAATTTTAGTCACTACATCTTCTTTTATACCACAACGTTCTCTTATCACACTATTTCTTACTCTGTCACACAGTTTCAATCCACTCATACTTCTAAACGCTCTCATCTCTACCACATTTATTTTACTTATGTGATTTTTCTGCCATACCCAACTTTCACTACCATAAATAAGTGTTGGCACCAACACCCCAGCATGCACAGCCAGTCTGGCCCTTAGAGACACCATCTGACTACTCATGAAGGCGTGCAGAGCACCATTTATCATATTCCCTGCATTCATTCTCCTTTCAATATCACTTTCACATGTTCCATCTTTTGTAAATTTTGATCCCAAGTATACAAATTCTTTCACCTCTTCCACTTGTTGCCCATCTATCAAAATATTGTCATTTATCACAGATTCATCTCTTTCAAAAATCATAACTTTCGTTTTATTTACATTCACTTTCATTCCTTTCCCTTTCAAAACTTCATTCATAATATTTACCATCACCTGAAGCTCATGAGCGGATGACCCAAGTATTACTTGATCATCAGCGGAGAGTAAATATTTGATGAGTAATTCATTCATTCTCAACCCATACATACTTTCTTTTAAATTCGTGTTGTTTCATCCCTTTTATCACTTTCATAATGTCATCCATACTAATATCGCGGATAGCAATGAATATAAGTGATGGCGATCACTTATCTTATATTCATTGCTATCCGCAGAGGTCATATTTACCTCGGCTTTATTTTTTTTCAAACAAACTTTCAAAATGGTCCTTCCATCTCTTCAATATCCATTCTTCTCCGTTTACTAAACTTCCATCTAAACTTCTGATTTTACAAAGCTCCGAGGTAGTAGATCTCCCTCGGGCAATTCGTATTGATTTCCAGAAAAACTTTTTGTTTGACTGAAAATCATCAGAAAGTCTCCTATCATACATATCTCTGCATTATTCTTTTTTCTTTCTTACAGCTTCTTTCACGATTACTTTCACCCTTTTGTATTCCATTCTTGCCTTTTTTTACGTCATCATTCGTTGCTTTTTGCATTCGTTGGTTAGCTTTTGTAGCCAACCAATAGGACCAAGCTTTCTTCTTTTCACACACAGCTGCTTGAACATTTTTGTCCATCCACAAATGCTTCTCTTTTTTACCTTTCCTCCTTTTAGATACTCCACATACGTCAATAGCAGCACCAACCACTCCATCTTATAGTAAAAATATTTTTCATTATTTTTATCCGTTTGAAAAATGCCTAAAATTTAGGCTTCTAGACCAGAATCCCCTTTAAAGATCCCAGAACCATTTCTATTTCCTATCTATTTTATATACACGGTTCCATTCAATTAAAACAAATATAAATGATGACATTTTTATTATTGTGATATTTTAGTAGGATACTGTCATATCCCTTTATTAAATTTGCAAAAGGAGAGTTAATCTACATACTTATATATAAGTATTAAAGGTAAGGATACACATCTGAAAAAAGCGTCACCTATTATAATTTTTAGAAACTGCGCCCCATTTACTCAAATTGAGTTAATTTGAGTATATATATATACATATATATATTTACTTTATATATATATTATATATACCTTATATATATAGCTTAGTTTTTAATTTTAGGCGGTAATAGGTGGCGTTGTTGAAATCGCAATTATTCTCAATTTGGACCGCACAACATCTACCGGGTCATCTAAAAAAACATAAAATTGACACTCACTATACACTTCAATACAACTATTTGTATAAAGGGTTGGCACCTAGGCTTAACTAATAATTGAAAATCTTGTTTTGGGTTATACATATTGAAAAGCTGTATGGCCTAAAGCCTTTGCATTCTTATAAAATACATAGTGGAAAAATGTACATACAGAGTAGTACCAATATTACGTCTGGATGGAGATATTAGTTGGAAGAGTAAAAATGGCGAANACGTATGGGTTTTGGCTTAACATATGATTTTTATAGTTTCAATTTTCAATTAAAGCTTGAAGTTACGTATTAACAAACATATCACATTAACATAATCAACATTCAGCTTAGCTAAGACAGCTTGATCTTTGAATGTTATGATGCCCAAAAGATATTACACAAATATTGTATCTACAAGATGCCTTTGATCCCGCCAAGTGTAAACAATGCCAATAAGTATTAAGAGATTGTTATTATAACATAAATTAATTAAAAACTAGATAATATGAACATTAAAGAATGACATTATTATTGTTGTTTTAATTTTACAAGCGATTTGGCTTAAATTGCATTTATTGTGTGTAAACTTCGTACCTGCTTTACAGAACGAGTATTTTAATACAATCATGCCTTTCAAAGACAATGAGTTGTCATTTAATGGAAACAATCCAGGAGCTAGTAAATTTGGTAACTTCATAAATTATTACTCATTCCATAGCTCCAAAGAAAGACTTAATCATCTAGATAGAAAAATGTTTCCAGTTACTGTCGACAATAATATTATCTGTTTAGATGTTGGCTGCAATACAGGTGAACTTACTAGAGATTTATATTGGTATTTAAGAAGTATGTATCCAAAAGTTAATGTTAAAATGTTAGCAATTGATATTGACCCCATATTGATAAAGAGGGCAAACGAGGAAAATGTGATCTGTGACATAACATTTGAAACTTGTAACATAGTTACAGAAGCTGGACAAAAGTTCATACTACAGTACAAAGAGAATCAAGAGAAACATGTATTTGACATCATTTTTTGTTTTTCTGTAACCATGTGGATACATATTAATAATGGAGATGAACAGTTGTTAGCATTTTTAAACTTTCTTAAAAGTAATGCAAAATCTTTGATCATTGAACCCCAGCCATGGAAATGTTATAAAAATGCTCAAAGAAGAATGAAAAGAGTGGGAAAAAACTTTGAACTACTTGAAATATTAAAGATTAGAGATAATGTAGATAAGAAAATAGAAGAAATCTTAAACAATGATACTCATTCAAAAGTATATGAATCTACAGCATCTTCATGGAACAGGAAGATACAAAGTTATCAACAAATTTCTAATACAACTGAAATATCCCAGAAAATCTAAATATTTATTATTCCTACATGCTCATAAAACTAGAATCATCAGTAGTCTGCTGATAGGAAACATATTTACCACCCATTGGGAGAGTTGATTTCACTGAGAAGAAACCAGCAAATATGAAACATTGTATGCAACTGCAATCAAGTCCAAACATTTTTATCACTAAAAGAATCTTCAACATTATAACATGCCACTTGTAGAAGAATCTTATAAGAATGACATATTTCTCAAAATTATGTACAAGCTAATTCAATACTAAATGAGGTTTAATCAAATGAAATTCAAATCATGTTAAAAAGTGTACTCTTTTAAATAACTTCTGAACATTCTTCCCTGCATTATAAGTTTGTTCTTACTTGTATCTTTATTTAATAGTATAACTGAATATTACAAATATATAAAATATTATTGTAGCTGCATTATTTAAATCCCAACCACAACATATAACAACACAACCCCAGTATATCACACTGTTTTGAAATAGTGTAGGTTATGGCTATAGAAAACAATATCTCTCTTTCAAAACAAAAGAACAGATACAAGTTTACTTCAATATTTTATTTTTAAGTACATGTTATATGTGAGCCATAAGACTCGCATATAAATTTTGGCGTGTATTGCAGGATCGTCGTCGTGCCTTCAACCGATGGACGTCCACTGCTGGATATAGGTCTCACGAAATGATGACCAAATGATGATCCTCCTATATCGTCGGTCCACCTGGTAGGGGGTCTTCCTACACTGCGTCGTCCGGTGCGGGGTCGCCTTTCCGGCCCCAACGTCCATCGGTTCGTCGGACTATGTGCCCTGCCCATTGCCACTTCAGGTTCGCGATTCGTAGGGCTATGTCGGTGACTTTGGTTCTGCTACGGATCTCCTTATTTCTGACTTGATCGCGTACAGAAACTCCGAGCACAGCCCTCTCCATCGCACGCTCAGTGACTGAGCTTTCGAATGAGGCCCATAGTCAGCGACCACGTTTCCGATCCGTAGGAAAGCACTGGCAACACGTTGTTGACGACTTTAGTCTTCAGGCACTGAGGGATATTGGACGAAAACGTCTTGCGGAATTTCCCGAACGCTGCCCAACCGAGTTGGATTCGGCGGTTGACCTCTTTCTCGAAATTGGACCTACCTAGCTGGACTATGTGTCCCAGGTATGTACACTCGTCAACAAATTCGAGTGTCGAGTTCTCAATGATGAACGGGTGAAGCGGAACATGGGTATTAGACATAACTTTTGTCTTATCCATGTTCATTTTTAGGCCCACCTGTCGAGAAGCTCTGCTTAGGTCATCGAGCATTACATTGAGATCTTCCAGAGTGTCTGCCATAATGCGTCGTCGTCGGCAAACCGTAGATGAGTGGTGTACTCGCCATTGATGTTGATGCCCAGTCCCTTCCACTCCAGCTTTGCGCACTCCACGCTACAGTTGGATAGGCTCTGTGCTTTGGTCCTATATGCGGTCTGTCATGGTGGCGTTTTCGTACAAGCACTTCAACACATGTATGTATAGGTGGTCAATTCGGCATCTCTGTACAAATCTCAACACGGCCCATGTTTCCACCGAATCGAAGGCTTTCTCATAGTCCATGAACACTATGCAAAGTAGCCGATTATACTCCTCGGTCTTCTGTATAATCTGCCGCAGCGTAAAGTCAAAGTAGGATAATAATAATCATTTATTTCAGATGACAAAGATCCATAGAGTGTTAGTAAAAATTAATTAATTTATTTAATTTAATTTATTTAATTTGTATGTAAAGATGTGGTCTATGGTAATAAAGCCTTTCCGGAATCCAGCTTGTTTGGGGGGGCTGGAAGTCGTCAAACTTGCGAGCGAGGCGATTCGTAATTACCCTCGAGAACAGTTTATAGACATGACTTAGCAGCGCAATAGGTCTATAGTTCTTCAATAAGGTGTTCAAGAAAGGTGAGGTTACCTTGATATTACCACCATATTAATGTCTTGAATTTGTTTGAAACTAACTTCAGCCAACCTATTATGCATCTCAATGCCTTAGTATAGTTTTTTTATTACTCACAAGTTAGAGTTTGACTATAATCTGACCTAATGGTAGGTGATGTTAGTCTTAATAGGTAGCGATTATGATGGATTAGAGCTTCTACACCGCATCATACAGGAATGCAATTTTTTGATTTTTGTATGTTTCCCAGTAGAGTGGATACTATGTGCGACCGAAGCCTCCCAGTCTTCTAGAAATAGTTTGACAACCTCACTGATGCAATAGTGTAAGTATTCACTTGCATAAAGCAAAATAGTGGCATTCTGGTGCAATGCTCTAAAGAAACCATAAGAGGTAAATTACCTCTTCCTAACTTGACATCATGTAAGATCAAGTCAAGGTCTAACTAGTAAATAATAAAAAAGTTTTTGGTGAGTGTCTAACAGTACACAATTTTAAATAAATACTGTCACAGGTGCCTTTAATAAGATGAGGAACTAACACTTGCTAGTTAACCTCTGCGAATTTTCAGAGATAGGCAATAAGCCCACCTTTGCAGACTTTTGTGCTAAATTGTTAATATGCATGATGCTATTTTAGTAAATTTTATTATTTAAGAATGAGTGCAATAAATTTAAATCTTAACATAAATTATCCTAAATGTATCATCAATCAAGTTGTTACTTCTTCTGCGCTCGATTCAAATTCCAGCTTTACAGTATCATTACCAAGGCCTTCGATTTCCATTTCAGATTCTGAAGCATTTAGCATGTTAAGTGTGACCTGTAAAATTATAAATGTTTGTAATAAAGAATTATATTTGTCCTGTTATTTAAATGTCATTTTAATTACTTAAGTAAACAAGGAATATCGATATTAGTTACTTACAAATATATTGCAAAATATGCAAGAGTTATTTAATTTCTGCAAAAAAAGACTGTTATTCTAAACTGCATGCTACTAACATGGCAATTTGATGACTATAGTACTTAAAAGTTTAATAAATTCTTTAAAAGAATTTTTTTAAGTTAATTTAGAAGTGATCCCATTTGCAATATTAACTATCATGTGAAGTTATCCAAGCTAAACCATTTTATATTTTAACTAAGTACCCTCATAAAGTGTTTATATAATTATTTAATGATAAGAAAAAATCTATCACAGCTTAAATTTTAAAGCCCTATTATAATTTTATAGCAAGTAGATTAATTAGCATTATTTTTATTACCTTTCTGATGGTCTGTTATGTTTAAGAGGATAATGAATATTTGCTTACTACAATAGCACATTACTCACTTTGATGGTCATAATCTGCCATCAAATGAAAACATGATGAAGTCAAATTTAAAATAAGGGAAAATCAAGATTTTATAATTGCTTACTACCTTCCTGACAGTCTCATTTGTGTAAACATAAAATACCTGTTTTGCTAGCATAGGCATTGCGTTTGATTCTAGGCACAGTTAGGAAATTATTATTTTTAAATTTTATAGGTCTGAACCAGTAGAAAGTTTCAGCTCTGGCTATTGACCACCCTACCAGCAAAGATGGTCCACTAAGGAGAAAAATTGTATAAATGACCTCTCTCCAGGGAAGTCTGGTAAATTTTAGATTGAATCATCACTTATCTATTAAATGAGATGGCTCTTAGGTGTTAAACGGTCAGTAATAAAAAAAATACTTACCTTACTAATTTCAGTCAAATAAAATTATAAGCACATTTCTAATATGTACATGATATATTTCAATTATACTTACTTGTCCTGAACTGCTACCACTTATTGGTCCTAATCGTTCTTCTTGAACTTTCCTCTTTATGGGTGTCTTAGACTGGGAACTAAAAAAAATTGTATATAAATAACTAATAAATTACTTTTAAATTACAATACAATATGTAAATACAAACAAATATTTACATATAAACAAATAATAAGCAGAGAACTACATACCTTAGTTGATATTCCGACATTGGGTGTAGCATCATAGTCATTTCAGCCAATTTATTAAAAGCAGCGCCTGCTTCAGTAAATATTTCACCGACCTGAAAACAGAGAAGAGCTACTTTTTATAACAAATTAAACATTTTTAAATCAATTATACTGATAAGATATACCTTTGCTGCAGAATTATTCATTATAACTTTTGCCGAAAAATCTTAAAAATTAATTTTTTTTTATTAAATTTCAATATTTATACAATGACTAAATATTAAGTATTATAAACAAAAACAATTTTAATGTAGACTGGACAAACTACAAAGCTAGTTCATATTCATAACCAATAACCATAGATTATACCCTAATCCCTATACAGGCAGTATATGATTATACCTATATACATTATACTGGTAATTCATAATTTCATTCAAATAAGTCACAATCTTGTGGAGATAGCACGATTATTAGCGAGTTAGGAACAAGTTAAAAACATTTTAACATTATATATAAATATGTATGCATTGTCATAAAAGTATTTATCTAAATATAAGTGTATGGATGTTTATTTATTAATGCTTTGTGCGCTTTGCTACTTTGAATGTAAGAGGAGGAATGAATGAAAAGATTGATGAAGTATGCCAGATGATGCATGATAGGTGCATAGATGTACTCTGCGTGAATGAGACAAAGAGGAAAGGATGTGATACCACGAAACATAGCCCTTACACAGCTTACTGGTCTGGTGTAAGCAGTGATAAGAGAGGCTGTCAGGGAGTTGGTATCATACTTTCCGAAAGAATGGATGATTGTGTGAAAGAAGTGAAATACGTGAGTCCTAGACTCATCTGGATCAGGCTAAAAGTTGGACTTACTCGGATCTTTGTCTTGGGTGCTTATGCTCCGACGGATCTGGGCACCAGAAAGTCCAATAAAGCCCAAAAAGAAATAGATGAGTATTGGGAAAGTGTGAGTGATACGTTGAATGAATGTGAACCGAATGAGCGAATAATTATGTTAGGAGATTTTAATGGATGGGTAGGTGTGAAACGTGATGGATATGAAAGGACTCTTGGTATGTTTGGTGACAAACGGGTGAATGAAAATGGACGAAGTTTGCTTGGAATATGTGTGGAACATAGTCTTTTTGTGGCAAACACTATGTTTGAGCACAAGGGGATTCATGTGTATACAAGGGAAGAAGGGAATGCTAGAAGTATGATTGATTTTGTAATTGTGGACGAAAAACTGAAGAAGAAAGTTCTAGATGCTCGAGTATACCGCGGGGTCGACATCGATACTGACCACTACCTGGTTGTTGCCCGAATCGGTGGTCTTTTTAATCGGTGGCGCCATAGAAAGAAGGAAACCTCGAGCATTCTTGAACGAATAAAAGTGGAGAGATTGCAAGAAGAGGATGTTAGAGAAGAATATCTGAAAAATTTGAGTGGGCGATTCAAGAGTGAAGACGAAGGAAATGAGATTGAAAGTTTATGGAATAAATTTAAAGATGGAGTGGTTGGTGCTGCTATTGATGTATGTGGCGTGTCTAAAAGGAGGAAAGGTAAGAAAGAGAAGAATTTGTGGATGGACAAAAATGTTCAAGCAGCTGTGTGTGAAAAGAAGAAAGCTTGGTCCGATTGGTTGGCTACAAAAGCGAACCAACGAATGCAAAAGGCAACGAATGATGACGTAAAAAAGGCAAGAATGGAATACAAAAGGGTGAAAGTAATCGTGAAAGAAGCTGTAAGAAAGAAAAAAGAAGAATACAGTGATATGTATGATAGGAGACTTTCTGATGATTTTCAGTCAAACAAAAAGTTTTTCTGGAAATCAATACAATTTGCCCGAGGGAGATCTACTTCCTCGGAGCTTTGTAAAATCAGAAGTTTAGATGGAAGTTTAATAAAAGGAGAAGAATGGATATTGAAGAGATGGAAGGATCATTTTGAAAGTTTGTTTGAAAGAAATGAAGCAGAGGTAAATATGGCCTCTGCGGATAGCAATGAATGTAAGACAAGTGATAGCGAGATTAGTATGGATGACATCATGAAAGCGATAAAAGGTATGAAATCAGGTAAGGCTGCTGGGTATGACAGAGTGTCAGTCGAGATGCTGAAGGCTGGCCGCGGGATTGTGGTAGCTCAGCTGTACTGCCTTTTCAATATATGCTGGGAGAAAGGTCAAGTCCCAAGAGATTGGAGCAAGGCCGTAATTGTCCCTCTATATAAAGGAAAAGGGTCACAGCAGGAGTGCAAAAATTACCGCGGTATCAGCCTTCTTAGTGTCGTCGGCAAATTGTATGCAAAGATATTAATTGAAAGGGTGATTAATGAAACTGATGGGAAAATATGGGACGTGCAAGCGGGATTTAGAAGAGGAATGGGATGTACGGATCAGGTCTTTTCTTTACGGTGCTTAACTGAAAAATGTTTGGCTAAACACCAAAAAGTTTATTGCGCGTTCGTAGATTTAGAAAAGGCCTATGATCGAGTGGTGAGGAATGAGCTGTGGTCAACGTTATCTACGTATGGGGTGAGCGGTTGTCTGATCCAAGCATTGAAGTCTCTCTATGAGGGTTCTAGTGCCTGTGTCAGAATAAACGGAGCGTACACGGAGTGGTTTCCTGTCGAAAGAGGTGTTCGACAGGGATGTGTTGCGTCACCATGGCTGTTCAACCTTTTCATGGATAAATGTTTGACAGATTTAAAAGAATGTATGTATGGGTTAAGAATGAATGAATTAGTCATCAAATGTTTACTCTACGCTGATGATCAAGTAATACTTGCGTCATCCGCTAACGAGCTTCAGGAGATGCTAAATATTATGAATGAAGCTTTGAAAGGGAAAGGAATGAAAGTGAATGTAAACAAAACGAAAGTTATGCTTTTTGAACGAGATGAATCTATGATGAATGGCAATATTTTGATAGATGGGGAACAAGTGGAAGAGGTGAAAGAATTTGTATACTTGGGATCTAAATTTACAAAAGATGGAACATGTGACAGTGATATCGAAAGGAGAGTGAATGCAGGGAATATGGTAAATGGTGCTCTGCATGCTTTTATGAATAGCCAGATGGTGTCTCAAAGGGCTAGACTGGCAGTGCATGCTGGAGTGTTGGTGCCAACACTTATGTATGGTAGTGAAAGTTGGGTATGGCAGAAGAATCACAAAAGTAAAATAAATGCGGTAGAGATGAGAGCGTTGAGAAGCATGAGTGGATTAAAACTGAGTGACAGAGTGAGAAATAGTGTGATAAGAGAACGTTGTGGTATAAAAGAAGACGTAGTGACTAAAATTGAAAAAGGTATGCTTAGATGGTTTGGGCATGTAGAGAGAATGAATGAAAGGAGACTGACAAAAAGGATTTATGAGTCAAGAGTGAATGCGAAAGTTGGAAGGGGAAGACCGAGGCGAACGTTCCTGGACCAAATCCAGGACATTTTAAATAACGGCCAGGTCAAGAGTACTCTAAACCGACGAACTTGTATGAAAGATTTAATGAGATTGAAAGAAGCGAAGGAGATATGCAAGGATCGTGGCAAGTGGAAGGATGTTGTCTCTGCCTACCCCTATGGGAATGAGGCGTGATGCTATGTATGTATGTTGTGCACCAGCCCAATCTGTTATAATTAAGCTCTTTTACTCCATAGGTTGCCTGTAAGAGATCATTATCACCTTTAAGCACTAAACTTAGTTAAGAACTTATATTTTTTGTTTTGTGTGCAATAAAGTATTTTGTATTATATTGTATTCCAATAAATGCATCTGAATACCTATAACACTGAAAAGCAACAAGAATATGGTGCTATTTAAGATAATTTACAAAGAAAAGAAAAACCACGCAGTTAATATTTCTATAATTAATCCAAAGACTATAATTCAAGTTTCAAAAAATCTAATCAGGTGCTGCTAGATAGAAAACAAATAAGTTTCAATATCCATTTACTTATAACTTATTGTATGTATCTACTATTTCAGAAGGCTACTATAATCTTGTCAATTACTCTAGTCCCCATTATATGATAATTTTCAACTCTAGCTTTACTTCTTTTTGCAACTGTAACTCTATTCTCGAAGGAATCACAACTGTTATACGCACGTACCGCTCGACCTTTTCGATTGATTACTCGTTTAACCTTACAGCAACCCTCAATTCTTCCTAGGTTTAAGTACATATGTTGAGGAAAAAAAATTACTTGGTGGTATTCTGACGTTTGACATAAGTAGTATGGCTTATACTTAATCTGTGTATTTGACAGCTATTGCTTGATTTAATGTGTGCGCGCTGAGAAATCATTAATTCATTACAAAACGTTATTAAGCAGCAAGAGCAAGAGCTAAAGAAAAACACAAAGTTTTCTGTTAAAAACCGAGCTTGTTTATATTAATGTTTAATACAACGCTATTGTTTTCCCCCAATAGATAACTTTTAAAAGTTTTTTTGATCTATTGGGTAACTTATATATCACCATGATAAGACATGCTGGAAGCACTTACAACTATGGAACACCTACCGCCCACTCAAGATACAAACAAAATGAACCATGGAATCAAAATTGCCGATCACAGACATCTCAATTTAGAGGAAATGTTTTGAACAGTGACTATCAATACTGGTGTGAAACATGTGATAAAGGTTTTGCGAATGCTCGATTTCTTGAAAACCATAAACTCCAACACCAGGTAAATATATTATGTAATGTAAGGCTCTGAGCTTTTAATGCCCTGATTTTGCCATCAAACATATTCTTACCGATTCTTCTTCAGCTTGTAGGATGAACTTAATAATTATAAGTAATTTAATTAATTCTAGAATCTTGTATTCAGCATTTCTAATGAGGTTTTTCTTATTCAATTTTTATTGCCTAAAGAATTGTTATGATTTTCAAGATATAATTTCTGCATTTAGTATTAACATAATTTTGTTTATAATGATTTTAAGAAGATTTATTTCATTTTTATTCATCATGTAAGTTTGCTATGCACAGTAATGCTTTTGTAAAAAATAATAAATGAGATTTATGTTTTCAGAAATGCAACATAGATGGATGCCAATTTGTTGCTCATCCTAAAGTAATAACAAAGCACATACAAATGCAACATTCAACTGGTTTGTTCAAAAGAATAGCAAAACTCAACAACCCAGATGATATTAAACGATGGAGAGAAGAACGGAAAAGGAGATATCCTACAATAGATAATATAAAGAAAAAAGAAGCTGAAATTAAAGAAAAATGGGATAGAGGTGAAAAGATGGGGATAAGACATGATAAAATAAAAAAATATAATTTCACAGGTAAAGAGAGTATTTTATAGCTATTATAAAAAAATTGATTATTTCATTATACATTTATTGCCAAATTATGCACATTTGTATGTTGCAATGTAAATAATTTATCATCTCAATATCCCATAACACTGATTATTATTGTATATAAAATGTTGTTAAGAATTAATCAACATAATATGAAGGTATCTGTTTTTTTAACTTCAGGTGGAAATTAAAAGTTGTCATATACAAAAGTGTGATTTTAAATTATTCTATATCTTGATGGATTTCACTGTTCACTTTTATGTATGTTGTAATTTGCTTGTTGTATAATTTCAGATAAGAGACATAATAGAAACCACTCATTTCAAAAGAACAAACATCCGCCAGGAAAGTCAATTAAATGTTTTAATAACAATAAGAAAAGAGTTGCATCAAAATTATCAACAAAGTCGGAGATACCCAAGAAAATATTTAAAGTTATTCCACTTGTGGAGGAAACAAGAAAGCTGAAACCTTTTGCAGGTATTCTATCTGTAAGTATGGAAGAAGACAGCAAAGAAGATGACATGTCAGATCCTCCGTGCAATGTTCCTATAGAAGATGATGAGGAAAATCACTATCCTGATACCTCAAAACAAACAGTACTGGCAACAATGTCAGAACCAGTTGTATGTAGTGCATTATCTTCTTTAATGTGTAGTTATGAATCATCAGATGAAGATGAAAATGTAACCAAACTGAAAAAAAATGAGATGGCTGTATCTGATAATAAGTATCATAATAAAGTGCGACAAGATATTGAAAAACTGAAGAGTTCCATAGAAACAAGGGATGTCAAAAATTTAGAAAACAACATTTCCTGTAATGTTAGTGATGATGAAAGCAGTCCAGAAGAAATCAATATTATTAAGAGTGAAACTAACTTACCACTTGTAGACAATATCGCTACATCAACACGTCCAAAGTTTAAAAAAGATGTATCATCCAAACAAGTAAAGATCTCAAATAGGATACAAGTATTCACAAGAAGAAACAAAATACCATCAACACTTCTAGAAAAATTATTACATAAGGAAATATTGCATGAGCGCAACATAATTCTTCAATGTGTGCAATATGTTGTAAAAAAAAATTATTTTGATAATATTTAAGTTCCTATCTTAATAAATATAACTTTTCTGTACGTTTATTATACTAAACTTCTTGTAACAATTACAATTTTGATGAAACTTTTTACTGCAGACAGGTTAGTACTTAGATAGCTTGTCGCTTCAACCGATGGACGTCCACTGCTGAACATAGGTCTCATTGCCACTTCAGGGTCGTGATTCGTAGGGCTCTGTCGGTGACTTTGGTTCTGCTATGGATCTCCTCATTTCTGATTTGATCGCGTAGAGAAACTCTGAGCATCCCTCTCCATGGCACGCTGAGTGACTCTGAGCTTTCGAATAAGGCCCATAGTCAGCGACCACGTTTCCGATCCGTAGGTAAGCACTGGCAACACGCACTGTTCGAAGACTTTAGTCTTCAGGCACTGAGGGATATTGGACGAAAAAGTCTTCCGGAACTTCCCGAACGCTGCCCAACCGAGTTGGATTCGGCGGTTGACCTCTTTCTCGAAATTGGACCTACCTAGCTGGACTATGTGTCCCAGGTATGTATACTCGTCAACAATTTCGAGTGTAGAGTTCTCAACGATGACTGGGTGGAGCGGAACATGGATATTGGACATAACTTTCGTCTTATCCATGTTCATTTTTAGGCCCACCTGTCGAGAAGCTCTGCTGAGGTCATCGAGCATTGCATTGAGATCTTCCAGAGTCTCTGCCATAATGACCACGTCGTCGGCAAACCGTAGATGAGTGATGTACTCGCCGTTGATGTTGATGCCCAGTCCGTTCCACTCCATAAGCTTAAACAGGTCCTCCAACGCCGCAGTAAAGAGCTTCGGGGAGATAACATCTCCCTGTCGCACTCCACGCTGCAGTTGGATAGACTCTGTGCTTTGGTCCTGTATACGGACTGACATGGTAGCGTTTTCGTACAAGCACTTCAACACGTGTATGCACTGGTGGTCAATTCGGCATCTCTAAAAATCTCAACACGGGCTATGTTTCCACCGAATCGAAGGCTTTCTCATAGTCCACGAACGCTAAGCAAAGTCGCCGATTATACTCCTCGGTCTTCTGTATAATCTGCCGCAGCGTAAAGATGTGGTCTACGCTCGTATGGTACTAAAGCCTTTTCGGAAACCGGCTTGTTCGGGGGGCTGGAAGTCGTCAAACTTGCGGGTTCGTAATGANCTCCGTGATGACCCTCGAGAACAGTTTATAGACATGACTTAGCAGCGCAATAGGTCTATAGTTTTTCAACCTTTCTTGAAGAACAGAACTACCACGCTCCTATGCCACGCCTTTGGCACCGCACCTTCCAGGATGACTGAATTGAACATTCGCTGAAGACATTCGCTGAAGGACTTTTAGAATGGGTTTTCCACCCGCCTTCAGGAGTTCCGCTGTGATTCCGTCATCACCAGGTGCCTTGCTGTTCTTCATCTGTTTAAGGGCCATACTAATCTCGTACAAGCTGACGTCCGGGATATCTTCGGTATAATGTCGGGTAAGTTTAGCACGAGGATCTTTAGCCAAACTGTCTATAGGCCTGCAGGTCGATGTGTTAACTGTCCATAGAAACTCAACCTCTCTCAGAATCTCAGGTATAGACGCAATGAGTTAGCCGTTACTGGTCCTTAGCCGCGTCAGTTGGCTCTGATCGATGGACAGATCTTTTGCGAACACTTTAGTGCCTTTGTTGCATGCGATGGTATTTCGTATACGCTCAGCATTAAAGTGTCGCACATCACGTTTTTGCGATTTAGAGATCTGTTTTTTGATCTGCCGGTATGCGGACGCGTCTGCTGCAAACTGCAAGCTCATTGCATGTCTCTGTTCCATGAGATTAAGAGTATGGTCTGAGATTCTCTTGGTTTTCTTTCTACGGGGTTTATAGAATTTCATCCCAACCGTATGGACAGTTTCCACTAGCCTATTGTTTAGCCCTTCCCTTTAGGACGAGCTAAACTTACAAGTGACAATATGTTAAAGATGATAGCCCACTAAACTTGGTGAAAGATAATTTACCTCTTAGAATTTTTTAGCCCTGCCGTAATGGAAATATTTGATTGGCGATACATCTTTGCGTATAGGATGCTAACAATGCAGAGCCTGCAGTCTCCAGTCAATTGAGAGTCAAACAAATAATGTATTATTCTAACTTTGCCATGCCTTGAATCGTACTCAACACCTTTTAAGAGCAAAGATAGTATTTGCACCATTTGCCATGCCTTAAATTGTATGTTAATGTTAAAATGTTAAGTGTAAACAATTAATTTTCCGCCGGAAAAATGAAATTGTTGATACGACTCATTACTGGGTTTTTCAATTTACAAAATGCAATTTAAATTATTTAACTACCCACTAGTTTCGTTTAATCCTTGTAGCCTAATGTCGAAACAAAAAAACTGCATAGGTTGTTTTCATTATTGTTTGACTGGGTACTACATCAAAGGTGGTGTGGCGACACATACAAACTTTTGAAACTGGTCAGTTTTTACTAAGAGTTGAGCGAAGAACCATCTCTAGTGATTTTTCTAGTCGCGCTCCAACCAGCTGAAGTAGTATAACATCCAGTTACAAAATAACTACATAGTGTAAAAAATGTAACAAAGGATGCTGCTTGATGTGTTACTACATATATCATGCAGTATCCATGTTATCTTTATCCAATTAATTATACATATAATTTTTGTTTCTTTCAACTAAGTATATATAGACAAGAACATGTATGTTTTCTGTATTTGTACTTATTGTTTTTGTGTTACATTTTATTTACTTTTAGATTTAAAATCGAAAACGACAAGTGCCTTTTAATAAGGATAAATAAAATAAATATGAACCGTAAGTTTTTTAACATATAAAGGAGTTCCTTATCCACAAATCCATTGTAATCATTTTTCACACGTCCATCGAAATAACCTGTATAGGTGGTACATTAATTCAGGTCATTAACTAGTCTCTGGACTGTAAACGTCTTATAACCGAGGAACCGCCCAGCTGCGTCCTGTGCGGTCAGAGGGATTTCCAATGCTCCGCGCAGGGCGAAGAAGGGCGGCAAATCGGCCGCGCGCCCAACCAAGACCCAGACCTTCGTAGAGGCTCCAGCCCCTACATTCAACCCTACGGCTGTCCCTTCTTCACCGGGCCAGCTCAGCCCGCCTCTTCCACACCATCAGGGTCCTCCCTGATGGATGACCTCAGACTGGTCACTCACGTGATCAGTCAAATTAATATCGCCGAACTCTGCATACTGCCGGCCAATCTTCGCCAAAATCCCTCTCAGAGCCTCGCGGCTCTGATTCAACACGCCGACCTAGTTTCGGCAGTCCAGAACCTCTCCTTCTGTTAGAACTCTGTAATGGATCCACACCCAGTAGGTAGAAACATAGGGAGGCTTAAGCCTCGCTCACTGTCGGTTGCGTATTTCAATGTAAACGGCCTCATTAAGCAAATAGATTTCAGCGTAAACGGCCTCATCAAGCAAATAGATGAAATTCGGGAATTTGTGTGTTCCCATCAGGTAGATATCCTGTTAATACAGGAAACTTTCTTAAAACCATGCAATCGCGGTCCTTCTATTGCGAATTACAATCTCATTAGAAACGACAGAATCGGAGCAATGGGCGGCACAGCTATCTCTTTTAGAAAAGAGCTACAGAAGAAGAATATCGCCCTTCAGGTGAATTAATTAGAGAAATTGCATGAATTATCCTCAGATCATCTGCCTGTCCTATTTAGACTAGGACATGCTGATCCCCTACCACGGCCAACTAAAAGAATCATTGATTGGAAAAAGCTCTCCAAGCGGCTCCAATCCAGTGATTCCGCGCCTTTAAAAGAAACTCCTGACCAAATTGAGTCTGTGTATGTCGCCAAATCCGCCACCTCTCTTTTAACTTCTCACCTTGGTGAGGTTCTGTCGGATTGCACCCGGGACGTTCCCTGTGACATAGGTCGTAGGAGACTCCCGGACGATGCGAGAGAGCTCATCAGGAAAAAGAACGCCCACGCACGAGCGCACGCCGCTTATCCCACACCAGAGAATCGAAGGAGACTCTGGAGATCCTTCAGAGACGTAAGAGAAAGACTTACGGAACTCAACGATAACAGATGGGATAGGAGACTAGGAGCACTTGAGCCCTCACACATGTCCTTCTGGTCCCTTTCTAAAAAGTTAAAGAATGATAGGCGCGAACCGATGCCGCCCCTTGTCCGCCCGAATCAAAATCCAGCAATTGATGATGCTGATAAGGCCGAGTGCTTGGCCGACAGCATAGAGCAACAATGTTCCCCCAGTACCATAAGCGTGTCCCCCGCGCAGGTCACGCTTGTAGAAAGCAGGCTTGCTCAATTAGAGCTCGCGTCCCCCACGAGTGAGCCACTCGAACCAACAACGATAGATGAAGTACATGGAATTATCAAGGGACTCCATGCCAAAAAAGCCTCGGGGCCAGACGGGATCACCAATAAGGTGCTCAAACGTCTCCCTAATAGAATTTTGTGCCTCCCGATACTCATTTTTAATGCTCTTTTAGCAGCTTGTACATTCCCTGACGAATGGAAAGAAGCCATCGTCATAGGGATACATAAGCCAGGAAAACCCAGTAGCCTGGCTACTAGTTATATACCCATTAGTTTACTCAACACTCTGGGTAGCGTATGAGAATGTCATTTTAAAAAGACTCAAGGCTACGGTAGAGGTCATGAGACTCATCACCGATGAGCAGTTCGGGTTTCGACCCCAACACTCATGTGTACAACAAGTGCACCGCCTCACGGAGCACATCCTTGAAAATATCTACCACACGGGTAGAGTTCCTACCGGTGTAATGTTTCTCGATGTGGCGAAAGCCTTCGATAAGGTATACTGGCTTGATTCACCACCTCACGAGAGACCAATCTGATCACCTAGAGACTCCACAAAGCGGCCAATCGCATCGCCGAATGGCTTCGCAAATGGAGAATCGAGATGAACCCTGAGAAAAGTGTAGCAGTGCTTTTCACAGGAGTAAAGAGGATTTGGAATCATAAACTGCCTAACATTAAGCTTTACGACATGGACACCCCATGGAGTAAAGAAGCCAAATATCTTGGAGTTACCCTAGATAAAGCCATGAACTTTAGTAAGCACATTCGCAATGTTCGTGGCAGAGCCGCGTTTGTGCTTGGTAGATTATCCCCTCTCATCTGCAAGAAAAGTAAAATGTCACTTCGCCACAAGGTGACACTCTACAAAACTTGCATCCGCCCCATCATATCGTACGCCAGCATCGTCTTCGCACACGTGCCAGCCTATAGACTGGCCCGTCTGCAGACGCTGCAAAATAGATTCATGAGGATGGCCACGGGATGCCCCTGGTACGTCCGAAATGTCGATCTACATAGGGACTTAGAACTCCCCACGATAAAGAGTTATTTTAAAGAGCTCTCCGAAAATTATTTCGAGAGAGCCATAAATCATAGGAACCCACTAGTGGTTAACGCGTCCTCTTATAGGATCCGTCTTAACGTTCCGCCTAGGAAGAGACGGCCTAAATATGTCCTTAACGACCCCGACGATACGATAACTATCGACAATCTACCTTACCAGGTAGGGACAGACACATACACAAGCGATACACAGCGATTCCGCCGGCGGAGTCGAGGTCCCCGATTTCTGACGTCACCCGGACGTGGACTTCACCCACGTTCCCGGGGGCGCTTCTGATTCTTCCTTTTCAGGTGATGTTTCAGCGATAACGTCGCTCCAAGCCGAGGCTCGGTCTCGCAGGAGACGCCCTTGGAGCGGCGTTTCCCCGGAGAGCGAGCCCTTTTCAGGGCTCGCACTCGAAATGTGGCGGCCTCCATAAGAGCCAGTCCTCCTTCCGGTTACGCTGTAAAAGCTAGTAGGGCTAACAGCTAAACACAATCCGAACAAAAAAATAAGGAAATATTAGGTTGATACGATGGGAACAAACCAAAACAGTAAACTTGAAATTTATAATTCTCATGATCTAGAGTTCATCAACTATGCGCTCATATTTAGCGGAACATAAACAAAAAATGATATCATAAATATCACTATCGCATATGATACCGACAATCTTTTGTTCCGCTAAATATACCGGTGTATTGTAGGCATAACCGTTACTTCTGTAAGACTGAAATTACCAGTTTTACTTCGTCGAATAGAAGTTAAATACAGTACGCCAATGTTTCATCACCTGTCAAGGCACAGGAGTTGTTTTTTCTTGCCAAAACATCGAATTTTCGCTATTTTTTACAATTTACTCGTGTTTGAAGTCTGGACCGGCCTAAACAGATTTGAAATTCGTATTCAGCGTGTCGAAAAACATGACCCGTACATAGGTTGCGCCTGGTGTACAACACGTTTTTTTTTGAAGTTTTAAGGCGGACCCAAGTTCGCTGGGTCAGCTAGTAGTTATGTATGATTTTGGATCTCACTCATGTGCAACAGTTTAACCGTTACTTAGCACAAATAAAAATCACATTTATTTGCATATCAATTTATTCAAGTACTGCAAAACCTTAAGATTGAGCAGCAGGTGCTGCTGCTGTAGCTGTTGCTTCTTCTCGAATACGATCTTTTTTAAGTGTACCCATAAACGCGGCTTTGTCTGCCGGTGTCTGGAAGCGACCGTGGCCAAACTTGGATGAAGTATCAATGAACTTGAGATTAATTTTTTCAAGTGCAGCCCTTTTGGTGTGAACTCTCAATGACTGAAAAGAAAATATTTTTAGTTATATTAATTTGAACAAGCTAATTGTGATAACTAACAATTTTTGATGTAAACTTTTATCCAGTTAAAAGGTTTTATAAAGGATTTACTATGATCCACCATATGTGTGAAATATTTGCTTGGTAACACATTTTAGCTGGTAGAGTAGTTTTTAACTGGCTATGGCTGAAGTCTCCCACTAGTTCAGACTCTTGCCAAAATTAGACCTGCATAAGATGAGACCCAGGAACTTCTGCTAGCAAACAGCTTACTTGCACCATTGCATAAACAAAGCTGTTAAGTCAAGCAGTGAAGTACAAAAGATCTATCCAAAGTATATCAAACATTTACTTACTTTTCTGAGAGTAATAACGCGCTTCTTGGGTCCCATACAACAACCCTTGATCATGACGAAATCATTGTTGACCTCTCCATAATGTGGGAAACCACCCATGGGTGTAATGGACTTCTCAGACAAGTCATATTCAGTGGAAGCATTGTTCTTAATGACCTTTCCATCCTTGGTGTGTATACCTTAAACATATTAGTAAATACATAGCAATAAATATAAATTAAAATACTTATAATCTGTATAAACTTAAAATCATATTTCTGTAATCAAACTAAGCAGCTAATGTGAAAAGACTGTGTAGCAAAATATGACTACCACTAAAAGTTAACTTTTTATTACCTTGTCCAATTCTATATATTTTCTTGTTCATCTCTGTCCTATGATGGTAGCCCTTTTGACCTGCACGTGCTACTGTGAAGGAAACTCTTGAAGGATGCCATGCTCCAATACAGGCAACTTTACGGAGACCTTTATGTGTCTTGCGAGGTAGCTTTTTTGTATGCCAACGAGATGTCACACCTTAATGTAAAATAAAACACTGTTGAGTCTTTGAGAATTAATTCTTTAGGAATATTTTTCCAAACAGATAAAAAAATTACGTCAACACATTTTTGAGCATGTTTTTGGATTGCAAATTGTACTAATAGCAAATTATGTAATTGTAAAAGTGGCAGCCTAATAGCATCCTACTGCTGGGCAAAGGCCTCATCACTCATAGGGTTTATAGAGCATAGACCCACCAGACTGCTGCACTGGGGGTTGATATCCATAATACACAATATGAACATATTCCCATGGCACCATGAACCCATGACCCCAGGAGTCTAGCCGAAAATGTCAACCTCTAGACCACTGAAGCAGTTTTTTGAATGAATGGATTCTAATCTAAAATAATTAATGAAGATTCTCCAAGGTTGGTTATAAATAGTAATAAAAATCCACATACATATTGACATAAAAATTGTTTCTCATAAAAATGAATCACCTTTGTATCCTTTGCCCTTAGTAACACCAATGCAGTCAATCATCTCATCCTGGGCAAATACAGAATCGATAGGAATGGGCTTTTCTAGATGCTCTCGTGCCCATTTAACCTTGTCCTCCACATTTCCTCCATTAACTTGGATTTCCATAATATGTGCCTTCTTTTGACGCTGCTTCAGCAACTTCATTTGGGTGTGGGCAATTATCCTTATAACACTACAGTAACGGATCATCTTTTTGAAGTCCTTCTCAATAGACTTGCGGCCAAGTTCATCTTGCCATTTCTTACTTGTCTTGGTAAAAGCCTTCTTCTTGCATTTATACCTGATTGGAGGACATAGTTAGGTGCTGTAAAAGAATCCTAGCAGCCTCATCGTTGAGCGGAGACCACTTGGCAGAAATATGCAGAACGCATATAATTTTAACCCTCATCATATGAGTGGAGAGCTTTAAGTAAATTCATTAGTAATTTTACATATTAATCAGTTTAAAACTAATAAAAAAAAAACAATAATTATTATTTAATTATACAAATTATGTTGCCTATTTGGTTTTTAATGCAAGTCCAATTTTTGTTAAATGGACAAGTATCAGTTGGACAGTTAAATAAAAATCTCAGCTACTAAAACGAACTAGTTTTAATATTCTTCGAGAACATTAATTATCCTTGAATAGAAATGTGCAAAAGTAAAATGTTTCTTTAATATTTTTAGCCTCACCAGTTCTTGTAGAAACGACGACGGCAGTCTTCAGACATATGTTCAGCCCAGACTGTCAGAAGTGCTCTTAAGCCATGTGGCGTGTCAATGTACCCAACAACGCCAACACATACCATAGGAGGTGTTTCTATGATAGTAACAGCTTCAACGATTTCTTTCTTATTGATCTCTGTATAAAAAAATTAAACAATGTAAATGACTACTAATAATGTAATAAGACCAGCAAATGATTGCAAGCATTGCATATGTGCATTCGACAGATACTATGGATACAATAATTCAGGGTAATATAAACTATTTTAGAAAAATGTATCATCTTATTACAGTAGTGATATAAAAACAACACGTGCTATTATTAATTACTCGAATGCTGTACATAAAATTAATGCTTACTTGAACCAGGACGGTCGGGTTCACGAACCACGTGGGTCATGCCAGCTTTATATCCAATAAATGCTGTGAGATGCACTGGCTTGCTTGGATCATCTTTCGGGAATGCCTTTACCTTACCGCGATGACGGCGAGACCTCTTTTTGGGATAAAATCCCATAGATCCATGGCGCGGCGCCGAAAATTTTCTATGCGACTGAAAACATACATGTATTTACTAACCAGAAGTAGTTAAATCCCCGCGTATATGAAAAAATATTTATATCAGTCCGCCCTAGTACAAATCTTCACATAGAAATCAGGTTCTAACCGTTTATAATTTATACTTTTTCTCATCATGTGAATTAAAAAAATACTTTTAAATAATTCAATAACAAAGAGAAAGGACACATTTGTATCAATTGAAAAATATAAGTAAGTTATGATTTTGAAAATATTGGATGATTATTATTTTCTACCACGACTCGAACTTACCATGTCGAAAGACAATCGCAACAAAAATGGCCGATATATCCAGTAGAGCTCAGTTAAGTCAAAGTGACAGCTCAACGTTAGCAATGACCACAGACTTAGTAAGAGGCTGTGTACCATAGACTTGGTACATAGTTAAATCTGCACAATACTTGCTAGTTGTAACATAGGTTACTTTATTATGGAGTTCTAGTCTATTGATACTCTCCATAATGTGTAAATCTTTATAAAAAATCTCATAATCATTATTCTTATAACGAAAATGAAGTCACATGAAATCAATAGGACCATATTATGTCAAAAATATGCAATGGTCTTAATATGACGAAAATAGCTGCCTCGTATGCATTTGTTACTAAAACAAGCAGTATTCGTTACTATAGTATCATCACGTCAATCGCATCTTTTGATACCTAATATTATAGAACATCGGAAGTATAATAAAAAAATGTATATATATTGAATACAATCATCATCCAATAAAGCAAAAAAATAAATATGTATAAACATATAGAAAAAATAAACATCATTCATTAGTCGAGGTCACAATGTAAGTAAATGTTCCCACTTCACCTACACACTATAGTCCCATATGAATTCTTCTCTTTTTCTCCAAGATCCTTGAGTCCGTTATCGACAATCAACTGTCTAATCATCTTTCTAATTATAATCTCCTTAATAATTTCCAATCTGGATTTAAAACGGGTTACAGTACAACGACGGCGCTCCTTAAAGATAGAAGATATTAGGGAAGGTATGGAGAGTAAGTTAGTTACAGTTCTGGTGCTTATTGATTTTAGCAACGTTTTTAATGCGATGGATCATGACCTTTTGCTAGCACTAATGTCGCGAGTTAATGTCACAGAATATGTGTTACGATGGTTTGCCTCGTATCTTCGTGGTCGAAGTCAAGCAATTCGTAATGGCCTTGAGTGCTCGGACTGGAAAGACTTGGAAACTGGTGTGCCACAAGGTGGCATTCTGTCCCCATTGCTGTTCTCAGTTTTCATAGACTCCATTACCGCTATACTTGATTGTAAATTTCATTTATATGCAGATGATTTACAGCTTTATAGCCAAACTAAAGTCGAACATTTAGATGAAGTCATCCTATCCTTGAATGAGAATTTGTTGCGCATTGCACAATGGTCTAAAGAGTATGGCATAAAAGTAAACCCATCTAAATGTCAAGCTATAATAGTAGGTAGTTCTCGTCAAATAGCTAAGGTTCGCACGCAGTCAAATATACTCCCTTTAGTTTTTAACCATAACATTATACCTTTCTCGGANAAAGAAAAGACCTGATCCGTACATCCCATTCCTCTTCTAAATCCCGCTTGCACGTCCCATATTTTCTCATCAGTTTCATTAATCACCCTTTCAATTAATATCTTTGCATACAATTTGCCGACGACACTAAGAAGGCTGATACCGCGGTAATTTTTGCACTCCTGCTGTGACCCTTTTCCTTTATATAGAGGGACAATTACGGCCTTGCTCCAATCTCTTGGGACTTGACCTTTCTCCCAGCATATATTGAAAAGGCAGTACAGCTGAGCTACCACAATCCCGCGGCCAGCCTTCAGCATCTCGACTGACACTCTGTCATACCCAGCAGCCTTACCTGATTTCATACCTTTTATCGCTTTCATGATGTCATCCATACTAATCTCGCTATCACTTGTCTTACATTCATTGCTACCCGCAGAGGCCATATATACCTCCATACCTCCGCAGAGGCCATATATAGCCATATATACTATATATGGCCTATATAGGTAAATATGGTGCTTCTACCAATACTTAACTATGCCGATGCGAACTATTCTGAGCTAAATGAAGCATACCTCAATAAACTTGATCGTCTACTTAATACCAGCATACGCTTCATTTTTGGCCTTCGCAATTTTACCCACATATCGTTCTGTCGGTCGACGCTGGGGTGGCTTCCAATCCGCGAAAGGAGCTGTCTGAGAATTCTCTGTCTGCTCTTCACCATTCTCAACAATCCAGCTACTCCCGACTACCTTCAAGGCAGCTTCTGCTCAAACGCGCATGAAAGAGAGCTGCGATCAGCTGGAAATCTGCTACCGACTGTACCCGCTCACCGCACAGGTTTTAAACATGACTCGTTTACAGTCAGTGCAGTTCGTTTGTGGAATGCCGCAAGGGATAAGAAATGTCACGTCAATATATTCATTTATTGCCCAACTAAAAAGGCATTTTCTTAAGAAGTACATCACTGCTTGAATGACCTCAACTATAACTATTATCGCTTTTTTTTGTTTAATTAATTATGGTGTTGCTATCCCTGCTGTTCATGTCATAGCTTACACCTAGCAATAAGTATTATTAATAGTTTTTTTAATTGTGTTTTTTTCATCTTATTTTTCTTTATTTCTGTCTATCACTGTATTTTTTCTTTAACACTATAATGCACATCTACCAACGACTTTCTAACACTAGAAAGGTTGGCTGGTAGATAAAGCTTTGTAACATTAAGCCCGCCGTTTGCACTCTGTGTAATAAAGTTTATAAATAAATAATGTCCCAATGATGAAAATGAGCTTAATTGAAGTTGATGTATAATATAACGAATATTTAATTTCGCGACTGGTAAGCGATGTCTCTGTAAAAATAATCGGTTCATTACTAGACTAGAAAACCAAGGCGAACGTTCCTGAGGGAATGAGGCGTAACGTTATGTATGTATATATATTCTGTGGTCTGTGGTTATACTTTATAATATAAAGTATAACATAGTTCATAATATATCATTCATATCATTGGTCTTTATTGTGTAGTGTACAGACTACCGGTTTATTTACTTCTGTTTCCATGAGAATGTAGAATTTAAATTTGATTTCATTTTGCATATTTTACGCTCATAATACAGCTTGTAATAATTTTTTATAAGCATGGCGGGCCCCATGGAACGAATTCAAGTTCTTGACGAAATAGAAAAAGATATCATAACATGTTTGCAATGTGCGGGTTGGTATAGTCATATTGAAATAGTTGTTAATTAATTAGAAAATCGAAGAATATAATTATAGGTACTCCTTTTTTTACAGCTCAGGCTTTGTTGGAATTGGGAAAAGAGAAATCTAGTCAAAAACAAGCCGAAAGTAATACTTCTCAATTTCTTAGAACACTGAGTCAAGTTGAAACGAAATTAAGTGATCAAATAAATTATCTGACTCAAGTTTCGACGGGTCAACCTCATGAGGGTTCAGGATATGCATCCCAGAAAGTTTTACAAATGGCCTGGCATAGATTGGAACATGTCAGATCTTGGGTGAATGAGTTAGACAGACTTAAAGCTTCTCACTTAGCTACAGCAAATCGACCACCTGGTGTATCTAATGGAAACATGACTTCTTCTGGAACTAGCACACAATAAGTTCTGTATTAAAATTTAATAAACATTATTATGACTATCATTTAAGTTTATATTTTTTTCTTATACTTTAAACATGAGTATCAAATAGGAAAATATCAAAATATACCTGCATAAATTTTTATTCATGTTGATAAGAGGTCAAAAAGAGATGAAATAAATGAGATGTTGAAAGCTATAGGTTTTGTTGCTTTAACTGATGGTCAACCACTACAAGACCAAGGTTTCACATAAGATGCCCACAAGGGCCGATTTTGCGGCGCCTGGCTCCAGAGACTATTGCCGACCTTGATGTCATTAGTTCCACCTTCTGGGAGGCCTGCCCACACTGCTGTCCAGTGTATCATTGCCACCAGCACCTTCAGGCCAACCAACCACCAATGTTCATCTGTCCTTCAGGCTATGTGCTCCATGCATTGCCACTTCGGCTTCATGATTCATAGGACTATGTTGGTGACTGGTTCTCCTACTTATCTCCTTATTTATGATTTGATCACATAGTAGACTTAGAGTATAGCCCTCTCCACCACCCACTGAGTGACTCTGAGCTTCTGCATGAGGCCCATAGGCAGCAATCACATTTTAGAACCTTAGATCATCACTGGCAACACACAATGTTCAAAGACTTCAAGGTCATCAAGCACTAAGGGATATTGGAAAAAAGTCTTACTGGCTATAGGCATGAGACTTTGAAACATAAGGAATGTCTGTATGTAGAAAAATATAACCATTTAATTAAGAACTGCTAAAACTGAATGTGCTTGATTTTTAGGATCCACACAATTGTTATAATCAAATTTTTCCAGCAATCAAAATACAATTTTAGTAACACAATGCTGTATTTATACTATTTGTTTTTAATAGCAATAAGATCGTTTTGTATACACCATACTCTTCAATTATAATGAACTTTGAATTCGTACACGTTCTAACACATAGACCCCTGTTTGAGAGATAGGCTCCAACATACAAGAGATACCACTAAGTTCTCCTTCTAAAAATTTTAGACGATATATGCCCAATTGCTGTCATCCTTATGCTTTTTGGTAATGGAGAACATCTAGGTAAAACCTGCAGCAATTCTGAGATATGTATAGTTTACCAAATCACAGTAAAACAACAGCATAGACTTCTGTTCTAAAAACCTCTGTTATAAGTGGAAAGGCCTGTGCCCATATTTTATTTTAATGACATGTTGGGGCTTTACTGTTTGTTATCCCACCTAATGGTATGTGATGATACAGTCTAATATGGAAGCTAATTTAGTGTCATATTCTTAAATACCTTGATTTTTCATT
Organism: Elymnias hypermnestra; assembly: GCA_015832385.1. NCBI lineage: Eukaryota > Metazoa > Arthropoda > Insecta > Lepidoptera > Nymphalidae > Elymnias > Elymnias hypermnestra. The sequence goes on from JACTOM010000070.1 coordinate 3,608,388, forward strand.
AGAGGATATATTCATTATAAACTGACACTTGTATATGATGTATGCTACATAGTAAATTAAATGGTTGCCAACTATTTTATTGTATTATTTATACATAACAGTTACCACTTATATCTACATAGCATGATACCAGAACATATTTTTTAATTGGATAACATGTCTTTGACTATAGCTACCAGTCCAGACAAAAAATACAATTTCCTAAATTTGCTATGCAGAGCATCAAACCTGGTACCTTTGCTAGTGAAGTGAGTACTCACATAATTGCACAAACACTTTCATAATCTTATTAGGCTACCAGTAATCATCCATGTTATCTTGACAAAATAAAAGCCCCTGGAAAGGCAGTAACAAAAAATTTATTAAATGGGAACTTTTTATATTAACAATGTATAGTGAGTAATGTTAATGGAATTTAAAAAGTAGTCTGCTTTAAGATGGAGTGTTTTGCTTAGAAAATATATTTCATGCAATCACAGAAAAGGAATTGATAATATATTTAATTTGCATAATAAAATAGAATAAGTTCTTAGCAGTGAATGTTTCAATTATTTTTCTACTTAAAACAAGTTACAAATTATTTATATACATTGCAGACGCTAAGAACATACAAATACTTTATTACATCCATAACAATAAAATTACCTAAATGCATCATTAAGACAACTAGGTTTTCATTGGTTCAACTTCACATAAATCAAAGTAAATTTAGTTGACTTGGTATTACATAAGGCAGTTATCTAATTGCTAACACACATACTTTTATTAACTAAATTAAATACATTCCTCACTATAAATATCTATGCTTTGATCAATGATTTAATGCAACTAATGTTTATCAACAATCCTTATGAAGTAATAAAATATAAAAATATAAGAGTTTAAGTCATTACAAACTCATTAACATAAGGAAACATATTCCATAGCCATATATATAAAGATAATTATTTTGTCTCAATTAGCAACAGCCTTAATCAGTCCTCCTTTCAGCTGCGTTGATTAGCATTTGCTTTTCTGAATTTTTCTATATCATCCAACGATCTTTTGGCTTTAGATGATATATCATCCATCGATCTTCGTGCAGTTGTAGTAATATCATCTAAGGACTTCTTAGTGTGTGTAAGAAGTTCATCTGTGCTTTTACAAGCAGTATTAGCTAATTCCTTGATTTCAGAATCTAATTTACCTATAACCCACTCAATTGCTTGGCGTCCTTTTCCAGCATTTAATGATATTTTGTTTGTCAATAAATCTTCCATGTAGCTGCTTAGTGGTACCCCCTATAAAAATAATAAATATTTAAGTGTGTAGTATTATAAAGTCTGTAAACATTACAACACTTTAACTAAAAGATGTGTATTAATTTAAATTGTTTGTTCAAAACATATTGAAGATTATGTAATGGATTTGTTTTAAATAATGTGCTTTTCAATAAAATCAAAGTGATTAGATAACTTTGAAAATAAATGAATACATAAATGAAATGACAAATGACTATTTTAAAAGGTTGATAAAACCATATGTATCATAGGATGTCTGGCAGATGTACAACATCAACAATTTTTGGGACACATAGTGTCCATTACAAAAAACAGGTCACTATAAAAGTGTTAAGGTGTTAAGAGAGATGGCAGATTGCTGAACACTGATTGGCAAGAGAGGCATGTTCTGAGAGAGTTGTTCTGCCACAATGTATCCATGTTGCACACCACTATGGATGTTATACACCAAAAATTATCATATTCTTAAATCAAACATCCATTAGACAGAAGAATTGACAATATTCTAACTCCAAAAATGTAGAAGACACATATAAATAATAATACTACAAAAAATTTATGTAATACATTAAGAAGCTTTGGGTTGCTTACATTAGGTAAGAAGCAGTTCATTACCATCCCACAGCTGGGCATCTGCCCTCCCTCATAGGAGAGAGGGTTGTTAGAGCATAGACCCACTCTACTGCAGGTTGGCAGGCATAGTATACATGTGTGCTTTCCATTCCTTCACTCTAATAAGGCAATGTGATAAAAATCCCATACTGCTGGAGAGAGATCAGGTGCAGGGCCGACAGCTTAACATTCTGTCTGAGGCCCGGGGTAGATCACACCGCCGGCTTCCCAAATTCAGGATATTATTGAGAAAATATTTAATAAGAAAGTCAATATCGATTTTTTATCAACAGAACCAGGGTCTCGAACCCAGGATGTCATGACTGTGGTCAAAGATATTAACATTAATAAAATATTCTTTATTGTGGTTGAAGTTAAAAGTCCATTATTTATTGTAAATTGAATGCCAATCATTACAATTTATAATACAGATAAGTTATTGACCTTGAGACTTGTTTCAATTATAGACCAGTCGATAGATATATACAGATGAGATATAGTATCAGTACTAATATGTATCAAGATAAAGTCCATTTTGTTAAAAGAATACAATATCAATATCAGCTTTTACAATTATTGGAATGAAAAAGAGACTGATAAGAAAAATATGAATTAATACATTTTGTGTTCAGTAGTACATTTTTATTTAACTATATCATTTAAATGTCATTTAAAACATACATTTTTAACTCCTATTTTATAATAATATTACTATTCTGAACCAACTACACAATAAATATTTATTCTCTCAAAGATGCAATTTTTTTTCAGTCAGTAACACTTCATCTTACCACATTTAATAATTAAGTATATTTAACAACGAACAAGTGTTCATAAAAACAATCATAATTTTATACAGTTACTTGCATAATTTTTTTATATACAAACTGCAGATAGAGATTGAAATTACATACAATCTTTTACATAATTTTTTAATTTTTAAATAAGTTATCTAATAAATACAATCACAGATTAAAAAATCAATTTAAGCATTGTTGTATATTAATAGTACTGTTCAAAGAAGTGATAACCGCAATGCATAGTTGAACACAAAGGGAAGAAAGACCATAATATGTTTCTATAATGAAGATACATAGCAACAATAGTATACAAAAATTACATTTACATATAAAAAATATTAAAGTATCAAATAATAAAATTTAAACTATTTAATTAAACACAAAGTTACTTACTTGAACAGTAACAACAGCCTCCTGGGTTAAAAGAGTTTTTGAAGGATCTGCAGGATCAGGAGTGTATTTAACAGTTTCATCTACTGCAATGTATCGACAGAATGTTAGATTTGAGGTTTTTAATGTCATCTGGCGCTCATCTGGGTTTACTTCAGACTTTTCACTAGCATAGCATATCTTGGCTGTGCCAATAAGCTGAAATACCAAAATAGTAACAAATGCTCTTGTTTGTTATACAATGTTAATATGACACAATACACACTAACACAATGTTGCTGTTAAAAATGTTATCTATACAAATAAAGTAAATTGGAATGTCTGTTTGTAATTTTAAATTAATAATTTTTCACATATTTAGCCTATGGAAGTTTAGGTGAATAAAAAAATAAATTTTAAATGATTGTTGCAGCTGATCAAAACGGTAGGGCAGAGTATGAAGGGACTTTTACTAACAGATAGCTGATATTATAAGGAACAACTTAGATCACATTTCATATTTTTAAATAGGTCTGTAGATTTACGCAGGGAAGAGATTAGACTTTGACTCCATACTTACTGCTTGTGCCCAGCGCGGAAAAAACCACTTTGAACTGACCAGTCTGTGGGTATGTAAAACTCCATTAACCACTTTCCTATCAACCACATCAATTCCAATAACAGCAGGATTCATGGGATTGGGATATTTTCTCCAAGCTGCTTGAGCCACCGTCTCCCAAGGATGGCTGAAATTTAACATCGTCAATTACGCTGTTTTAACATTAAAAATAAATGTTGTTGCGTCACAAACTTACTTAAACGTGTGTTCAGAGGTCCAAATCTTCATATTTAATAAATTCTTGATTTCGTAATAAATTTGTTGAGATAATTAAACTTATCTCAAAATTTTTCTGCAATTGGAACTTTTCATAACATTACGTTCCAAAAAACATATTAACATCCCCCCTACACTACTAACACAAGAAAGGAAGTAAAAAGGAAGGTTTCAAGCTCTCGCTAGTGATTAGCCTTGTCCGTTGTCAAATGTCAAACGTTGAATAATCGTTAGTGTTGACTGATATCGCTACATATTTAGTGATATGACGACTTGGAGCTCAGCGCTGTTTAATTTTTACAGGAATCTTATTAAGTGGTCATTTTTAAGGCCGCTTCAAAAATATTCCTAAAGTTAGAAAACTTTTTAGCATGCAAATCCATAAATTCATATTTTTCTCATGTTTAGCTTGGAAGTACCTCTAACTTTTTTTTGTTTAACTTTCTGAATGAATTGGAAATTATTCATAAATCAATCATAAATTCTTAATTGAAGTAAACTGTTACAGCACTATAATAAGCGTCAAATAAAGTATTTTACGCACAGGTAATGACATTAAAGACCAACGACTTTTTTAACATGGTAACCTCTTACGCATGCATATAAATTTAAACCGTATATTAGTATTCCAAACCTAAACTAATACTATATCAAATATCAATGGTCCAAACTGCAACAGCTGAAGTATTTTTTAACATTTTATTTACCTTTATCATGGGAATGGCAATAATGTTGACCTTACATTCTGTATATTAACTCCAACCACTCTGTAAGTTCTTCATTTTGTGCCCACAGAGTATATGGCAAGTTAAATATTTTATGAGAAATTTAATCCTTGATTTTACAATTAATTGCAAATAAAACCTTGAAGTATTTAATTTAATGAATATAACATATAAACGTTGCCATGTTTAACACAGAGTACATTTACATTATTTCTATATTGATTTTACGCATAGTATATTCTATATTGTACCATAATTTACAAGTTCCAAAATCCAAATTAGAGCATGAAATTTTGTGGCGGGTTTTTGTTTAATTGAAGTTTTTTCTTTTATTTTTAAATAATAGCACTTATAAGTAAGTTTTATAATACTTATTTATTTTCTTAAAAATTTAATTTTCTTTAAAAGTTGTGTAATTTCTAATCTTAAACAGTTCCAAACAGGCTTACAATATTTTGCAATGTCTACTAAAGAGGATAATTCTTTGCGATATCGTAGAGCTCAAAGTGTAACCACCGCTGAAGAAATTACAGAGAAAGAAAAGAAAGCCCGCAAGTCTCAATTAGACAAACCGTAAGTTATTAAAAGCAAACCTTCAATTGAATTAGTTGATCAGATCCGTCACATGAAAGTAATAACTTATTTTGCCAAAACCACAATATCATAAGAGTTTAATTAGAATATTTTGTAGCAAATGCAGGTATTGATTTTTATATTACTTTGATTAATTTCAGATGTCATAAACCTCGAGATTCCCTATTTTCCTGGACCTCAGAATTTACCGATTTTACTGGCCTGGTTAATTGGGGTTTTCTTATGCTGACTATAGGTGGATTGCGTTTATGTCTCGAAAATTTTTTAAAGTAAGTTCTTTACTTATATGTAGAGCTGGTTTTCTATTATTAAATAACAGGTAACTATCTCAAATTTCTGTTTAAATTGCAAGAAACAAGAATTGCTTAAGAACTAAATATGTAGTATGTTTTTTTTATAATATTATTTACAGTAACTGGGACAAGGAAGGGAAATATGGTTTTAATAAAGCAAGACCTATAACAATGGAATTTTGTTGGTTGTTTTAAATTATTTGATAATTCCTCTATACAGTCACTGGATTTGTATTCATTTAACCAAATATAAAAGACCAATGTTTTGTTTTCGATATTCTCAAATTTATTTTTTTGTAACATATATTAATTAAACATAAAGAAATATTTATAATTTCTAAGATATATAATCTCTTAATAACAACAAATCTGTATACTAACCTTGAAAATATAATTTAGGTTCTGCTGTGTTTTTCAGATGTGTATGCTATATATCTTTACATATGCCATTACTGTCCAATAAAGATATTTTTGCTGGTCATTGAACTTTTCAGATATGGAATACGTGTAAATCCTATTGAATGGATTATTGTGTTAACTGGTTACAATGAAGGGGAGCATCGTCAGTATCCCTCGGTTGTTTTACTAATATGTAAGTAGATAAATCTGGCATTTTAATACATTGTTTTTGGATAAAATTTGCTTTTATCTTTTAAGCAGAATTAAAAAAAAATCAGAATGGCTTTCTCTTTTTATACATAAATGTATGCTCAATCCAATAACTTTTCTATAAACAGATTAGGCCTAACAACTTTGATATTTTATTCAATTAATATAGTTTGAACTTTTTGAACTTTGAGCTTTTAAGGGTTTTTTTGTAATGATACACTTGATGCTATTGCTATTTAAAAGTTCAGTTCTCTCCTTTCCAAATAACAACATATTATAAAATATTAAATATTATTTCTTTATCAAAAGGCTACTGTAATTTTAAAATATTTTAATTTAAATTATTAAAAACTAAACTTTTTTCTGCTTCTAGTCAGTGTAGTGCCTGCTGTGGTGACTTTATTGTTGGAGAAAGCCATAGCTGTTGTAAGTGTTTTTTTCATGTATTGTATTTTAATTTCTGTGACAAGTGTTTTTCTCTTAATTTATATTAACATAAGTTTTCGCAATTAAGTGAACTCAGAAACTGTTGCCTAAAAATATGCTTAAAACTCACCAACAGTGCTATCTATCTGGTCGCAACTATGATATTTCATATTGAACTACACAAAGACCCTCGTACAAAACTTCATTAATACCAGTACACTGGTTCTACAAAGTATATTAAATAGATGTTATGATACATGTTTTCTTCTCATATACATGTAATTTTTTTTTACAGGGCATATTATCACAAAAAATTGGTGTTAACCTCCAAGTATTGAATATAGTTTCAGAGATAAGTCTTCCTGTTATAGTTCTTTATTTTAAAGGGCTGGAATTTAGTTTTGGTATGTAGTTCTATTAAGTTAACCATAAGTTATTTTTTATGTTATAAATTTAAAACAAAACTGTAATATACTCTTCTGGATACATCTATTGGCCCACCTTATAGTTTAGGTTTCGATGGCCCCTACCCAAATATTATTGCTAGATTGAACAAAAACTATTGATGCAGATTTAAACCTGGTGCTTTTTACCATCTTTTTCTATTGTAATAATAATAATAATAATAATAATTTTTATTTCGACCACTAGGATCATATATGTTAGTTACAATAATCTTAGCCTAATGTTAATACACTAACTCAAAAGTAATTTTCCTAACTAGTGACAGCCTTGATTTGCCCGTACATGGACCATACAGCAATGGTTCAAGTACTGGCAATCAAGTCTGCCAGCAAATGTTTTAAATTTGAATTCAGAATACCACACGACATGGAGCTACGCCTAACAAGTCGGGTATGCGCCTTGATGAAGGCACTTGATTATTGAATAAAAAACATGTTCAATTTAATAAAGGTTTAATTTAATAACGCGTGTTGCCTCCATAGGCTTCTACCACAGCTCTCATACGATTAGGCATAGAGTTTATCAACCGCTCTATGAAATTTTGGGGGATCATCTCCCATTCCTCTTCTATGGCAGTTTTCAACTCCTGCATCGTCTGGGCAACTGGCTGACGAGCCCTAACAAGTCTTTTTAGCTCGTCCCACATGTGCTCAATGGGGTTCATGTCTGGGCTTCTGGCTGGCCAGTCCATAACTGTGATGTTCACACCCCGAAGATATTCCCTGACGATGCCGGCCGTATGGGCTCTTGCATTATCATGCATAAAAAGGAAATTTGGGCCCACATAGTCCGCGTATGGCATCACGTGAGGTTCTAAGCACTCACGAATGTACCTTTCAGCATTTAATGTTGGCAGCCGTGGTCCCGTAACAATCTCAAGTTGAGTTTTACCGCTCGCGGATATACCGCCCCAGACAGTCCATGAGCCACCGCCATAAGCAACCCTCTCTTCAAAGCAGCATTGTGCAAAACGCTCCCCCTTACGTCGGTAGACCTTCTTCCTTCCATCATTGCCATGTAACACAATTTTAGACTCATCAGAAAAGAGTACACGGCTCCAATGCTGCTGAGTCCAATTTAAATGAGTGCGCGCGAAATGAAGGCGCGCTGTTCGATGGGCTCGCGTTAGTTTGGGGCCATTAGCTGGCTTGTGTGGTACCATATCGCGTTCTTTTAACCTTCTCCGAACTGTTCGAGCGCTCACAGATACTCCGTGGAAGTCGCGAAGTTGGCTTTGTATCTCAATGGAGGTAAGGTGACGATTTCTCAAGCTGATCGTCACGATGAATCGATCCTGCCTTTCAGTTGTGACGCGAGATCGTTGCCTTTCTTGGCGACGAACAAAGCCGCCAGTCTCTAAGTACCGCGAATAAACATTAACGCAGATCGAATTGAATTAAGTTGAACACTCGCATTTCGTTGGCTGTGTCCCGCCTGGATAAGTGCCACAGGTTGGGCGGCGACTTCAGGCGAAGTGTCCATTGATAATTGATAGAACCTTACCTTAATGGTAAGAATAAGTAATGTTTGTTGCAAAACCAATGAGAAAAATCACACTTTCAAGAATTAAATCCGAGTAACCCAATAAAATCAAGTTTTTTTAGTATTCGATAGTTTGTTAACAACGAACAGGCTCCAAATTGTCTTTTGTTTCTTTAAATTCTGTGTTCGAAATTCAAAAAAACTTTTTGCTCGACCTAATATAAAATTTTAGCTAGGACCAAAAGAAGCTAAAAATGCAGATGTTTAAAGATGCCAGTGTGACATAGTGTGATGTTGCCCTAATCAGACATCCCAGTAACTCCTTTGTTAGCAGACGATCCAGATTCAATCCCTGGAAGGGCAAATTTAGGAAATTACATTTTCTGTTCATTCAAAGTCGGGCCTGGTGGGAAGACAAAGACCAAGCAAAGAGATTTGTGTGTCAGTATGATTCTGTGTAAAATCCAAAAGAGGTAAAAGTGCCTCTTACCAAATTGGCACACCAAAATCTAAGATAGTATTGTCACTTACGAACAGGTGTTATCACAGTCAAGTGCTAACTTTAATGTTAATAAAGTTTTTTCAAGTATTAATCCTTTAATTAAATTTAATTAGATAGTAAATCAAAAGAGTGCCATCTGTTAAAAGGTGGTTGTCTCATTCATAGAACTCTGAAATTTGATGTAATGAATTTCAGTAGTACCTTTTGATTTAGTTGAAGAAGTTCTTGGTCACCTACTATAGTGAGGTGATAACAGTTATTAACACTGATACATACAAAACACTGTGATTGTTGATGCCCGAGAGTGTTAAAAATCATCTAAACTTACGGGTACTGATTTATGGATAATACCATATCCTTCATGGATATTGTATCAAATGTACTTTGCAATAGTAATCAAAGGTTAAATTAAAATAGATATTTATTGTTACTTACATGGTTTTTGTGAAACTAGTTAACATCACTACTATGATGTTGACTAATTTTTATTTATTTAAATTGCACTGTTATGTACTAAATCAGAAAGATAGACCACAAACATGAATTAATTTATGATAATTTATCCATTACAGTGGGAATCACATCAGTGTGCATGATATATTTGGTGCTGTTTTTGAAATTGTGGAGCTATGTGCAAACTAATCATTGGTGCCGACAGGGACAGAAAAGGAAACAACAAAAGAATAGTTTACGGCGACAGAGCTTATCCGCCCCTAACTGGAGTAAGTCTTATATGAATGCAAGAACGTCAACAGCCTATGTGACGAAATGCTATATAAGAGATTTGAAAAAAAAATGTAATAAAGGAAACAAGTTTTGTTACAAACCAATATTTTTTTCACTATAATTAAAAAGTTATATTCACTTTAAACAAAATCTGAATATAGTACCGAAAGCACTCTCACGGTATCCGAAAAACCCGAGTGCGTGTGACGTCATAATGTTAACTTCTCACACAGCCTGTAAAGCGTTTTCAGTTTTATTAACTAACCTTTTCGATTTTGTTTTATCGTATTCATAAATAAATAACATTGTGACATCACAAGCATGGCGACCAATCTTTGCGCATTTATAGTCACGTGAATTTTTAAATGTTTATAATCTATAAACTTGTTTTGGATTGAAAATCAATACAGGTAGTGATAAAATTTTAAAATACATAAAAGGACTAGTTCTATAGCGGAAGTGTAATATCCCAAGAAAACTAACGTGAACTAACAACATTTTTTCCTACGATTTGTTGAGTGAGTTTTGGATCTACATATCAAAACCGGTAATGGTACGCATGAACGCAAAAATCTAAGCGTTTCACCTCATATCAAATGGACATTGATGATTGATGGATCAAATGAACATGATATGCTCGTTTGCGAGTTTATTACTAAAGAATATATATTTTCGCGTCAATACACTTGACAAACAAAGTTTAACGGATTTTAGTCATGCCATACAATTTGTGATAATTTACGAATTAAATTACGATGAGTCTTCACTATGGCGAAACAAAGGTAGTTTAGCTATAAAATCTTTCCATTTCTTAGATTTTTTTTACAATTGTACAGTCCATCACTGACGTTACTGTTAAATGTGAGAAAACATTACAAATTATATTTACAGATCACTTGGTTAATCCAGACAATGAACGTAAGTCTAATCATTTATAGCAGCCTATAGCACTTTGCACCTAATTTTTCGCTCACTTCGTCAGTTTTGCCTATAGAAAGTATCTTACATCCACGGCCACATTATAAAGAGTCAAGTATAAAATCCTAATTTAGTGATACAGCATTTAAATGTTTTAGATTTAATTTAATAGGAATTTAAAGATAAATATTTCTAACCTTTTTTTCTAATGACCAGCTAGACGTGGAATAAAATTATTAGGTTCCAAAGATATTGCTATAAATAATAAAATCTTTTTCACTGACTGCTACGAATTTTGTTGAATTTTTTGGTATTGAGGACAATAGTTTATATTTTTTTTAAAGAGAGATAGTTAAGTAAAAGTTCAGCTGTCAACTAAGTTACATATGTCTCTTATATAATTTTACACACAGGAAGTTGCTCGGGTTAGCTAATAATATTAAAAATGTGTTTGTAGTTTTGTTACTTAATCACGCAAAAAACATTGAACTGATTTGTTGGGGCCAGTGGCCTGATTAAGTAGGAGCCATGGCTTTCCGTTTGGTTCGTAGTATAATGAAAGCGGATTGTGTATAATGATTTATTGCCACTAGTACAGATACTGTTGCAGCAGAAGAAGAGATCTGGTAGTTGTAGCACGAGGATGTGCAATCGTAAGATATCGCTCGATAACGATGGGAGTAAGTGGTAAAGATCGGTCGGTTCCATAGGTCGCTGGTTCATATCCGGCTCGAAGGATGATCTGTTGGGGCCAGTGTTCTGGTTAAGTTTTAGGGAGTCCTGGGTTCGTTCGGTTCGTAGTAAGATGAAAACGAGCTGTGCATAATGATTTATCGTCACTAGTACAATTATAACGTCACTAGTATAATAAGCGTAAAAAGAGCTCGTCCGGTCGACTTGTGGGTCGAATGCCGAATGTGGCGTGATCGCGGTGCTCCTCTCACCGCGCGGAATCGTTACGGTGCGGTTCCGCAGGACGCACAAGCTAAAACGCGCCCTGTCTTGACCATATAAGGTTTTTATTATCTCTGGGAAATGCTTTTACCCACCCCGGAAGAAGAAGAATTCTTCCAATCGGGAGTGCCCACTAAATCCCAGTGCATTCCTTGTGATCCTCTGATGAAATTACTAGTGGGTCCCATTTCTTATTCCACTCTAGTGACCCGGATGATGCCGACTATGACAGTCTGCAGTTTACTGAGGGGAATAGTGGAGCGCATACCTTTGCCTATTGCCACCCAGCCTTCTTCGACGGAGAGGGAGGGCATTAGCTGCGTCCTCCCTCTGCCTCCTTTAGCGAGATGATGGTCTCGCAAAAGAAGGCAACCGCCCTTCATTCAAACTTACTGGTCAGCATCACATCGATTATAGTCTCCAGTGAGAGGTCTCCTCCGACCACCAACAATAAGATATGCCGCTGGGGCGCCCACGCTGGACGCTTTGCCAAAGTATACTGCACCGTATCTACAGTGGCACCACACTTATGACTATATCTGGTGCAGATACTTGCCGAAACAACCATACCCGGTCAACACCTGTACCAGACGGTAGGAGAGTGAACCATGCCGCCTACTGGACCAAATCTCCAGGCGAGGACGGATCGCTGCCACCGTATTTACACCTGGCGTTGGGGACCCGAGGTCTTGGTTCCACGTTTCGATCAGTGCTCTGTCGGCGAGAGACTTGATCCTCCGGACCTGGTCATCGTGACAGTGATAGGCGATCGCGAGAACCTCCACCCGCAGTTTCCAGGGGAGATCGCCTGCCAGGAGAGTTGCCGTCGTATATGACCATCGCCGTCGTCTTCGTCGTCGCCGTTTTTACCTGGTCTGGAGCCGGCTACCGGCGACCCTCTTTATATCATCGGTCCACCTTGTGGGGGGCCTGCCTACACTGCGCCGTCCGGTGCGGGGTCGCCACTCCTGCACCTTCGGCCCCCAACGTCCATCGGTCTTTCGGACTATGTGCCCCACCCATTGCCACTTCAGGTTCGCTATTCGTAGGACTATGTCGGTGACTCTGGTTCTACTACGGATCTCTCGCACCGATAACGCTGCTGCCTGGTATCGGTCTGTGGCACTTAGGTCAGCTAAAGAGAATGGTTATACCGCCATTTGTCGGTCGCAAAGCCTCGTCGGTAGGAGCAGGGTGCACCGCGTGCAGGTGAGGTTGGCGTTTGGAGAAACGGACTGGGACGCGTTTCCCCCTTACACCCCTCTATGATCACATTTGTTAGAAATTATCTTGCTAATAGTTTTTGATCTGGATCAGATTAACAAAATGATCATTCAATTTTCCAACTTTTTTTGCATACCTATCTTATTAATTTATATTGAAGATTTCTTTAAAACATATACTTTCTACAGCCAAAGCCTTGCTTATATATAGTTTTCTTGTTTTTAACGCTATGTGTTCGCTGTAAAGCTTACTTTGAATGAATTCGTGTAATGTTTATTATTGAAATGTGTTTTATGTATTATATATTATTGTATAACTAGACAGGTGACGTGACTTTCCTTTTCGATGCAAACCTTGTTCTGCTTTAATACATTGACTAAATTAGTTTGTTTGAATTTGAGTACAATACATACTAATGACATTACATACTATGGATTGTGCTGCTTGCTTAATATTGTAAATAACTGGCTTCGTCAGAATGCAAACTTACGAAATAGTATATTATGCACCTAGTGAGAAAAGTAGTTTATTGTCGCTTGCGAAATTTTGACCAAGTCGCGGGTGCGGATGCTCTATTTTTCACTCGTGGTGCGTAAACGATTTTTTTCTTACACAGGGATGACAAGTTCGACCGCTTCGATAAACAAGTGGTTGCTAGGTTACAGGGATAAAAAGTTCCCGCACACAGGGGCCGCAAAACGAACTTTCATTCCAGTGTAAGAAAAATGCATTTTCGAAATTGCTCAAATTGCATTGTACGAGGGTTTAATGCGAAGTCCAAAACTTCAGAGACTTAAAAAGTTAAATCGTTATCCAATAATCGTTTTTAAGCATCATGGAAGATTTGTGTTCAACATTAAGTTTCTGTTAAACTTATAAATTTATAATAATATGAAAATTTACAATAATATGAAAACTGTTAATTTAAAATTAATGCTTCTTGGTTTGCGGTGGCTGTGAGATTTCATTTGTTTTTAAGTGTGGTGTGGTTTTCTTATATTAATTAATTCTTTCGTAAGTTATTCTAGCATCATACGCATGTGGTTGTCTCCAGAGTCCTTAGAAGAGGAGAAAGCTGAAGGGATGTCTTATGGTTTGGTGAAATATCCTGACAATTTGAACCTTAAAGACCTCTTCTACTTTCTTTTGGCACCTACCCTCTGTTATGAATTGAACTTTCCACGCACAACTCGGTGAGACCCACATGTATATATACATAGATATCATTCGTTCTTTCATTCTTTCCTTCATTCATATAGACTTTCATTCTCAAGGAAATACGTAAATTATTTGTTTATATATCATTTGGCTCTGTTGCATGTTAATTCTACTGTTTTAAAACCTTGTGAGTAAAAATTATGTAAACAATCGTGTAAATGGTATAAAAGGTTTTTTGATTTTATAAGTGTTGATTATCTTTATATTGTAACTTAATGTCGTCCTAAAGATTATACAATGAAACAAGTAATCTTGTAAGATTTAATTTATCTACATATTTTAATTTTTCTTTACTTTAACTTTGCACATAGGCACATTCTAGATATCACGGTTAAATGCCTATACCCCTGCCTTTAAAGAGGCAAGTATAACATCGAAATTTTAATTTATTCATCACTACTGCCTTTTGTACTAGTGATACGATCTTTAAGTATCATGTTTTATTAGCGATATGATAAAATAATGATGATCTAGGTTGATAAATGGGGCGATATAATTATCGAAGTTACAAAAACGTCAAATATCTAAAATGCAAGTTGTCTCTTTATACGTGGAGGCCTTCGATATAATGCTTGTAAATGTGTTACTAAACTGTTTCTAAGTGGCAGGACCAATTTTGATGAATTAGAATAGTTTAAATAGCCAATTTGATACCACAAATAACATGAATCAGAATGGTTAAAATACCTAATATGATCCAATAAGTAACGAAGCTCCTCACAATTCCATGATTACGGGAATTATGTGATGCCATCTTCGGAAACAATTTCTTAATGGTTTGTACAAAGTATCGTATAGGTACCTAAATTTTTTGCTTAACGTTAAGTTTTTGTTAGTAGGGTGATAACTGGCCAAGGCCGTGGCAAACTACCAGTCTAGGCGTAAACAAATTAGAAAATACAATTGAAATTTTTCCGGCTTGTAATAATTAAATCCATGACCTCTGCAAGAATAGTGTTTACTTGACTCATGAAGCCAGCGGGGTCACTAAAATCTTATATAGCCTACTGGATTTGATTTGATTAACATTTTTTGATTTGATTTGGTGATATTACAGTATAAGGAAGAGGTTCTTGATAAAAAGAATTGTTGAAGTTGTTTTCGGCATCAATCTTGTTCTCGCGCTGTTCCAACAATGGATGATTCCGTCAGTTACAAACGCAGTAGATCCATTTTCGGAGATGGGCCTTGTCAAAATGACAGAAAGACTGCTTAAACTTGCAGTAAGTAACTTGCCGACATGAGCGCTAATTCATGAAGAATTTTCTAAACCAAAAAATTTCTTAGCTATAAAAAGAATTTTATGGAATATCGTTTTATTCATTTCTATATCAATGGGTCCTACATACATCGACCAATGAAATCCATTTCAGCATTTTCGCTTGATTGTGTTAAATGCTAACTTTTATTTTAATTAACAATGAGCACTAAAAACACATACATATTTATAGGTACCATCTGTTGCTGCAGTCAACCACACTTCAAACTTTAAAATTTAAACTTTCTAGTAAACTTTCTAGTAAAATGGTGTCAATTTGCACATTGAACCTAATATATGATTAGGACTCATCAATATCTTTTTCAAATATTCATGTTATGAAGAGAGGTTTTAAACTTGCAGTAAAAGAAACTGTTTATCCTTCAAACATTAGTTCATTAATTAAATTAATAATTACACTTGCAAAAAATGTAAATGTGTCATCTATGTGAAAGCCCTGTAGAAGGTTTGAAGTTTTCTTTTCATGTTATGAGTATAAGAAGTTTCGTGCTAGATGGCGCTTCTAACTTTTATTTTATAATATTTTGTTTTCATTATTATAATAAATATTGTTTCAATTTATTTAAGTTTCCATTCAAATTATATTATGAACTCTGCATAAATTTCTTTTAATATGAATATTGAAGAAATAAAGATGGATCATTTGAAATTTCATATATAAATATGTGTTTACAGGTACCCAACCATTTAATATGGTTGTGTTTCTTTTACCTCAGCTTTCACTCGTTTCTTAACTTAATGGGGGAGTTATTACACTTTGCTGATCGCAAATTCTATGGTGACTGGTGGAATGCTAATAATATAGCAATATTCTGGAGTACGTGGAACATGCCAGTCCACATGTGGGCAGTGAGACATGTTTACATCCCAATAACAGAGTTGGGTTACAGTAAAGCAGCAGCAAGCATTGTCGTCTTTTTCATATCAGCTTTCTTCCATGAATATTTGGTGAGTTTTTTACTATTGTATGGGTTAGGGGTAACCTATACACACGGAAGTGAAGATTTGGTCGTTATTGTCCATGTGATTTAAGTTAACATAAGTAAAATTTAGCATAAAAATAGTTTGTTTTTGTTTTTTCTGTGTAACAAATTCGTAATAAATTTACTTCCTAATGGTTTCTTTACAGTATTATATCGGAGAGTATCTTTTTTCCACTTCGGCATTTCATTGCTTGGAGGTTAGTAACTAACCACGGCCAAAGCTTTCCACCAAGTTGTATATAGTTAAATTTTATAAATACTTATTCAATTCCTATTATTCGACCAGATTCTCTTTACATATAACTGATAATATGATATTTTTCTTATTAATATAAAATAAAAATAAATTAGCTGCCTGTAAAGTATGTTTACGGACGACAATGTTACGTGATAATACTACAAGAAAACGATAATGTATTTTTGTTGTAATAAACTACGGAATTAAACCAATCGCGCCTCTCTATCGCTTGTTCCGTACTTCTTCTTGCACGCTCGGCTCAGGCCGACAACAATTAGATATAAACAATGTAGTCGCGTTAATAATTTAATTTGTTGTGGATAATACTGTTGTTGTTATTATAGATTTTCAAATGTTTATTCGTTAATTTAATTTATTTTTAGATTTAACGGTAAAAGGTTTATATTTTTCTTTCTATGTAATGTGTTTAAAAGTTCTTGCTAGATGGCGTGCTGCTTTTTAATATTACTTGTTTTTAGGTTAGCGTACCGCTGCAGATGTTCCGTATTTGGGCGTTCCTTGGTATGATGGCGCAACCACCGCTATCGGTTATTTCGAAGTTGGCCGAAGCGAAGCTGGGCGCCCGCTGGGGAAACATCATTGTATGGAGTTCCCTCATACTAGGCCAACCGCTCGCCATTATGATGTACTATCACGATTACGCTCTCTTGCATTTTGCTCCCAAGCAATAGTGCTACTATTGTTTATTGTTCTTGTTCATATTCATTATATAATAGGTATAACTTAAGTTATTTCTATTATGATACATATTGACTTCAATACATAGTTCGTTAATAAGATATTGACATAAAACAATGTAGATTACGGATTTATATATATATATTTTTTGATCATTTAAGTTAAAATAATTTTCAGTATATTAAATAATGACATCGCGATATTTCTAAAACTGTACAGCTGGAAAATTAATTAGTTGAAAAAAATAAGTATGCCAACATATGAAATCGAAAATATGTAAGAAAATAGTATTTCATACAAGTTACAGTTTTCCCTAATTGCTTCAGGTATCAATTTTTCATTCAAATTTTTCTTTTCAAAAGTAGTTTCATTTCAGAATTACCAAAGTATGTATTGAAGTTATATTAACTGAAAATAGTACAATGTAAGGTAAATTAACCAAAAGCGTATATGTACAAATTAAATTATTTATTTTTGTATTGTTACATATATGCTCGAAAATAATAAAATATGTTTCAAAATGTTATTCAATAATGTCTTCAGTAATATAAAAAAAATAATAAACAAATATTTATAGGAATAAGTCGATATGATTTTTTAAATTGCATTTTATTTATGTAAAGATAGTGTGGCCATCTATTTAATATATAATAAGAAGGATTTGTTTTACCTGTTATGATTTTTTTATATTGCGTATAATATAAGTCAGAATATAAGTTTTATTTTGGAAATGCATGGAATTATAAATTTAATAGGGAAATATAAACATTTATGTACCTGCTTTTATATTTTTATAACTTTTTAAATAAATTTACAAATGCATTCAAACCATAATTTAGCTCAGTTTATATTATATAATTATTTAAAAGAATTGGGATTTTAATGTAAGTTTTTAATCGTTATTTTTATTTAGGTATAAGTTTAAAACAGTCTGTTTAATAATTTGTTTTTTGAAATTGAGACTGAAAATATGAAATAAAAAGTCTTAATAGGATATAATAAATGATAAAACGTTTTTAATGACGCTTATTGTACAACAAATGGTATAGAGTATAGACGGTCCGGTATAATCACCTAACTTTGTAGGAGTTTGTGTTACAAAGAGCAATTACTTATTTCTGTACGGTGTTTTATACTAATTGTGTGTTTTATCAGCACCGTGTTTTAATAGCTACATGTTTTAAAACTTCCATATTTCAAGTTGGTAGATGGGGTGATATAATTATCAAAATTATAAAAATAGTTAACTTGATTGAGCGGTACAACCTATTTTTAAAGTGGTTAAAACATGCGTTAGTCAAGATGTTTTGGGACGCAATAAACCATAGATACTCTTTTTAAAGTTTTAGCGTATGTTGCAAATTATATTAAAGGATTGTGAACAAATTCATCGCGTACATTTTCAACTTTTTCATCACTTCCTGACGATTCAAACACATTGCAGTGTCTGTGACCACAAGCAGTTGTTTAATTCAAATTGTTTAGGTATTAAAAAAAAAGCAAATACAAAATTAAACATTTAATTACTGTGATGAAAAACATGTGAACCTAGTCTATTTATTTACCTGCTTCAGTATAAATTCCATTTGTTGACCTGTTAAAACAATATTTTTTTTTACGTGATAACTTCATAAGAAAACATTGATAAAAAATATTTGTGGCAATAAACAACAGGAACCACTTGTAACTTTTCACGTCATGTGTAGTTTGTGTGCTACCGCTGTCTCTCTTCTACTCGGACGCATCGGCCGGTGGAATGGAAGAAAGATAAATGCGTCACAAGCCGAATGCTTAGGCCGATCGCGCCCCTCTATATATTGTGCCGCGCTCTCAGTTGCATGCTCGGCTTAGGTTAGTTTCGGAGCGTGGTAACTAGTCGTGCCTTTTCATGCGTGCACTACTTAATTTATCATTAGAAAAGTAATAGTCGAAAATTATTGATTGTAAATGTTGCCCGCAACGTTGATTGTAACTGGTTTTGTACATAAGAGCCTTTTATTTATAAAATCTTGGTAATTCACAATAAAAATTTTCTAAATTGCGATCGTTAGTCTACTCTCCAACAGAAGCCCTGGTTTTGATTCCCATAAAGCACATTTTGAAAATTGCATTTTTTAATTTGCTTGAGTGTTGTGTTTTAATACGATGTCGTGTTGAAACCTTTACAAGGCAAATTACCAATAAACAGGTTAGCACGTTACAATCTGAGATTTAATATCAAGTGAGAATAATATCATTTTGTGGGTAAACATCGTATTTAGAACTGCTATCAATCTTTGAAATTCATCGGAATTGCTGATTAATTATATAATTATATATTAATGTGATAATTGCCCTAATTTATTTGAATTCTCTCTTTAATATATTAAACCATGTGTTATTTGTTATAAATGGCCTTTCTTTTTTAATTCGAAAAAGAAAGGAAATATTTTTATAAAAGTTACAAAATGTTCTTTATACAAATTTTACAAGTATATTTACAGTATGGTTTCTTTTTATAAATTATACTAATATAAATGGGTATGTTATGTATATTTAATGCAAGTAGAAATTTCGTAAGGGTAGTGTATAAGATAATTTAATATTTTTATATGAAATTTTTTATTATGTGTTACGAAAAGAATACGAATTAATACAGTCAATTGTAGTGCAAATTGCATTTTTATGTTTAAATATCTTTCATATATTTAATAACAGTGAAAAATAATGTTACCTGTTTTCAATAAAAATGTTTATTTATTAAATGTGACTATTATTTCTAAATTATCAATAATAAATTGTATGAATCTTTTTCTATTTCTAAGGATATTACTGGATATTTTAAATATAAAAATATCTAAAAACTATACGTAAAAAAGCAGCTCCTTCAAAGTTAATAAGAGAGTCATTTTTTGACAGGATACTATAATAATTCTCTAATTACCCTCATACTAAGATTATAGAGAGTGAGAGAACACTAATGAACATGAGATTAAAAGAGATATAAACTACGAGATATAACTACGATATAAGTGTGCAAAGGCGGTCTTATTGCTGCAAGCGATCTTTTCCAAACAACCTTAGTATGGTGAGACGCCAATTAAGCTATTTAGTTTGTATTCAGTTCGAAAGCTTATCAAGCTAAATTGGACATAAGCATAAATATAATCATATTAACATGCATGTAATTATTATTTGGGAAACAAACAATTCTTATATAACTTAAAAACTACATTACAACTAAATACACAAAAATTAATCAAGTTTCTACTAATTACTAACATACATACATAGCTATAAAATATTAGAAGAATACAATAGAGTTATTTTATATAAAATACAATGTATATAAAAGGCAATTAAAAATAATAAGCTAAATGTTTAACACGAAAACTTTATATTAAATATTGATATAGACTATCCTTAAATATTCATTTTATCATGCATGATATCGACATAATTACAATTTTCAGCATAAATGTGACATGTTCGATAAACTAATGTATTTTTGGCATAGTTGGTCAAAGGTTCCAAAAACAATGATTGGAATGTACATGTGAACTAAGAGTACAAAAATATTACACCTTCAGTATTTATCGATTCTAAAGTTATCATTTCATATTTTTATATTCTGTTGCTAAACAGATTAATTTTAGCGCCATTCCCCCAGAGATTTGGAAAAATCAATATTTTGTGTGTTACTACGTGTTTGCTCTTCAGCGCTGATATTGCGATATCATAACGCAATTGTAAATTAATTTACTTCTCTAATAGACGCTAAAAGGATTGGATGAATTTCTGTATATGATTAAGGGCCGTGAAATCTTCTCTCTGCTATGAGAATGGTTGATCCAAATAGTTTTTATTGCCGATTTACCTTGTGCAATAACTTTTTGATATTTATGTAGGGTTTCATTACTTGATTTTATAAAAATTGTGGAAAATACCTAGCCTATTTATTATTGATACTATTTATTTAGCATCTAATTGCTTAAGCGTGCAACCTCTGACTCGGCAATAAGACATGTGCACAAGTCATTGAACGATAATCTAATTGCATCGAAGGTCGGTACATATACAATTACAATGTAAACGGAAATAAAGAGGAAAAGTAATTTGTGAAAGTAGAGAAAGAAAACCTATATGTGTAAATTTCCATAAACAGCACGAGCTACCATTTTTTTTTAAATTTATTTAGATCAATCACAGAATGCCACTTGTACATACAGATGTGTAAAATAATGGGTATTGCTTAAAACTAAGTAACATTCCAAAAACATGATCATAAAACTTGCACTTAATATTTGGGATACTACTCGGACATGTATATTATAAATGAGAAAAAATGAAAACTAAACACTAGAAAATCATAAAAAGAAAATAAAATTAAACATTTAACCTAATGTTCAGTAGAATAAAGTTCCTTTTTTAATGTTTTACCAAAAAAAGTAAGGCTGTCACTAAAGAAGTCTAGATTACAGGATACGACAGAATTAATTATCAAGTTGTGTCATATAATATCACATCTGTGATGTAAGATAAGGTAAGTTGCAGCACTTTATCGTCCCACTGCTGGGCATAGTTTCCTATCTCATAGAAGCGAGGGTTTTTAGAGCATAGACCCACCAAGTTGCTCCACTGCCGGTTGTCACGTTTAGAACACAAGTGTATGCCGATGATAGTCCAATGGGACGGCAATACAACACCATCTGAGAGAAGTCAGGTGCCTGACCGACCCCAATTTACCAACTGCAGGCAAATATTGAGAATTTAGTAACAGAAAACCGGGACCCGGGACTCGAATCCAAGACCTCATGTCTGTAGCTGATAAGTTGACGCAGTCACTTTGCAGCATGGTTGCATAAATTTATGTAATAATTTCGAGTAATTAATGACATTTTAGCGAAGGGACAACAGAAGTGAATTTATTACTCACTTACCTTTTAAAACAGTTGATATAACATTTTGAAACGTTCAAAATATTAAAAGTTCATTGACACTTTTAATATTTTAAACGTTTCATAACATTAAATGGGTAACAAAATTTTTAATGTAAAATTGACATCTAAACTATATTAGAATAGACACGATGCCCGGTTACGAACCAAGGGTGACAAATCAATTGATGAAGAGGCTTTGATAGGAGCAGTACGTGTTCCGCCGGCGGGAGCCTGCCACTCGACCGCGCTATCTTTCTACCTGTGACACTCTACCATTGTTTGACACCAAGAGATACAACGAAAAAAACAGTGGATATTTTTTAGCTATAGAACATTTCACTTTCCCTACTACTACACTAAGTAACTGATTTATGCTATATTATAAATATTCCTTTAACAAATCAAATGCAAATTTCCTAGTACGTTAGAAGGGTAATACATGTATTCGGACATTAAAAATACATGACACACTTTTGTTAATAAGGAAGGCGTAAGACAAAGCCTATTTTGTGCGCCGGCTTTTTGCACTTTCTGTTACCATTTCGTACTTTTACAGCGGTTGATATAGTGGAAAAGGGGTAATGTGGGTCAATTAAGCGATGTCAAATAAAATTTTAACCATAAACGAAATATTTATTGCAACTGCCTTTAAACATAAATTACTTAATTAACTATCATTAGAAATAATTTTAAGTCCATTTGGCAATTAACTTCGGATAATATAATAGTTAAATAAAAAAACAGCTTTGACTCTCATTGCACCAACGTGGGGGTAATGGTGGTCCCCCAGGGGGTAATCGGAGTCTAAGAAAAATCTAGCACGTATCGTAGATATAACCTTGCCACAGCCTACATAAAGTGTATTTGATTCGTTGTTACTTGTACGAGTCATCTGTTTCCACCATCTTCTGCGCAGTCATCCGCATCGTCCTGGCATAAGCCGACAGTGCTAACATCTGATACAGAAATTTCGTTCGTTTTTTGTAGTGTTTCTTGCTTTACCTTTTCAGGACGCGTCTTCTGTTTTGTAGTCTTTTCCGTGACATTTGCCCTTCCGCCAGTATTATATTATTTGCCCTATATTTTTTATCTTCTTATTTTCACTTGTCTCACTCTATTAGTAAAAAAAGGTAAAGGGTAAGGTAGCAGCCCATTAAGATCCCGCTGCTGGGCCCAGGCCACCTCACTCATAGGAGAGAGGGATTTTGAGCATAGTCCTACCACGCTGCTTCACTGCGGATTGTCAGGCATAGTACACAAGTGCACTCTCTATTGTTTCGCACTCATAGCCGGTGTGAGGGGAATCCGACACGATCGAAGAAAGATCAGGCGCAGGACCGACAGCTTAACGTGCTTTCCGAGGCACGGAGGAAGATCACGGCGCTAGTTTTCCAATTTCGGGCCATTATTAAAAAAAATCTTAATAGAAAGCCCGACCCGCGTCTCGCACCCGGGACCTCATGTCTGTGGCCGAACATGTTAACCAATAGACCAATGATTAGTAGTGCAACCATATAATAAATATATATTATTTGCCTATTTCTTCATCAAGTTTGCTAGTACGGCTTCTGTCTAAAGACTAAAGATAGTGAGTCGTCCTAGATGAACACTTTTCTGGGGTGGAACCTTTTTTATCCTCTTTTGAAGACTTGAAAATGGGATCCCTATAAGCTTATAAGCATTTCTTATAGAAGGACCTGCATCAATAAGCTATACCTTTTTCCATGCTATCAGTTGACTAGGAACCCTTTGTTATCCTGACTCGTACTTTCAGCATATAAAATTGTATTTTAATACGCAAAGTTGCGAAAGTCACATGACTCTCATTTCCCGCAATCACCCTAATAAGAAAAATAGTAAATTAAAAAAATTCTTTAAAACATTGATATAATCTGAACTGCACATCACATTTTCGAAAGTCTAAGCAAGTCCGTTTAAAAGTCTTAATAACATACTGCAAGATAAAATTACATCAGTGGAGCACAAAACCAAAAAAACGATGTAGCTTAGTGACGCGAGCGCTTGCTCAGCGTGTTGATGGGATGTCATTTACGCATCGCTCGCTAGTGCTGTTTCGTGGATATGAATGTAACTCCCATTGCCCACTGACCCCGATTATCCCATTCTCCCCTATTACTTTTCTTTCAACCTAGCATTTCAATACTGTGAGTTCTAGTACGCAAACCACTGATTTATTAATTGTACGTCGTAGAGTAATAATTTCGAAAGAAATGAAATCATCTTATAGCAAGAGTGTTATTCTTTGTTTCTCCTTACTCATTTTTAGGTCTTAATCGAAAAATATCCTAGGATCAACCTATGCGGTTCCCGACAATCAAAAGCTAATAAATTAATAACTTCCCGAAAAAAAAATCCACTAACAATGCAATGTTAAATCTTAATTCGACTGGGCTATACTTTGGATTTGACAAATAGTCATGTTTTCTTATCGCTGGTCCCTTACCCCTTAAGAGAGATCTCTTCCAGAAAACCTAAACTCAATCAATCGATTTGAATTTAGTTTCTTTACAGTTGGTACTATACTGCTCAGTTATATTTTATACAGTTATAGTTCGACCGATATCCCTCAGTGCCTGAAGACCAAAGTCTTCGAAAAGTGCGTGTTGCCAGTGTTGACCTACGGTTCTGGGACCTGGTCGCTGACTATGGGCCCCAAGCGGAAGCTCAGAGTCACTCAGTGTGTGATGGGGCTCTGCTCGGAGTTTCTTTACGTGATCGATTCAAAAATGAAGAGATCCGTAGTAGAACCAGAGTCACCGACATAGTCCTACGAATCGCGAGCCTGAAGTGGCAATAAGCGGGGCACATAGTCCGGAGGACCGATGGACGTTGGGGGCTGAAGGTGCTGAAGTGGCGACCCCGCACCGGACGGAGCAATGTAGGCAGACCCCCCACAAGGTGGACCGATGATATAAAGAGCGTCGCCAATGGCCACTGGAGCCAGGCGGCGCAAAATCGAGCTTTGTGTACGTCATTACGTGAGACCCATGTCCGGCAGTGGACGTCCTTCGGTTGAAGCGACGACGACGACGACGACGAGTTATATTTTCTAGATCCGACTTTTACATTAGGAACCAGTGATAAATCATTTCTAATGCACAAATATTGATAACATAAAAACGACTTAAATTTTAAGTTGCTACGGTACTTTCGCATCGTCTCCTGAGTAGAGCCCATAACAAAATTAGTCGGGGTTTTTTTATTAACTTACGACAATTTCTAATCTAAATTTATTGATTGAGATTATGCTGGAAATGGACATCTAGGCGTATCTAAATCAACAAATCCACCTACCTACGAGCTAGTCGGGTCGGGGGAAGGGTACAGTAATCATGTAATAACATTTGCGGCAGCGCCCCGCTAACAATGTTGACCGTTGCGCGCAAACAGCGGCGTCAGCCCACGGCTCACCGCACTCTCACGCTGTGGCGCAGCTAACTATACCTCTTTAAGGCCGATTTCCACATTCATGCAAAATACTAGCGCGTTATATTCTATTAGATAACATGTTATAATTTAGTACAGATGGTTTAGTATAAAAACTAGTCTATTAAGCTTAATACATTCGATTTACTACAGGTAAATCTGGTAAATTTAACAAAGGACAGAATTTCTACCACCTTAGCAAACCCTGTCTTATTTTTTAAAAATAATTAATTACTTGAAATTTTGTATTCGGACTTCCTAATGTCTACTCTGTTATATCAAATACTATATAACTATTTGTGTAATCGATAATACCTTATTTTAAGTGTCATATAGTTTGTTAAAATGCTGTTGTATTATCAATAAACTACTGTCTCAGAAATATTAAAGCAGGTTCTATGAAATGGTAATAAATGTGTGTAGATGTAATGTGTGAAGATTAATAGAATATTTTTCATTTGAAATACTTGGAATAACCTTTGCCGCCTACTAATTCGGTGAATATGTGTTAGGTTATTATAGCTTACAGACTTCTAACAAAATTATCTAATTACCTGTTCTTATTACTAGCAAGGAAAAAATATTTAATTAGTTTGAATGCATGAAAAATGCACTCTCGCAGTATCGCTCGTAATTAAGAAATAGATTCTATAATCTTAGGACATCCTCGGAAGAAATCGATTCTAGTCTTAGAATGTTAAATATAACTAGTTTAATTTTGGTATTTATTATAAACCTACTAGCTTAACCAGCAAAACTTGTTTGGCCATATAATAAAAAATCGCTATTAAAAAATAGGGGTTGGTGATAGAAAGGTGAAAATTTAGGGTTATGTGTATTTTTATATGCTGTATCATAAAAAATAAAAGTTTTCTCAAAAAAAAATTTGGGGTGTTACCTTAACATTTAGGGGGATGAAAAATAGATGTTATCCGATTCTCCACCCTAGCCGATATGCACGCTAAGATTCACGAAAATCAGTGGAGCCGTTTTGGATGAATTCAACTTCAACACCGTAATAAAGTAATTAGTCCAGTCAAATTACCTCGGAATTTGTTTCACCTCGGAATGAGAGGTAATAAAGCATGTTCTTTTTTCCTGTGTTTGTACAAAGTTACAGTACAATTTCCTTATTGAAACACTTGAGCCAGTTCATCAAAATTGCGTTGATATCTGATAATCTAATGTTTTTTTTTTGTACAGCAAGTAAGTCGCGTCACATTATATACTTTGGTGTTTTAAAGACTACATGACGATAGTGTTAACTACGAAATCAGCAATAAGTCATAATCAAAATTTTTATTGGCTCGGTAAATTAAATTTCTTCCGCAATTATAGCAATTTTGTACCACGACTTCGACTTATGTGTTACAGATTCATACAAGCTATGATATCTTGGAGATATCTTTATGAAAGTCCATAGATTAGAACCGTATTGAACAGATAAAAAAATTATATTGTTTATGGTTTTACAGTAAGCTAAATATTGGAGATTTGATCAATAAGATGATTAAAAAAAAATTAAAATATCATATCCCCAAAATCACTTCAAGATCGTTAATGTTACGTTTGTAAGGTTATACATATCAAATATATTTATAATAAAGTTAAGGCGCAAAAGTTTAACATGAAATAAATTGCTTGTAAACTTTCGAGTTGGAATAAAAAATATAACATCGACTGGGGTTGTTACGAGTTCTTCTCAGAAGAGAGCGTCTAAGATACTTAGCTGTTTTTAAAAATTATTAATAGGTTAGCGCTTGACTGTGATCTCATCTGCTGGTAAGTGATTATCTGATATTATAATGATTTCTATAGAGTTTTATAATGTAACGCAAGCTTTTTTGCTTCATGGCACGTCTTTGCTCGTGGGTAATACTGGCTAGGGCCGAAGCCTCCTACCTGAAAAAATACCATGTCCAGTTTATTTGTTAGTAATTTTCCTCCAGGAAATCGAAGCCAGCACGTCTACCAACAAAGCGAGCGACAAAAAAAACAAACTTACTTATGTATAGAATTGAAATTTGAAAAATCTACAAGGAAAATGGCATTTTATTATTGGTTTTAATCAGAACTTTTCATCTTCTCACTTTAATAATTATGTGAAAAGGCAAAAGTACCAATATATTATGAACTGGTATATACACTATACTGGTTAGTATAAATGTTGTTGGCTATTGCTACAGGTCTAATTAACTAAAAATCATATAGGCTTTTAATTATACCGGTTGTGGTTACTATAATGAGCAAATCCTTTCAATTGTTTGCAGATAACAAGGAAGGGTTAAATGTTTAGAGTACGCACAGGTCGGTGATTAAATGTAATTCGGGATTAAGCTGACTGGTTAACCCCTCCGGAGTCACCAACGCGTGAAATCACTTTGTTCTAATGTTGGCCACCTAACTGCCGCGATTTATAATGAACTGTGATTTATAACAATGTCTCCGTACCCGAAATATGTATTCGAATTTTAAGGGGAAATACCTACTTATGTGAACGTTTATTGAATTAATTTATGTTTAAAATAGGTTAATATTTACACAGAGTAGATTTAAAATATCACAGAATGCACTTGTAATAGCTTTCTTCAGAATGAATTTAAGACATAGCCTACATCGATTTGCGTAACTATTATGTACCTACTTAGGTGAAACGGTAACGTTAAGTGTAAATACATACTATGTTTTTTGTAAATGTGTGCTGTGTTTATATTGTAATGTCTTGATGTTAGCGAACTTATGGCAGTAATGATAAAGGCTGTAGCGAGTATTGCGCGCGTCGCATAACGTCATTGGAGTGGAGGGCGGAGTCTCGTGCCGCCCTGCGTCGTAGCGGCAGTCTGTTTCCGGCCGGCGCGCGCCCCGTACAGCTCCATGGTAGAACACACGCTCGTGGACTGCTCTCAGGCGGGTGCCATGCAAACTCTAACGCCTCAGCCACACCGCGACACTGATGATGATCAGCTCGCCGACGAGTATGTCCAAAACTTTGAGTTAGATCATCTCGAAGACCATAATCTTGTGAAACGCGAGCCTTTAAAGAGCGGTTGGCGCGATCTTGTCGAAGCGTTACCCGCCTGTGCCCGCGCTTACAGGCAATGGCCCGACACCGGTCCCTACCCGCAACCTCACGTAGCGATAGCAGTTGATCCTAGCACGCCGCCAGAAACACCGCCTGCACTTGTAGGTCGTAGTCCTTGTCGCGCACAGCCTGTCGACGATATTGTTTGGCTTCCGCATATGCGAGAGCCGCTCGATATGCGCACCGTTCCTTGTGGAAGTTATGAAGAATGGGATAGGCGCGAATGGAGAGAACAAGATCATCATATACAACAAGTCGGAATGCGCCCGTCCAGTTCGTGTTCCGCCGTATCGCCACGAGGCGGTCCACATCCAGGCTATCAGCCTTCTTCCTGTGGAGACGACCTCATCAGTGATGATTTACTCATGACCTTGAGCGTGCGCGAGCTGAACAAGCGATTACATGGTTTTCCTCGAGACGACGTGACACGACTTAAACAAAAACGGCGAACATTGAAGAATCGCGGTTACGCACAAAATTGTCGTAGCAAAAGGCTTCAACAGCGGCAGGAGCTCGAGTTGGCGAATCGTTCCCTTCAAAACGAAGTGCATTTATTGCAACTGAAGGTCGCCCGTGTAACACACGAGTGCGACGTGCTCAAGCAGCGTCTCTCTTTGGTCGAGCGTGAGCATGCGGTGCCCCAGCACGGCGGGCACGCGCCGCCTACGCCGCACTCGTCGCCGGAGTTCTTTTCGGAGCTGTGACGGCAGGGCGCGGCGCCGCGGGCCGCCGCTACCTCAGGCGCCTCCTCTTCCGCGTGTGCCTGGCAGCGCTACTGAAGGACTACGATGACGGACTGCTCGTGATTTTGTTAAGTTTGAAAATTAACTAATGATTATTATCAGTTCCAGTTTTATAGTTTTTTAATGGTGAAACATTGTTGCCGTCAAATCTAAAACGAGAAGGCTATTCAAACACCGTGTTAAATGTATGGTTGTGTCGTATATTCATAGCTTCGTTAAAATATATTGTGTATTATTAAAAATTATACATAAGTTAAAAAATGATGCAACTCATTTGTCAAATAATTGTAAATAGTTACATTTATAACATCTAATGAATAAATTTAGAATTTCTTTGTTTTCTTAATAAAATATTCTTAAACAATTTCTGTTGTTTTTTTTTAATATTAACAAAAATAACAAATATTTTTACTAAAGCAATTTTATTTTAAATATGAATATTATGCGGTTTACAAAAGATTTAAATTCAACCATTAGTAGGGAAATGTGTCAAAATAATATATATAATACCAATAATCAGATCAACTGAAACGAATTATTTTACATATACAATGTTTATATTATTGCATTCTTAAAATTTGCAACATTCACAATTTTTAATCAAAAAAAGATAACTTCATGTATCCTTTATAAAAATGTAGATTTTTATACGGGATTAAACTATGTAAAACAAATAATGTGATAGCTCAAAGAGTTATGAATTATTTAAATAATATATAGAATGGCATTTATAGGTTTTGCTTTTAAATAAACAAAAAGTTAAACAATTTCATATAGGTTGGATAGTTATCTACTATCCAACTAAGCCTACGAATCTATTTGTATGTTTTAAAATTTTCTTTATCAATAATGATGGATGGTTTCAAAAAGACTCATACTTTGCTATTAATGAAATGTCATTGCATTTCTATTTCTTACCGTGACTTCAACATTTCTCAAATTTTATGACAAATGCTTCATAAAGTATGTTCAATGTTATTGTTTTTATGACATAAGTTAAGCTATTTGCAATGTTTATATAAAATTACCTTCGCCGCATGTGTCTGTTCGCGATAAATTCAAAAGTATTGATTGGATTTTTATTCGGTTCTCACCAATAGATAAAGTGGATCATGGAAAAGGTTTATGTGTATAATTTCCTATAAATTAGTTGAAGCCACGTGAGAGCTTTCATTGAAAACTCTGCTTAACCCCTTAGATATATTTAGATAAATAACAAAATAATGACTCTTAGATTAATACCGCTTTTACAGATGTAGAAAAATATCACTATACGCATTTATTTTATAAAAAATGTTCACGTACAATGCGGTAAATGGAAAGTTATTCAGATGAATAATGTATTAATCCTGACCAATTGATAAACATTAGTTAGTTCAAGCATTTCGTGTACATTATTATGCTCTCATATACCATGTAATTTAGATGCACTCCTTAAGAGACATTTGCATAATCCTTTTAGCTTACGCGAAATAATGAAATTGTAATTAATAAATATTTAAATCTTAATAACTCCTTCACAGCGACTTATCGGAATTCAAATTCTTTACACGATGACCAGCCGAAGGCACCAGTCAAAGCCTTTCTCACATTTAGACCTTGTCAAAGTAGAAAATATAATTTTCTAGATCGACCTCTAACACTTTGGTACATTTATATAAAAAAAATGTTATAATTCAAAAATATATTATTTAAAGCACTTTTGCATTAATATAGGTTTTTCCGTATTAAATTCATTGAACGATTGATGATGACATTAAAGATCAAAATGATGATATAAAAGGGGTGCCATTTCTGACTAAAAGCAAAAATACGTATAAATATTTTTTTTATTCTTTATATTTTATTGCATTTCTAGATTAACTTAAGCATATTGTCGCTTCCTTATAAAGTTGCACATTTCACCATTTTATAGATGTAAGTTTTTGTATTATAAGTACATTAAGTGTAGTAACTACTGGTAGTCCTTAAATAAACAAAAGAACGACTTCTAATCTATAGTTACGAGGGTTCCTTTGCTCCTGGTACTGCGAAAACTGCACAACTACTAATACTACTACTACTACTATCTTTTAAATATAATCTAAATAGATTAGAGCACTTTTTCAGTACCACGCTTTTTTATTGTCTAAGTATTCTTGCAAGTTTTAGTACGATTTTTTTTTAATTTGAATTTATTATGTGACATTTTACTGGACGTCTTCTGAGAGTTTGTAATAGAAACTTGAAATATATATATATATTTCTTTATATATTGTTTCTCGTTAATAATTTTTTTTGGAAATTCTTTGAACCTAATTTTCATAATTAGGAAAAAATCGGAAACTCAACGACATCAACAAAGGGTCCTTTAGTAGAGAATCAAATACTTTTTATTACTGACCCTAATCTCACGTGATAGTAAGTGATGTGACGATGTAATAGCAGCCCGCTGTCCTGGTAACAGATAATTTCCCTCTTCATTGAAGTAATTCATACTGTTTTACTACTAGCATACCTTCTTGCTTAGGTGAAAATAAGGACAGAGTTTCAGCTTTCTGTACATTTTCCTTTGACTACGGATTACATTACGAAACGTAAATTTTAACAAACCGTTTTATTTTAAACTACCTTTATATATATTGAACCAATTGTGATAATAAAATATATTTGTGGATTGAAATCGATTATTGCTACATCATTTCGATAACTTTTTTCGTGTATTTGTAATGTTTAAGTTTTTTTTAAAGCGGACAGATTAACACTCGAATGTGCTTCTCGTCTTATGGAAAGGGACGATGCCATCTGAGATGAAAGTACTTCATGACTGTTGCTCTTAGTTCTTTTTATCTTTCTTGGAAATCGGAAGAAATAATTTCTTAAATTCCCGGCAGGGGAATCGAACTCGGAATCCCTTCATTATTGGTTGTGAAAATGTCTATGAGCGACGAAAATTTAACATCGGGTTCAATAAGGTTGTTTTCCAGTTGTTAAAAAAATTCTTTATTTTTATATCTGAAGTGTAGGCTTATACATACGTACATAGCATCACACCTCATTCCCATAAGGGTAGGCAGAAACAATATCCTTCCACTTGTCACGATCCTTGCATATTCCCTTCGCTTCTTTCATTCTCATTAAACCTTTCATACAAGTTCGTTCGTTTAGAGTACTCTTGACTGGGCCCTTATTTCAAATGTCCTGGATTTGATCCAGGAACATTCTTGCCTTGGTCTTCCCCTTCCAACTTTTACATTCACTCTTGACCCATAAATCCTTTTTGTCAGTCTCTTTCATTCATTCTCTGTACATGCGCAAACCATATAAGCATACCTTTCTCAATTTTAGTCACTACATCTTTTTTTTATATATACTGACATATGCAATTTATTCTACTGAAAGTGTATAATCACGATTTTCTACTTAAAAACCCATTGGTAAATTGAGACCAATGACTTATTAGAGGTTATTGAGCAATATTGCAAGTTGGCGAAAAATGATTTCTCAACTGTGCCGTTTTAATGAGGTCGTGTGTGTCGTATAATGGTAAGTGACTAAAGCATTGTTTAAGACAATTACACTGAATTGTTAAATGATAAATTGTTTTCATTTTCATCCAATACGGTAGTTTTGCTTTCAAAAATGTTACAAAAACTTCAAGACTTTTTAATTTTTTTACTATTTTGTTCAGATTTCGAGGATACACAAATTATTTTTTTATCGTAGTATATTTTACTCGGGCAGTGATACAAAAGGCACTATTTGTTTTCTTCTAAGATTTTTTCAATTCAGTTTCAATTTTATATTGGAACAAATAGACAAAAAAAATTATAATTGATATTTTTATGTATTGGGTAAAACATTTACATTTGTTCAATAAAAAGCTGTAAAGTATTATACAGACACTCCAATGTAATCTATTCATAAAGAGAAGCTAACGTAGTAATATGTATAATAATTAAAATATAAGTTTCGTAAAGGATACTATTTAAAGAGACAAAGTTTGAATAAAATGTATGTTATAGATTACATAGCATATAATATTATAATGAACTAATATTTTGAGGTTTCTCTGTCCTAATAATTTGAATTCTAACACTAAGATTTGTCTAAAATTGTGTCTTTTACACATAATGATAACGGTTACGGATAGGAAACTTATTTTTTCAGTTATAATGTTTTAACGTAACATTTGTCTATTGGTTCATAAGGAAAAGTTAAAGTACTCTATTATAAGCACATTTTATTATCAGTTGAGAGTAAATTCGGATCCTATAACATTAGTGCAGATATGAGATTTCTATCACTGTTATACAAGGTAATGTTTTCCCCTGTTTATCTAAAACCTTGTGAATCAATTGTAATCAATTTTTTTAAATTTCACGGTAGATCTTCTATAGACCAGAGCGAAAGGTGATATGCAGTTTCGACATCATTGCAGCAGAAAAGGTTTGGTAATTTCTTGGTAAAAATATAATTACTTAACCTGAAACTAAAACGTTGAATCTACAGATTAGATCAACGAGAAGGGTTACAATTTAATATTATAACTCGAGAGCATAAAGAGACTTTTGATTTTCATCAATCATTAAGGTAGAAATTTAACAGAAAGTGTTTTCAGTGCTAATTTTTAGCGGCTATAGTAGTTATCAACGTGAATTTATTTACATTAGTCTTCTGATTCGGTTAATAAAAAATGTTATCGTAACTCTAGTAGATACGTGAATTCCTGCAAAAGTCACACGACTTAACACTGGGAACCTCTATGTTCTCATCAACAATTTATGTAGATATTTAATTGTTGATTACAAGACATTCTTGAATCTTTCTAAGAAAGGAAATATTGTGAGCAAATCTCGATATTCTCTAAGCAATTTTAGAATAATTCTGATCTAACAGCCCGCAAAAGTGAGTTTTCTCTTTGCATTTTTACTGTTCTATGACATGGCCTGGACAACAGTGGGCAATTAGCAAACTCTTCTATTTTAAATTCTTACAATTAGTGCACACTCTGTCTATGTATTATATAATGTTCAAATTTTTGGACATTAATAAAATAATTTGTTTTCATCTACAATTCAGTTCTTTCAAAGATTAAAAAAATATTTGCGAAAATTTGTACAGGAACAACTATCGAAAGCTCACGTAAAAGGGTTAAAAGCATTTTCTACGCATTTTGAACTTCGTGCCAGTTAGTAAGTATTGATTTTTTATATTTATTCTTTTCACATTTGATTATTATCTATCGTATGTCTGAAAAAGGAAAAATACAAAAACTTATTATAATAGCTTATACAAGGAAACCCCCTTTTTAAAACTTGAACTTCATAATTGGCAGACGAGACAAACGAGTATATGAGAATTATCACATAAATAAGTTCCATCACAACATGTATGATGACAATTATGTAGCATTTAGTAGATTGCAATCAATATATAAAGACATCATTGATAATTGACAAATATGATTTTTTTCTCTTATTGAATAAATTGAAAAGAGAGAACATCATATAAACACGTAAATTGAAATCGGAGGTATCTTCTACATCTCATATACCGACTTTGCAACAAGAATTGTTGTTCTATCACTAGAACACACGGTTTGTTATATGGAAGAACAACCAAAAAGCTGTAAAAAAATAATTTTGGATTCATGTTTTTGTAAATCATATACACTATGTTAGTCTATTTCTCTAATATAAAATATTCATAGACAGCGTGATTATCACTGACATAAATTACTAATTATAAATCGTCTATCTACCCTGGTATATGTCATCTATAGTAAACAAGTTATAAACTCAATTGAGATATCAAATTATGTGTATTATTATTTTATGTGAAAATAAACAGGAAACCAACATTGTTGCTGCACCAACGTTCGTCAGCCGTCAATTTCTAACAAATTGTAATATAATACCTCGTGTTATTAGAATGGCGAGGCATCGTATTCTCTGCTAGTGATATCGCTGATACTACAATGTTGTATTTTAAAGTTATATAACTACATATAAGCTGAAATAAGGTACTTAAGAATTGCACAACTGAAGGTGGCCTTTCTTAAATTTAGTGTAAAAAATTTGCAACAGAACAGAAGTGTTGTATAAATTGAGTGTCTTAAAATTTTTGATATAAAAGGAGATTAGTCTACTCCTTTTAGTTCAGTATATTCAGCAAGAAATATAAAATACAAAATATCTAGTTTATAAAACAGGCCAATTTATCAAATAAATTTCAGAGCGTTAATAACTGTTTGCTTTGTATTTCAATAATATTGGTTAAAATAACATACATATATATGTTTACCCTTGTTTAAAAGTCTTACAATATAAAATTACATATTTTTTTAATCAACATTTCTAGCCATAAGTATGAATAAACAATCTATTTTTGACAGATAAGATCCAAATTAAAACATTATGCAAGACAAATAGTGGGAGATTGTAGGAGTTTTCTATAAGTTGATGCAATAACTCTTGAAACCATATTAAAATAAAAACATTTTGGTGTAAGTCAAATATTCGATTCAAACTAAAATAGTGGGTGATATAACAAAATTAATGATAAATATTTGGAACGTAAAGCCGTTTAAATTTCATTAATTCATTATTCCAACCGTGATAAAGAGCGCTCAACTTTATCGAACATATTCAAAAAGAATAAGTGCTATCGAACTATACTAACTGGAATCCCACTTCAATAACTACTACATTTTCTTTAATTCACCAAAGCTTTGCTGTATAATATAGTGTGCTATGTTACTTACATACATATTATATGTATCGGTCTATTCATAGCAATCTTGTAAAGAGAAAGGCTGCGGTGGGGGCGACAGGGCGTGTACTCGAGTGCCACGCCCCGCCAGAGCGAGAGAAACTCTACGCCGCCTATTAAATTCTGAACGCAACCAGTTTTTCAGGCTGGAAATACTGCTTAATTCGTATTCCAATGTTTTAAGGTTTATATTTCTATAGAATTTGACTATTTGCGTGCATTTTTCATATGATTTTCAGGCAATGTCCATGCTCTCTTCTTATCTATAGAATGCTTATAAACTGTAGTTGTACGTAAGTCAGGCTGTCATGCAAATGGAAGGCTGTTAATGAAGTCGAAGAGAATTATGGGCGTTGTTACTGCGGTCTGGCGGCGGAATGGCCCATTTTGTTGCTATACATCATTTGAATATATGACACAATTACTAGATTTTATGAGTCTGCAATTAATGGATATAAATTTTCATAATTTCATCTCTTGTTGCTGTTCTAAATTATAACAAAATTCAAAATTATTCATTGATAAGTGGTTTCAATACTCAAATTCATTGCACCAAAGAATTCTATTCATATTAACCTTTATTAATGATTCAAAGGCATTTTAAATACTAATCAAACAGATGCAAGTGTCTGTTTCTAATGTCAATGTAATAGTAACCCTTTGTTAATATCATATTGTCGAAGTTTGCACTAAACTTCCACAAAAAAACATTTATATTGGCGTTATAATGATAAGTATACAATTTTTAAGAACGCCTTTTAACAACTAGGATTGTTAGTGAGTACAATAATAA
This sequence comes from Elymnias hypermnestra, assembly GCA_015832385.1. NCBI lineage: Eukaryota > Metazoa > Arthropoda > Insecta > Lepidoptera > Nymphalidae > Elymnias > Elymnias hypermnestra. The sequence goes on from JACTOM010000070.1 coordinate 3,645,356, forward strand.
TTGAAACTAACTTGTAGGTTTAAAGCAAATAAATTTATAAAGGATTACTCTAATAACAAACGTAAACAACTGTTTTCCTTACATTAATAGATGTCACACAAATGTAAATGCGACATATAATAAAATCACACAATGACACCTAATGTAATATAATACACATTACATTACATTATAATACACATTATATATATAAATATATTTCTCCTAGCAAAACGGAAGCAATAATTTTCCAAAAACAATTGATATACAGAATGGGTTATAAATAATTGATTGAATATTTAGATATATAAAAATTGATGCCACAGAGTATAGTCAAGATCTTTTAAAAATGGCGGCAAGAAATTGACTTGACTACACTCTGTGGCATCAATTTTTAATAAGTTCTATTACTTCTTTATTAAAAAATGCCTAAGAAATTATTTCAGTCTGTGCTTTATTGTACACTTGCTGTTCGATATGGTGTAGCTCCATATCCCGATTATCTTGAATTCCGATTGATATTGAGTATCTACATAGCCCTAGGAGTAATTTTTCTAAATTTAAAATCAATGCAAATAATTTAAGAGACGCTAGTGAGGGTTATTGATTGAGTGATCGCTTATATCTACATTTACGTTGTAATACCATCTTCATGACTCCAGTTTGGAGTACACTTGCTTAATGAATAAAAAAAACTACATATAACATATAGAGGTAATGTTTGTGTATTTTATTGTATACTAGCTGCCTGCGAATCTTCGTCTGCAAATGTTCTAATTCGGAACAAATTCAGAAAAATGAATAAAAACATGAAAATGGGTTGAGTAGTTTCGGAGTTCGTCACGATGTAACATTGCAGCAGGCAATGTTTATGTGTATAGTTTTGTTTATTCACCATTAAGACCTTATAAGTATTTCTTTCGACAAATTTAAATTAAACATTATTTGGAGCTTATCTATAAATAAGTAAGCTCAAAACAGGAAGCTGATCGTGATGTGTCGAGTTAAGAGAGGGTGCGATGGCCCCGCGTAGTGATGAGGCAGCAGCGCGGCTGTGGCGACGCGGCACATTTTTCTAGTGGCAAGGTCGGGAGCCCCTGACGTCACCATTCGATTCTACTTTCCATTTCTTGTACAAAATAAAATCCTAATCAATTACTTCAACTCCTTACTGTGAACAAATTCTTACAAATAATTAAATTATAAAAAATATTTAGAAAATGACAAAATTTTTACAAAATTCAAAGATAGAAAACATTTTTTTGTAAAAGATCTCACAAGACGTAATTATAACCAAATTTATTAATGCATTTTTTAATACAATAAATTAAAAAAGAGTCAATACGTTTCTTAAATTTCAGTTCAATCAACAGTTTTTTAAAATTCCTATTAATCTTGATAATATAATTTTTTTGGATATGTTTCTTACCCTCCAAAGCAATTTGATGTTTAAGTATCAGGGAAATTTTTAAAATAAGAACTGTAGTGTATATTATATAAATGCTGATGATGATATTTATTTATTTTTACCGATACATATTTGTAGGAGCAGTAGTCCTGTAATATTTCGTCGATTGAGAGGTCTAAGATGTTCCCATATGTACACCATCCTTGACTTTCGATTCCATTACTCACTTAACGAAATGGAGCAAAACAATGTTACTATTTCACTTCGACATTCTGTGAAGACATGGTACTTCTATTGTAATAACTTATAGAAGCAATACAAGTTCATTTTTGTAGTAGTTAGTACTAAAAAACTTGTCAGGTTGATTTAACCGTGAAGATATTATATATATATTTCTAAATGTTTATATTTCTAAATGATTTATTATTATTTCTAAATGTATTATATCAAAGTTTATCAATAAATTGGTTCGAATAATTTCGAATAATTTTTTCGAATAACCTTACAATATTCATTGAAAATGCACCTCAGCCTGACTGAAATTTACGTGGAATCTTATGTGTATGATGACTCTAAAATTTTATTAAAATTTGTAATTCATTTCAACTTACACTTTAATTACAATTTTTGTCTGTCTGTGAATTTGTTAATCGATATTAAAATAATTTTCCTTAATTTATATGATGACTAGATTCTTAGGCCTGCGTCGTGGGTCAATGCTCTAAAAACCGTCTCTCATATGCCTGAGGAAGCTTGTGCCCAACACTGGGACGATAATGGGCTGCTACTTACCTTTACCCTTTTGTGAGATTCTTTGCACGCTACCAAACGTTATCACTGATTTTTCAATAGTTTTTATAACACGTGGAAAAACAAAACTGAGTTTTAGAAACTCTAGGAAAATAAAACCTGTTTTAGATGCTGATTTTATTTAGTTACGAGATTGTAATAAATAATAATTTGAACTTTACACCAAAGTAATATTTATTAGGTTGCGTATGGGTTGCGTGAAAAATAGGCTGACGACGCAGAGAGCGGAGCCGGGGCAGCTAAATGCCAACTCGGCAGAAATGCTCCGGTCGATACCTACTTTGCAGTGGGTTGAAGGTTGATATTTCATAGCCTACAGCAACACTGTTAGCAGTTTTAATTGTAATATTTAAAGTTATGGTGAATAACAATTAATAATTAGGCTTAAAGTTTCAACAATATAATATTTTTTTAAGTTTCAAGATTTTCATTCACGCTGAAACAATTTCTGTGACTATGAATACTTTAATGTTCGAAACGTCAGAACATGATTTATAAAAATATTGAAAATTTATTTAATAAAAATATCTTGTCCAATCATACGTAAATTTTTCGGATTTTCAACCCGCAATAAATTCGATTCGTGGTAAAATTAATAAAGCATTATAGTAGCGATTTATTCAAATAGAAAATAAATGTTTTTTTTCCTATTGACTAATGAGTTTGGTTAACAATACCTGTTTTTCGCGGAGGCACCTGCGCATTTTCCGATCCCGTGGGAGTACGGTACAATCTGTACTTAGTTAATGTTTACATTGCGATGGTGTCACTTCCTCAAAGTTATTTGCAAGTTAATGACAGATTTGAAGATTTCGTAATAAGCGAGTTAGTGAATGATTGTTTTGGTCTCCATCTTCGCATTATTTCCTTTCTAATGAAACCGGTTAGGGGCACATCAGTTGGATGGTTGTAAAGCCTATAATAATGGAAAAATACAGACCAATTCCAGTATTCATTCTCATTCCAGCATTCGCAATTCTGTGAGAACCTGGAATTTCGGTGGTCGAGCCTGCCTAATTACGAATTTGTTAAATATTTCTGTTTTTTTAGATTTAGAGACGATGTTAGAAGGCTTATGCTTATGTAATATTCTTATTAAATTTTGAAAATGTTTGTAAATGCAATATTTATAAATAAGGGATTTTTGTAAAATATTTTTAGAAAATAAATGTCTCTAATAATAAAAAACACATTGATATTGGGTTATGATTGTACGCTGTAGTAAAAAGACGGAGGCGGTAGTCGCTGGGAGCTGAGGCAGCAATATGCCAGCTCGGCAGGGTCGCGTCGGTCGATACTACTCACTAGGTCGACCTCCATCCTATCTCTTGTTTCGAGCAAAAAATGCTTCTGTAATTTTGGCTCAAAACGGCTCTTAAAAGTTCACATCAATGAACTTCTTAAATCAATTTTAAAGCAATAGACTCTCACGACTATTTGTCGCAAATAATATGGTTGAAATGTATTTTATTTATTTATGTATCAAAGATAATAGAAAGTAACAAAAAAGATCACTTGTACATAGGATGACTTGTCCTCTTCCAGAAACCATTTTACATACAAGAGTACTCGAGTGAGATGTGGTGTATTTATTGGAAAGAAAAAGTCCAACTCTTAGTACTAGATTTATATGCAGTACACACATATGGACTGCCTCATTCGTTTAGTGGTTAGTATGTACGGTCACAGACATAAGGTCCTGGGTTTTAGTCCCGGGTCGGCCCAATTCAAAACTTGGATATTGGGTCTGGAAATTGGATATTGGTATCGGTGGCTCGATGTTGGGATGGTGACGGTGAACTCCGTCCCCGTGCCTCGGACCAGGTTAAGCCGTCGGGCCTGCGCCTGATCTCTCTCCGATCGTGTCGGATTGCCGTTATCCGACTATGAGAGGGAAGGAATAGAGAGTGCACTTGTGTACTATGCCTGCCAACCCGCAGTGGAGTAGCGTGGTGGGTCTATGCTCTAAAAACCCTCTCTCCTCTCCCATGGGGGAGCAGTGGGACGTTAATGGGGTGCTACTTACCTTAGCTTTCTACACACATATGACATATTATACAATATGTATTTTTTATAATATTAAAATTTTTTTGTGACATAATAAATACATGAGAAGAATTATTAAATAATTATAAAACTTTTTTATTTTTGTTTAAAACAATTATTTATTTCCTTTTATATCCGACTCTCTGACTGCTCCCATTAATTTCCATAGTTCGGTTAAACTAATAGCAAATTCAATTCAAATCCTTTGGGAATATGTTATAGAAGCCATTTAAAATTATTAAGAAGTTGTTTAAAGCCTATCCAGTGTTTATTACGAGTTTTTGCTTACGTTGTAGTCAATATGCACGGTTCATGAATATATTTCGTTCTTACATATCACTGTTCTTTGTATATTCTATTAATATTATAAATATGAAAGTTTGTTAGGATCAGCGTTTTTAAATCGTTCTTGCAAAAGTCATATATTTTAAATATGTTGTGCTTCATTTTTTATAAAATAAAGTTGAAATGGCAAAAACATTGTGGAAAAGAGTGGCCTCTTATAAATCGGGGTAGTTGTCTCTCAGGAAATCCAGTGTCAATATTATATATATATATATATATATATATATATATATAAGCAACTTTTTTTTCTTTGTTATCGTTTGAATTAACTTGAAAACTACTGGACCGATCGGCATGGGACCATGACCATTCGACGCGGAATTAATTGTAGAAGGTTTTAGGCTAATCATTTTTTGAATTCCATGAACCCTTTACCATTTTTTTTCAAATTTATGTGGATAGTCATTCAACGCCTGGGTCAATTTTGACAATTCTTTTTTTTAATGTTTTTTGAAGTCCAAAGATGGTTTTTACGGCGAGAAAAGTTCGAATAATTGCTGTGGAGAACCTTAATAACAGCCCTTTTCCGTTTCCCATGCATACGGTTTCTAACTATTTTAATTAAATAAAGTCAATTTGACCTTTATTGCTATACAATAAAGTACATAATAAATTACAAGTACTCACTGTCAATTTGCACTTTAGTATCGCTGCAGGAAGTTCAAAATCAATTGAATAATCACAATCCGACCAAATTGTTAAAGAGTTAAAGATATTTAGTACTGCTGTAATTACATTTCTAAAATCATTCGTAAAACTGAAATCGGCAACATTCTCTTTTTGACAGAACGAAGTCTGTCGGGTCTGTTAGTATCTTATATATCCAGGATGATATTAATCTATGCAGTACAAAAAGCGAAATACACAATTTTACTACAAGATATAAAGACATACTTGTAATTCCATATTTTAGAGTGAAGAAGTACGCATTTTTAATAAGACCGCAATCAGTTTTAGATTTGCCTTCACATAATTTTAAGAAATATGTCAAACACATCTTTTTACAAAAGTTATATTATAATCTTGAAGATTATTTGAGCGATAACAATATTTGGACTTGATTCTACGTACAGAAGCCTGACACATTGTAATCTACACAACTGTCTTCATAAGAGTATCTAATGAGTTTCTTGCCGGTTTCAATTCAATGGACAGACTACTGACGATTCAAAAGTGCTTTTTGAGCTTGGATTTTGTATGGGCAAGTTGAGGAAATGCAATTATCTTTTGTTATGCACCATTAAAAAAATAGTTTTTGAATTAAAACTTCTTTAGGCACTCATTTTATTTTGTGGCCTTATGAAATTTTCACTTGTGATGTGTGGTTGTAAGCTCACATTAATTTTTGAAGTGAAACTTCTTTAGGCGCACGGGGGTAAATTTTTTACGGACGGAACGCGTGATTAGCGTCACGAAGATGTTCACCGTTTTTTAAGCTAATTCGTTTGAAGGTTAGGTAGTTTTAGTATTTACAAATAACATGTATTTTTCATTTTATTTTTCACTCGTCATTTAATCATTTTATATACAATTTTGATAAAATAACAAAGAGGCAAAGCTGCCACCGTCATGGGCATCCATTTGCCTCTGATGGCGTATTTTAATTACTTTTATTTTTTCTGTCTAATGTTAAGGTTGTTAGATATAATATTATCATGGTTAATTATATATTTACAAATACAGTCAAATGAATGTTGTATATATTCAATTAATAGTTTCTAATATTGACACAAAACACGGGACATTTCATTTACAATTCGTCGTTTGAGATTTCAATAAATGATTTGTATTAATTTTCGACACGTTATATTTTAATGACAATTAAATTCATTAAATTCCTAACATGTCTTTCTTTTTCCCTTCCTCTAAGTATCGGAAATCTAAAGTTTTAGATTCTAAAGAGTTAGTTACAGGGAATAAATCCTCCGAAACGGCTTTACAGATTTGTACCAAATTTTATATGCGTATTTAGTATGTCTGAGAATCGCCTACTATCTATTTTTCATACCCCTAAGTGATGAGGGTTTGTCACCCTTACATTTTTTTTAAATTTTTGGATGAAATTTTTATTTTTTGTCATACTGTACACAAAAATACATACAAACCTAAATTTTCACCTTTATATCACCAACCCCTGTTTTAATTGCGATAATAGTAATCATATGGCAAAACAACGTTTGCTGAGTCAGCTTATAAATATAAAAAAGACTAAAACTTTGTTTGCCAAAGAAGTTTCACTTCTGACATGTGTACTCTCGGTACGTACGCACATTTAATTTTTTATTTCTACAGTAGTACGGTTTGTACTCCAACATTAAAGGCTTTATTTAGTATATTGATTGTAGCTAGCTAGCTGTAATGAGTAGTATAAATTGTGAGTTGAATATAACTGGCAGCCTTTGTATCGGGCGGGGCGGTCCGCGGGGTGTCGGGGCGAGCACGAGACGACCGCGGGAGTGGCACAGAGCGACGGATCGCTAACTAGGCACTATTTCCAATCGATAGGTCGTTACCGAGCACCGGGCGACCCGCGACGGCAATGCGACTCATCACTTTAGACGCTACGTCAGGTTACTCTCCTTTTCTCGATGTCCTTCAAATTAGCTTTGTAGGTCAGGTTTTCGTTGGATTTGGCTCCACGTGGTCTTGTTTGTCCACGACTGACAACCACCTGCGAGATTCGTAGCAACTTTTTATGTACTTAAGGCTAAATCAAGTCTTTTTAATTATATACTACATTGTTAACATACGTGAATTCTAACATATTTCGCGGATTTCGCTGGATAAATAACTATGATATTAAGAAAGCAATTCGTAAGGTAGGTTTAAGCTGCAAAACTCTCTATTTAATGAAAGAGGAGATCTGTGGCCAGCAATATGGCTTTAATAGGCTATAAGTTGATAGATTTCTTTAACTACAATATAATTGAAACAAAAAAATATGTCATATTTTTGGAAATTCCATAATTTACAATTAATTTATACAAGTAAGGTTTAACAATCTACAGTATTTTTAAGGTGTCACCAATTACATTTAAGTAAATAAGAAGTGAAAGTAAAGATTGTATTTCAATACCTTATGATTAACCTCTGTGTGTAACATAGATACTTTTATTAATCTGTTTGTCTTGTCACCAAAAATTATTATGTTTTTCAAAAGTGTAAATATGTTATATGCATTTTTATTATAAATGTGCATGCATTAAAAAAAATTACGCCTTTGTTTTTCACCAATAAGGGTAAAACGACGCAAACACTTATGAGGTGATTGAGTAATGAACTGTATGGTCGTGTAAACAACTCTACAGCAAGCAGGTGGTCTCCAGAGTACATTTTTATTTGCATTATAAGACGAATCTTTATATATGAATATAATGAGACTGTGTATGCTTACGATTTGAAGATTTTTCCTCTGATATTATGCTTATTTGTAAAATACGAAAAGTCAAACACATAAGACTTTTTGTTTATTCGGGACAATCTATGAAAAGGCTGAATAAATAAAAGTATTATTTGTCTATGCGCTTGTCTTTGTTGGCGCTGTGGCACGAATACTCGCTTTGGTAGCTGGGGTCCCGTGTTGAATCCCCATTAGATTGAATTTAGGAAATCGCATTTTCTGAGTCTGGACTGGTGGGCTTCGACCGTGGCTAGTTGCCTCCCCGTCAGCAAAAAGGAACCACCAAGCAAGAGATTTGAGTTACGATGCTGTGTAGAAACCGTAAGAGGTAATATGCCTCTTACCACATTGGCACGATTCCATCTCAGACTACATCATCACTTACCGTAAGGTGAGATAACACAGTCTAACGCTAATCACTCAGCGATAAAAAATACTTTCAAAAAGGATTGTATGCGTTAGTATAAAATGTAAAAATTTTTAGACGTTTTGTTAAATATAAGTTATACATATTAATGATTTTCATTATAACTTGATAATTACAAATAAGTTACCAAACATTTTTAAGTTACACAAATAATATTGAGACGCCTTTCTGCAATGTTAACACATATGAATAAACATATTTTAAATTTTTGAGCACTATGTTTGTTTTCTGACTGACACTGAAATCTGACTCTTAATATCAGATAGCTGATGTTATAAAGATAACATTTTTTTCAATAATTTCATCTCCTACGGGAATTACAGCGTTGGAGTTAGAGAAATCGAACAATACTTTGATTTCTTATGCTGCACTCAAAATGCTGTCTACATTAATGCATTAATAGTTAGAAATATTACTTTGTTGTAATACTCTGTTGTTTTATTTACATATAAACTTTATTACTCAAAATACAAACGGCGGGCTTAAAGCTATAAACCTATTTTTCATTCAAGTAGGCTTTACAGCATTTTTGAAACTTCAAAAGGGGCATTTGATACATTTGATGACGGTATTACAGAGTACCTTTTCTGATTGGTACATTTATAAAGGTTTTTAATTTTGCAGTCGTTTTTTTTTCTTTACATTTTTTTTAATAATTGGTTAATTCTAAATTTACTACCATGAAGCACGGGAGATTTTTAAATCTATTGATGATTGTTCGCGGGAAGGGTGCCCTGCCTAGTGTTTACCTATGCAAAACTTGAGTACATTTTGCATTCGTCTTCCCGCATGTGTTTTATATTCGTTTACTCCAGTCCGCCGAGCTTGTAATCGGCGCCGTGTTTGCGAGGGGAATCTCTGCTGACTGAGCCCTACAAATATATGTCGTAAGATTTAATAGACATGTAATGGATATCTGGATGACGTTTTAAGGATTTGTGCAAACGGAATATGTCATTTCTTTTCCAATAATCGAAATTTTATTTCTGGGATTTTGTATAATACCCGTGCCCTTTTCAATTCTCCCTTAAATTGAGCAACACATTGGTCGCGTATTGTATTTGCGTTTATTGTCTTTCAAAGTAACAGATTTTGGGTTAAAACATTGATAATAATATATCCTTTATAAATTGTGAGATTAAGGAGTATGAAGCGTTTTTTAGATACAGTTGTGTATCAGTCAATCGAGTGTGTGAATTATTGTTTTTGGTTTTGGTGTATTTACACGAGTTTCTTATGTAACGGCCTAAAGATTTTTACCTAACCATTACTGATGCCTTCAGTCAGAATGAAAACGTTGAGGAGCTTATCATTTTCATGATCTTGATATTGTTGCACAAGTTTAATATTGTTTTGTTTTAGAATGGTTAGTATGATTTGTTGACGACTTGTTTTATTTGCTATTGAAATATTTCTTATAAGTTGAAACATTTAGTTAATCATAAATTAAGTTCTAGGTATTTCAAATATCTTATGTTGTTGATTCAATGATAATCTATTAGAGCCATAAAATCCTAAGTTTTTTTATTTATTTGGTCTACTTATGATAACATACACTTATTTTATAGCCTAGTTTGTATAGAAATGTAGCTATCACTTAGAAATAAACACTATATGGACCAATAAAACAAGTATAGCAAAAAGAAAACAAAGCAACGAAAATAGTTTATGGCTGAAATTAAAAATACCCTATAGTTAGCAATAAACTACGAAACCTTGAAGGTGAATCAAAATTAACATCAATTATGTTACTAACATTTTACAAAATCTGGGTAAGGGTGAGTTTGCACCGACAACTCATCATTTTCTTGCCCTTCCCCATTAGGTGGGTCGGCACAGCATGTTTCCTTTCGCGACTTTACTCTATCCGCTGTCATTTCTACATTCATACCCCTTACACACATATCCTCTTTCGCATAGTTCATCCACACTTTTTTTGGTCGCCCTCTCCCGGCCCTGCCGCTTATCATCATATTTAGGGCTCTTCTTGCATACATGGCTATCCTCCCATCTCATGACATGTCCATACCAGGATAGCATTCCACTCCTTAACTTCTCGGTCACTGGTGCTACTTTCACACTTCCTCTAATATACTCATTCCTAATCTTACCTAATTTTGTCATTCCACACATCCATTTCAGCAGTCGCATCTCCGCTGCATGCAATTTCCATTCGTTCTCCCCTTTGGTGGTCCAGCACTCTGATCCATACAGGATAACAGAACCTACGATCGTCTTAAAATTTTCACTTTAGTTTAAGGGGCCTTCTGGCATCGAAAATAGTTCCCGAGACCTGCCTCCACTTCATCCAACCTGCATTTATCCTGCTAGTAACATCTCGGTCAACACCGCCGTCGTTTTGGAACATAGAGCCGAGGTAACAGAAATCAGAGCAGACTCGAAGGGATACACCATCTAAGACAATCGAAGAAAAAACTGGAGGGATCCCCGAAATCACAGAACAGATCAAAGATCACAGAACAGATCAGTTTGCACCGAGAACTGTTTTCGAAAAGCGGGGCAAAGTGGTGTATTGGGCTTACGTGGACAATTACTTGGGACACGAAAACTAAGATTACTTAACAGTTGAGGGCAGTCTATTTTACCATTAATTTAGGCAGTTTATATGTTAACAGTAAAATCTAAAAAAAAATCGAAAAGTTAAGTCGCTTCAGAAGTTAATTTAAATTGTAGAATCCAAAGTAGAATTTCCATATCCAGCTATTTCTTTGGCGGTGAATTGAGACGAAGCAAGTGTGCTCTGCGGGGCGTCGCCGCAAACGCGATTGTCGGCAAATGAACCGGTACATGCTATTACCACGCCACCTGCCTTCAATGGTTCCACTGCCTTGCCGTTTTGAATGTCGTAGTGTGATTCACTTTAACGATAGGTGTACAATTTTAGACGAGTTTTTTTATTGCTGACACGTTAACGCTTGGCTGTGATCACACTTATCGGTAAGTGAAGATAGAGTCTAAGATGGAAGTTCGCTACCCTTGACTCTGATCTCATCTGATGGTAAGTGGTGATACAGTCTAAGATAGAAGCGCGTTAATCTGGCAAGAGGCGATATAGGTACCTCTTATAGTTTCTACACAGCATTGTATCGGAAAACAAATCTCTTTGTTTGGCGATACATTTTGCCGGTAGAATGGTAACTAGCCACGGCCAAAGCCTCCGTCCAGACTCAGACAAATTAAAAAATACAATATCGGGGATCGAACCCGGTGCTTGCAAAGCGAGTGCTTGCACCACTGCGCCAACGAGGCCTACAAAATAGCCGTCTTATGACTTTTACACTGCATCGTACTGAAACACAAGTCTCTTTGCTCGGTGGTGCGTATTTATTTGTAGTACCGTAACTAGAAACTACCAGAATCAGTCAAATTAAAAAACGCAAATTCGCGCTAAATGGGATCGATATTGGGACCTCTGCACCAGCGAGACCGTCAAGCAGCGATATAGTTGAATGGCTATTATTTTCAAATAAATAACCCTTCAGTTTTAGTGTTGCATCATTTATTGAAAAACTTAATTATTGTTAGGTAACATTATACAGAAATCAAAATTCATTGTTGGCATAAATATACGGTCTTTGCCATTGCCTTTGCCATAGATTTAATTATTGGTGTCTTTTGAATTCAGTTTATAAGCAGTATGCGTCCAAAGCACCACAACTTTAACTTTCCTGGACAGTGGAAGGTCTATATATATTTTAATACATAATAGAGATGCCTGTCATTGAGACAACACTGATTATTGACCACAATATTTCGCTGTCTTTTTAAACTATTGAAACACATATAATATACTTTGATAATTTCAAGTGTAAGCTTTTGAATGTGTAATTAAACTAACAACCGATGGTTGCAGTGTTAAGCTTTTCATGAAAAATAAAAAAATTGTAATCTATAATTGAAATTTAAATAAAACGGGAAGAAATGGACATAAAACTTTTTGGCAAAGACCATTAATAGATATAGGTTAAGTTATAAATACTATATTATAATAAAGAAACTTATGAAAGCAATTAAAGCGATTAAACATGTTACCTGGAAATAGAGATACGTTTGTTTTGTCTAGCGCTTTTTAGATATGACTTTGTAGTTCATATCAACTTCTTAAGCTTTACGAGAAACGCCCACACAACAATATTCCTTGTTTTGAATGTGTTTGTAATTTAATATGCCAATATGTTAATAGAATAAATAGTAGACTGATATTTTAATATAAATACGCATAGCAATTGTATAATGTGTAAAAAAAGTAAATATTTACGCCAAGAATAAATATTTTTTACGCCAAGAGTAAATTTTTCAAAAAACATATGGAACAAATCCTTCACACCTTTTGAGCGAGCTTTCAGTAGAATGCTTAGTACTATTTTACAGCAAATATATCGTTTTAATATTTAGACAAAGTGTTTTAACATAAGTGTAAGTAGCAGCCCATTACTATCCCACTGCTGGGCACAGGCCTCCTCACTCATAGGAGAGACGCTCACGCATAGACCCAAAACGCTGCTCCACTGTGGGTAGGCTGACATAGTACACAAGTGCACTCTTTATTGCTTCACTCTCATAGTCGGTGTCAGGAGAATTCGACATGTCCTGAGAGAGATCAGGCGCAGGACCGACGGCTTATCGTGCTTTTCAAGGCACGGGTATAGATCACAGCGCTAGTTTCCCAACTTTAACAACTAGACCAATGAGGCAGTTTGTGTATATATGAATACGCCAGAATTATATTAACGATAGAAAATTTCAAAAAGATATAACAAGGAGAGTGGAAACTATTACTAGAAATAGAAAAAGAGAAAATACGTTACGAAAACTGAAATGAGTTATTACATGAAAATGATAATTAATAACATAGATTAGCGAAAAATAATAACGTTACGTATGAGTAGTAACTAAAATATGTATAAACTCTTGCAAAATAGAATAGTAACGCTAAGCCGGTGGGCTGAGGGTATTATTACATGAATGTGCATAATCTGCAGTATCGTATTGATAAGAATCCCATTATATACAATTGCAAAGTGTTATAAAAGGATTCCAATGGCGTCAATGTTATGAAATGTTCACCTTGGGTTTGAGTAACCCGACCGCGCCGCTCGCAACATTGTTTTCGTGAAATTGACTCCATAAAGTGTCTGTTGTACGACGTAATTGCAATCCACGTGAATAAAAATTCTTTAATAATATGTACTTCGTATTGGTTTTGTCTTTATTAGTATTGTATGTAACATTTTAAATAGTTTAAAATACATGTTTAATTTTATGCAACATATTGTTTATGTGTATATTGCACCTTTTATTCAACTTGCTTTGCTTTTATTGACACTTATTATAGGCCTAAGTTAATTCTGCAATAAAACAGTCTTTGTATACTGTTGTTTCTCAGATATCAGATATATTTAATATATGCAGTTTCACATGTCCTCTGTTTTGCGCATTACAGAATTTATCGATTTATTCCTATGTACCTAAATTCCTATAAATAATGTTTTTTTTGTAACCGTGTCAACCCATAGGGCATATTTATATTTTTTGTTAGCAAGGTTTATTTATATACAAAAATAATCGAGTTCTCATTTTTTGAGATTCCTGCACTTCTAAGCATCAAAGTTTGTATTAGTGTACGAGTATTTTGCCGGTGCTAATTACGTTATTTAAAAATTATTAAGATTATGGTTGTGAGGCTCATGTGCTCTAATCCTGGGCACCACTAACTTTACCTTTATAAAAATTTACGTGCCTAATCTTGCTAAGCGAAGTTCTAGTACCCCGACTACGGTTGACTAGGTTTTTCAGGAGAGGCAAGCAGCGTCAGCTTGCGCTTCTTGCCCTAGAATCTCTTCCGTTGGAAAAGAGGAAAGCAATCATTTACCTCCTCTTCCTCTCATTTGTCTCCGGTTGAAGGTATTGATCTCGCAGAATAAAACGACTCCCACCCCAGTATACCCCAGTTTAAACATTGTCGTAGTAGCTTAGCATCTTGAAGATCGTCGACTGAATCAGTGTTATATATTATGAACATACAATAATAAATTACATTGTTTTATCATGTCACTGTATTCTTCTGTAAGGTCCCATAATATTTCTATCTATACCAAAATTTATAAAAATTGGTTTATTTGTTTAAAAGTAACAATCCGACTGTCAAAGTTACCTTTGCATATATTATTTAAATTTATGAATTGATAAGTTATACAGCAAAACTTCTTAAGTCCTTTCTTGTATATAAAATTAAGGAAGCACTTAAAATATATACTTGAGTGATGTAATTATAAACAATATTTTTTATTGCCGACGGTTTAACGCCTGACCGTGATCACACCTGATGGTAAATGATGATACAATCTGAGATCGAGACGCGCTAACCAGGCAAGAGGCAATTTATCTATTATGGTTTCTACACGGCATCGTATCGGAATGCCATCTCTTTGCTTGACGGGAGGTCTGTGCTGGTAGGGTGGTAACTAGCAATGGCCAAACCTTACAAATTACAAAATGCAATTTCCTAAATTCGCCTTACTGGGATCGAATCCGGGGACCTCTTATAGCAAAGTGAGCACTCGTACCACTACACCATATTATTCAAGTTTTATTTTTGCTTACAGTTTAGCGCTTGACTGTGATCTCACTTGATGGTAAGTGATGATACTGTCTAAGATAAAACGCGCTAATCTGGTATGAGGCGATATACCTAATGGTCTCTTTGTTTGGCGATACGCTTTTTCTAGCAGGGTGGCAACTAACCACGGCCAAAGCCTCCCATCAGTCCAAACTCAGACAAATTAGAAAATGCAATTTCCTAAACTCACTTTACCGGGGATCGAACCCGGTACACCTCTGCTAGCAAAGCGAATACCATTACCACTGCACCAGCGTCATAAATATTATTAACGTATAAATATTATACTTTTAAGACACGATATTTTTACTGGATTTACAATTGAAATAGTTTTATAAACATCGAATCAACAAAATTTACAGCATGTATAACATTTATCGTACAAACAATTAGTCATTTACTTACGCAATAAGCAGATCGAGGCCGCGTGGTCAGGTCAGTCCGGAAGGTAAGAAGAAAAAATGTCACGTCAGATGTGTGATGTGTCTAATACATTAAACAAAATAATCTTGTGACGAAACAACGTATTTTTTGTTTTTATTATGTGAAATTTATGTTTTATTTATTTTTTTATAAAATTTTCAGTACATTATAAATTTTATTCTTACGTTGCTAACGTTTTATAAAGTAAAAATATTCTAACAACACATGAGACAAATTTGTAAATCGTTTTCTTATGAATCAAAATTGCGAACATGTCAGATTTAATTTAGTTTAATTTTCTACGTAAATATAGCACAACCTTTTTAATTATATCCTCATCAAGATGAAGCGGTGTGGTAAAGTTTTAACATCTTAATCTTGTTCAAATTATGAGTCGTTAATAAAATACTTTGTGTTGACCGACTAACTTAAAATTACAATCTAAAATGATTTATACCTTGATAAATTTAACGCAAAGTCGAATAAAATATGCTGAGTGGTTGAAGACCGTATTTAAAATCTATCAATAAACACACCTTATAAGAGAGGAAGCAATAATTTCTATTAATAAATTTATAATTTCAGCATTTAATAATTAAACTGAGAAAAGTATAATACAAATCTTCTCTAAAATAAGAGTATATGAAGTAAGGTATTTTTATGATGGAAAAAGCTGTTTTCTTTCACTGAAAAGCAAAAAGGTGAATTTTATCCAACAAAGACATTCTAATTTTTAAATAAATAAAGATATACAAGAAGACATCCAGGGCCCTTAGACAACGTCACTTTCGAAGATTGTTAACGCTTAAAACATGTATGGGAATGACGTTTCATATAGTAGAGGTCAGATTAGAACGGATTTTACGAAATTCCACCCGCAAGGGGAGTTGCACGGGTATTAGCCATTGACTCATCACGATATCTCTGGAACCATAAGGGGAAGAAGACTTCAAAATTTGGTAGGAATATTCCTTTTGCCGAGTTGTAGTCAGCTAAGAACAGATTATACGAAATTCCACCAGCAAGGGCGATTTCGGGGATCTTAGCTATTGACTAAAATCTCTGGAACCACAAGGCGAAGAAGACTTGAAATTTGGTAGGAATATTCCATTTGTTAAGTAGAGGTCAGCTAAGAACGGATTTTACGAACTTCCGCCGGCAAGGGGGTTGCGGGGATGTTAGCTATTGACTCAACACTATATCTCTGGAACGATAAGTCGAAGAGTACAAATCACATAAGTAAAATAAATGCGGTAGAGATGACAGCATTAAGAAGTATGAATGGAGTAAAACTGAGTGACAGAGTAAGAAATAGTGTGATAAGAGAACCTTGTGGTATAAAAGAAGACGTAGTGACTAAAATCGAGAAAGGAATGCTTAGATGGCTTGGGCATGTAGAGAGAATAAGTGAAAATAGACTGACAAAAACGATTAATGAGTCAAGAGTGAATGCGAAAGTTGGTAGGGGAAGGTCAAGGCGAACGTTCCTGGACCAAATCCAGGATATTTTAAATAAGGGCCAAGTCAAGAGTACTCTACACCGACGAACTTGTATGGAAGGTTTAATGAGAATGAAAGAAGCGAAGGAGATATGCAAGGATCGTGGCAAGTGGAAGGACGTGATCGTCTCTACTATATATATATATATATATATATAGTAGAGACTTGAAATTTGGTAGGACTTTTTCTAAATTAATGAAAATGCTACCCAAAAAACATTCCACGCAGACGAAGTCGCGGGTTCACCTAGTTATCCATATATCTAATCATTGGGCCACTAAGACACAAATTATTTTTTAATACCTTCTATTAGTTTACCTACTATTCGTTTAATATTTCTACTCTATATATATATATATAGAGTTATCTTGTTCAATTTTGCAATCGTTAATAAAATGCTCCCACTCGTGTTCATTCAGTTTTAAGCAGGTATTGACTTTAATTTATTTTTTTATTCTGTCTGTGTACATGGAAGCTTTTACTGCAAAGAGACAAATAATTGATTAATGATTGCGAAACAAGTGTTCAATCAGGTTGTGGTCAGGCGGGCGTAGCAGCGTGTATCTGTAATAGCAGGGAGATGGCGGAGTGAATGCCTTCACTATGAACAAAACAATTGAGCACTAATGATTCTGTGTTACTCAAACTGTGCGAGTTGTGAGGATAATGCATCAAACTGACAGGAGGGAGAATTAAAGCCAGATTTTAAATAACTTTATTTGTTTTTTGAAGTGAAACTTCTTTAGGCGCATGAGGGTAAATTTTTTACGCGTGAAAGGTATCATTAGCGTCTCGAAGATGTGCAGCGTTTTTCATGCTAATTCATTTGAAGGTTACGTAGTTATAATATTCACAAATAACATGTGGCATTTTAATTTGCCAATCGCCATTTAATAATTTAATATAACTTTTTTCATAAAATGTAAAATCGAAATATTTTATAAAACCTTTTCTAAATTTAAAAATCAAAACAAACAAATTTAATATTGACAAAAAACACGTGGCATTTTTATTTACAATTTGTTATTAGAGATTTCAATATACGTATGTATATTTCAATGATTTGTAATATTTTAATGACAATTAAATTCATTAAATTCTAATATATCATCCTTTTTTCCTCCCTCAAGTGTCTCGGAAATCTAATGTTTTAGATTTTTATAAATATAATATTCATTTCTAACAAGACTTCACGTTCTGAAATGTTATGTCTGGTCCACTTTTTTATATGGCTGCGAGACTTGGGTCTTTAAAAAGCATATCTGTAAGCGGCTCCAAGCATTTGAGATGTGGGCTCTAAGAAAAATGATTTAAGATTTCTTGGAATCAGTTCGTCTCAAATGCTGAAGTCCTCAAACGAGCGCAAATTAGCCGCATGCTTATGGCGACCATCGTGCGGAGAAAGGGGGTTTTTTTGGACATCTTCAAAGAGGATCCCCATTTCAGTACCCACGGTTGATACTAGAGGGCAGGATGTCAGGAAAATCCGGGAGTGTCAGAGTGAATGCGCAAGGGAGCTTCTGACATTCCACATTCAGGGTGAGGAGGGTGTCGCTGGATTTTAGTGGGTATTCTGCCGGTGAGTCCCACACTCCCTGCCTAGTGGCAGGGGTCCGCAAATGCATTTCCCAGCGAGAAAAAAAAAGGATGTCTGGAAAAAGAACTCCTGGTAGACCTAGACGGCACTGGATGACCGATATACGGGAGTGGACCAGTCATAACTACGCACAATTAAAAAGACTTGCCCAGGACAGAAGAATTTACGCATAATGATCGCCGAACTTCATTTTGAAGAAGGCACTATATGATGATGATAAATATTAACAAGACTAAAAATTAGTTTGTCAAAGACGTTTCACTTCTGACATGTGTACTTTGCACGCACGCTATTTTTTATATTGCTGAGGGATTAGGTCGTGATCTCACCCGACGATGTGTGACCTTAGGATACAGTCTGCGATGATGGCACTCTAGCCTGGTAATAGGTAATTTACGTCTTATGGTTTCTAGCCAGCGTCATGCGGAACGAATTTCTTGCTTGGCAGGAGCTTTTTATTGGTAATGTGGTAACTAGCTGCATCCAAACTAACCAGGGCTTGTAGACAAGATGACTTTCGAAGTATGACGCTAGTAAAACACTTAAAAAATGCTCAAAAAATTACATATCATATCGATAATATTACCAAGTCGTTCGACGCAGCGTCATCGTATTTGGAATATCATGTTGAATAGGGGGGCAATGCAGACTCAAAATAAGAAAAAACAAAGTCTCAAATTAGCACTGCCGAGAGTTAAACCAGCGTTTACCCGCGACATTAGGTCAGCTTGACGGCCTCTCTGGCGCTGTGGTGCGATTATTTCCTTTGCTGACATAGGACCCAGGTTCGATCCCCGGTAGGACAAATTTATGAAATTGTATTTTTTAATTTGTCTGAGAGTGGTGGGACGCTTCGGCCGTGGCTAGTTACCACCCTACCAGCAAAGACGTACCGCCAAACAAAAAGAGATTTGTGTTTTGGTACGATGCTGTGTAGAAACCGTAAGTGGTATATCGCCTCTTACCAGATTAGGGCGCTTCCATCTTAGACTGTATCATCACGTATTATCAGGTGAGATCACAGTCAAGCGCTAAAACTGTTAGCAATATGGAATAGAAAGAAGTCAGCGCAACTTGTGGTACTGAAGCCGTATTTATAACGGACTTTTCAAACTAAAAGTAAACCGGCATGGAAGTATACTAGTTCACTTGGCGTTGTCACCCTTACTCATTTATTGAAATAATGGAAATATCAATGTGTTGCTTGTTAAGAGGTTTAGGATATTATGTAACCATTTTTGTCCTTCAACACCATGGAGTTCTGGTTCTCTGACTTATTCATCGAAACACAGTCGCAGGCAATAACGTAGTTTTAGTATAGCATCAAAAACATAAATTATCGCAAATTAAATAACGCAATAACAAAAATAGACATTGTCCTCTTTTTTTCATCAAATTAAAATGATTTCATATTACCGCTATTATTAAGATATATATATCTTTATAATATTAAATCTTTGTAAGCGAAGTAAAAAAATATTGGGAACGATTCTTTATTAGGAATTCTTTTAAAATAAATGTAATATTGCATTTCTCTGAGTAATGAAAAAATTAAATGGAAGCAAAATATTAATATGCTGGTTTGCAAAAATACTGTGTTTATTTGCCAAACAATAAACACATGGCTAGAAAGTAGGCTAATATGTTACACCGGCCATTGAACTCAGTAGAATAAAGTTTTCTGTTTAGAGTGATATATATTTCAAATGAAAATCTCATGTCGGCTTTTCAACACTTAACTAAAGCAATTCAAAAATACAGATTGACCGCATAAATACGAGTAATATGATAAAAATATTCCAGTTTATTCTGACACCAACTAGCACTAGCTTCTTAAACTCGGTACTCAAAGAAAAACCTTTAAACCTTTTAGGTGTGCTTTCTATGATTAGCACTGTACAATTTTTTAATCAATATATAGATTTTATGTTACAACGAATATATATCTAAATAATACATTTTTTAAATTCGTAACATAATTTACGTAGAATGTCCGACATTAGCAACTTCAAAAATACACTACAGTTATTGAAAAATGCTTGATTTCATGAAGTTAATAATTTTTTAATCGCTCTAGTAATTGTTAGCACATTTTTCAATATATCTTTTGAACGGAACGTCCAATTTTAGCAATTTAAAAAGTGTTTTACAGTCATTGAAACGTAAATATTTATTAGGATAAGGTTTAGTACGGAGGTATGAATAATATGGTTTAATTATTGTAGGCACCTTTATTTACTGTTAAAATGTATATATTAAATAAGATTGCAAATTTAAACAACATAAAATTGTATATTTATAGAGAAGATGTGATTTAACTACTTATGTAAGAATGTGTCTAAGAACCGTCTATTCATACAGATAATTTTGTTCGCAGTTCTTTTACGTACAGTCCGTGTGCTATATAACTTAGTTAAGACGATAAAATATATTTCTGGCCGGCGAACCTCTGTGGAAGCTTCGTAGCAGTGCCTAACAGGCGCTGCTACGAAGCAAAGTCCTTCCGTCTTCGAGAATTTTTAGTCGGATTAATTCGGGACACCAGGGATGAATGCGAAAGTTGAACCCATGGTGCTTCATTCATGGATGAAGAGGGTTCCGCTAGGTTTTAGTGGGTATTACGAGGCCTTCTTGTTCGCCGAGTCCCACACTCCTGATCTACGGTCGGGCCAGTGCATAAAAGTATATCCCAGCGAAGAAGAAAAAAGACGATAAAATATTTAATTGATTTCTGCAGAATCTCTAGAATACGTGTAGGTTGTATTCTAAGAACTACTTTTAACTCTCTCTCCCTTAAGAGTGAGGGAGCAGTGGGGAATTATTAAGTTGTTATTTAGTAAAGCAGTACTTATTATCAAACGTTAACAAGGTTTGCTATTATCTATTTAACAAGAATGTCGAGTGTAGTCTAGTAGAAATAGAAGCTTACTCTAATCCGTCACGGACGGTGTCTAATCCGTGTAATTGGTATTAGCCTTATTTGCTCAATGGATTTTCTTTTCACTTACAAGCTTAGAACGGAGGCTAACTTATACAATGACTGTTTTCCTGGATTAATCGATATAATATGCAATCCTATACAAGTACCGTGACAAAAGAACAAGTAGTAAATGTTGTTAATAAAATACTTTTTAATTTAGTTAGGGTCAAATACATTTTTTAAACTTTTATTGGATGCCACTTGGTGTTACTACGGTTTACAATTGTATATTAATTGTTAATTCTTTTGTTTAAAAAAACATTGCTAAATACGACTGAATAAATTTTATTAAATTTGTGTGGAATATTTATTTGTTATTAAATGTTTTTTCTATGTTTATTTGTCTACCAAATCAGTTAACCAGGTTTGCTTTTTAAAACATTAATTTACAGTTACTTGAGATTATTAGATAATTTATTCGATCGTACCATTCGGTTAATTTTACTCATTATAGAACAACAGAATTATATTGACATGTATACATTTTTTCAACGAATTTCTACGTAATACGTATGCTTTATATAAAACAGGTGAAATTGCGCTTGTTTTCAAATTTAGATAGAATTTTGTGGGATTGTTTTAATTATTATATGTATTATATTCTTATGTTAAATAAGCACTGACTAAAAAAGGGTATGTCAATCACTTGCGGAATGTAAGTCGTGAGCAAATTCGCAGGATCATCATTTTGTGTGGGGTGGGCGTTAGTGACATTGACGACTCATTAGAGTATCATTATCACTCAAGGGGAACATTGATCGTTTGCCCATTAATGAACTTTAACGTATACTAGCCTACTTGTTATATTTCTGCTTTGAATGAACAATTACACACTCTAAAATTTTTGTTAAGGACACAGCAAAGTCCACAATATTTTTTGTGTTAGTAACTTATATTCAAATCATACAATCAGACAATAAACGTAATTGAGTCCTGTTGAACTAACTTTTTCGAATTGTGTCACTATTCTTCCTAAGCGGTGATTAATTGGTTATTTTGGTCGCCAGAGGATTTCAGTAATTTATTCTATCTGCTAATTATTAGGTATAACTGAGTCAGTTTAGTTATATTTATTGTAATTACACGAATTTTAAGAGCTATTAAAAAGCACATTAATTTTGATGAAACGACAACCTTCAAAGACTGGATTAGGTTTTTTATATTAATATAAATTTTTATATATATATTATTAATATTTATTAAATATATATAAATAAAATAAAAACATTAAAAGTGCGTGCGTACAAAGTACACATGTCAACGTGAAACTTATTTGGCAAACTATTTTTAAGTCTTGTTTAAATTTATACAAGTCTAAAACTTCAGACATCCGAGACTTAGAGGGAGGGAAAGTTATATATGTTAGGAATTTAATGCTTTTAATTGTCATAAAAACATTAAAAGCGTCGAAAATTTATACAACCTCAAACAATATCAAATAACGAAATGTAAATAAACATGCCCCGTGTTTTTTGTCAATATATTATTAATTAAATGGATATCTATTCATTTGCTTCGGATGGAGCATTTTAACTACTTTAATTTTTTCTGTATTAATGTTAAGGTTCGATATAATGTTATCATGGTTAATGGCATATTTAAGTTATGTAATAATTTATGAAATGACTAAATTAATTAAACTTTGTTTTTGATATTAAAATGTTGAAAAGAAAATTTATGAAATATTTTTATATTATATTCTATGAAAAATAGTATATTAAATAACGAATGAAGAATTAAAATGTCTTCCACATCTTATTTGTAAATATTAAAACTACCTAACCTTTAAACCAGCCGGGTAACTTTTTAAATTATTACCCCAAAATATTTTTGTGTAAGTTGATATTGTTGTTGCATGATAGGCGAAGAGCAAAAAAAAAAACGAAATCGCTTCTTTTTAGCATCTTTTACATTATAACCCCTGTAATAATTTTGAAATGAAAACAATAACTAAAAATTTAATTTTAACAACGTTTATTCAATTTATCAATGTAATACCAAGTAAAACTCGCAAAAGTTTCATTTTTACCTCCAAAAATTTCATTTTCCCCCAATTCCCCGACTGCTGCTTTAAACGAATTACCATAAAAAACGATGCACATCCTCGTGACGCTAATGACGCGTTACATTCGTAAAAATGTTATCCTCATGCGCCTAAAGAAGTTTCACTTCAAAACTGTTAGAGTTTAAAAATATTTAAATTCACCGCTCATAATAGCCTTTTGTTTAATACACGTATATACTTTAATTGCTTCCTCATAAAGTCCAGTCTTTACTTGAGAAAAACAGAATGACCGGATTTTGCCGCAATTATGCATTATTGTAGAATAAACAATGAGAGAAGCTTATGGTTCACTAGATGTTAAGTGATACGCATTACCGTTTACTTCCAGGATTTGCGTTTCCTTCATTCAAGCAATAAAACTCAGTAATATAATAATAATTCACAGTGGTTGGTGAGAGCATGTAGTAACTACAGCTGAACTGTCACTAACACGTATATATGTTAATTTATATAGATACGTTTAGAAAAAACAATTGATTATATTTTAGTTGTATTTCATATCAAAGATGGATAACAACTTTAAATATTATATATATTCTGGAATGGCCTGAAGCGTAATGCAAGGTGACGTACAAATTGCCTTCGTTTTGAGAGTTCGCCACCTTCGACGTGCGAATAAACGTCAGAAGTGACGAGGATAAGGACTCCTTTGAATTTTCATGCTGTATTATAAAATAGTGTATTAGGAATATATGCTCAATTTTTTTAGTAGCAATTTTTAGTTTTCTTTATCTTAAAACTATCTTTCTAAGATTATTTAAGAAAGCATGTCATAACGAAGCGAGGCTACTTACTTCATCGATAAGGTCCAAATTATCTACGGCAATTTCTTACTATCCTAAACAAATTTATTATAAAGTTAATAATATAATAGCAGTAAACTTGAGGCGAAGTTTATAATTTGTAACAATGCCCTTATGCCTTACTAGAAATGACCCGCGGTTTCACGCGCATAGATATCGATCTCGTGGCAGTGGAAAGTCTACTAAGTCGGACTGTAGATTTATATTCGTTAATATAAAGGTTTTATTTCTTAGTTTCTATTACTAACTTTTCGATTATTAGATATAGTCCTACATGCGTAATCTAATCAATATACAGATTTTACTTTAGAACGAATATATATCTAACTAATTCATTTTTATTCACGTAACATCATTTACGTAGAATGTCCGCCTTTAGCAAATTTTAAAATACTCTACAGGTATTGAAAAGTTCTTGATTTCAAGGAGGTAACGAAAGGATTTTTATAATCGCTCCTGCAATTCTTAGTTTCATAAAAATAAGAACAGTATAGGTATATCGGGGGGTATCATTGGTATCCTTGGAATAAGAGCTAGCTCACCAGTCGCAGGCCCAGTTATAAGGGTCGCTTCAGTTTTCTCTAGATTGCCATTTTTAAATTCGTTATATCTTTTGAATGGAATGAATGAAAAAAATAGGGATTAAAACGTATCTATAGTATGGTTTGATTATTGTCGGCATTTTAATTAACTTTTAAAATGTAAAAAGTGGATAACTACAGTTTTTGTAGATATTAATACGTTCTCTTTAACATTTTTTTGTTCTATCATCAGTAGTTTCCACAGCGCACGCGATGACAGATTTTACGTTACCAATTTTTTCACACTAGGATCACTATATTTTTTTTTAGAAAGAAATATAGCCTATGTCTCTCAGTGTGAAATGCAGATTTCTAATGGTGAGAAAATTGGTTTCCTCTTCATAATATTACTTTAGATTATTAGAAATATAAGAATTGTACAGAAAAATGTGTAAAATTTTAATGTATATGTTGCAATAATTTGTAATGATTTTAGACTCTTAGAAACTCAAGAGATGTTGCCTTTTATTAAATTGAGTGTGAAACTTAAGTAATGATTTAAGCTAATATATGAAGTTATTATTTAAATAGAGCCAAAAGTATGTCAAACATTTCACATATTTGAAATATTGATAGAATCTTGCTACTAGAGGCATTCAATGACGTTGCAATGTTTAAGTAATGTTTGAGTTAGACAGTTTATTGAATAGCTGCCTATTACCGTCTCACAGCTGGGCACAGGCTTCCGATCTAAACTATATTCTTTGGGCAAACATATGCAGTACAGGGGATGGAATTATGGAACGAGCTACCTCTGACGATCAGAGAGGCTAAATCTTAATATATTTAAAATGTTTGTTAAAGTTATTATATACATCAGTATGTATTTATTTATCAAAATAGGTATTTTTGGGTTGGTATGTAGGTAAATATGTATGTATTGGTATGTATGTCAATATGTATTTTTTGTATGTATCTGTTTATGAATTCGTGTATGTTTTTGTATGTATCTACATACTAACACTTTTCAGACACCACCTACCTATTTTCGTAACAAAATTTCACTAACCCTTAGGTTGCCTGACAGAAATCGCTACTTAGCGATAAGCCCGCATTTTTGTACCCTATGATTAAGTTATTGTATCCATTTCATGTATTGTTTGTGGTGTACAATAAAGTGTAATCTCTCTCTCACTTTCATAGGAGACGAGGATGTTATAGCACATACCTACTACACAGCTTCCATGCAGTTTCACTACTTATGACCCGAGAATTACTCCGGGGGTATGCAGTCTTCCTAGCCATGTTTTCCTTCACCAAAAAGCAGAATAATGGGTTAGAAAGAACGTATAAAACTTAATAGTTCCTGTCCAGGATTCGAACCTGCGAGTTTTGTGGACTATCCGAGCCTCTCATCGCTAGACCATCATGGCTTTTGTTTATAGAGTAGCTTATTTTCATTATTCTGTAATGAGTCTAATCCATTACCAAATTATCTCTAAGCGCAATGCAATAAATATCGATATCTGTCCATAAGTATCGATACAGTAAGCGGAGACAATATTTACTGGGCTACTCCCCTGGTCCTGCCGAACGGAACTTATAGTTTTCTTGAGGCGCCCGCCGAATAAAATACTGCTGTTCGGGTAATAAATCAGATGGTGTCGCGGTCGCAGCCGGCGCGGAGACGCCTCGTCCTCCCGGAACATCGCCCGGGCTCCTGATGCCCCGCTACATTTTAATAACAGAACTCCACCGCCGTAAATGGTCACTGACAGATTTTATTTCAGCTCATATATTATGCCCAGTTGTGCACGTGAACCTTTTATCAATATCAAGTAGTTCGAGGAGGCGACCTTCACATAAGTGTATTCTGTCTTATATATGATAAGCTCATAGTAGAGCTCCAAAACTCTTACACAAACACTAACATATTTATTTAATAAAAAAAATCACTGACATTAAACTTTAGTTCTCTCGCTAACATGTATGGTTTATGGGCAGTTTTATGGCGACCGCTGTCGAGATACTAATAATATTGACCAGGAGGGTGTCAGTGGACACACAGCAGATGTTTTTTACACGTTTTCTTTAGGCATACATTTGCACGTACAGTAATATCGAAAAAGGTAGAGACTACTGCCAATATTTTATAATTTTTGAATTCTAATCTCGGATAAGATCGTCATAAACATCTCATAAGACGTTGATATCGTATACAACCCCGATGTTTTAGGTCTATGGCAAGGGCTGATTTCTTCATTTGTTAGGAATCTGATTTCTATTACTTGTACGATCTAATAATGTCCAAAGAAATAAATGTTTTATACTATTTCATGCACGTGTGCTTTTAAGCAATTCAAGATTTCTAAATCTAAACTAATATTATAAAGAGAAAACATTTGTGTTTTTTTATGTATGTTTGTAACATGTTCGCACTAAAAATACTGACTAGATTTAAAAAAATTCACGATTAAAAATTTGCATTTCCACTGAGCAACATAAGTTATATTATTATCTCAAAAAAAATAAAAAAAAATAAAGATCCCTAATGAAAATGTATTAATGTAACCCAAGGTGTAAAAAAATAGTTACTAAAAATCTGTCATGGTGTGCGCTGGGGAAACTAATGATTATAGAACAACCAAATGTTCTACAATATTATAGAACGTATATGTTGTTGTGGTGGTGTGTGGTGGAACCCTCGTAACGTAATTCTAAATCGTTCTTTAATACCATCATCAGACGTACATTAGAATTTGCGTGAGGAATATACTCGTAATATATATTTGACTATTCAAAAGTGTTGTAATAGGCCTACTTGAATAAAGATATTTCGATTTGATAATATCCACATAAAAGTCAGCGATAACATAAATACAACTACTGTAGTTATGCCACTATAACTATTTTTTTACATTTTAAAAGTTAATAAAATTGCAGATAATAATCAAACCACATATTATATACAACCATATGTACAATTTTATTAAAGACCGTTTCAATATCCGTGAAATACTTTTTAAATTATTAAAATCAGACATTCCATTCAAAATATATTAGGAATTTTAAAATCTCAATGTAAGAAAATAATGTATTACGAGTCGAACTCCAGTGTCAAATGTTGTGTATAGGCAATTTATGTGACAATAAAGTATTATAAATAATCTCTTCTCTAATATGATAGAAGAAGGTTTAGAATTTTTGTTTTTATTTTTAACAATTTATTATAATCAAGTTAAAAATTACTGGACGACAATTACGATTTCAAAAATTGTTTCAATACATATAGAGGATTTTTAAATTTGCTAATGTCCGACATTCTACCTAAATGATGTTACGAATTTAAAAATGTATTAGTTAGTTATATATTCGTTGTAAAGTAAAATATGCATATTGATTAGATTATCAATGTTATGTGTCTCTCATAATCTGAAAGGAAGTAATTGAAAACTAAGTGATATACAGTTTTTATGTTAATAAAAACAAATTTATAGTTCCACTTAGTAGACTTTTCACTGCCTCGAGATCAGTATCTACGCCGGTGAACCAAGGGGCATTGCTAGTAAAAAAATAAATTTAAAGTATTCAAAAAAGTGAGAATTGATTTGGAAAATTTTCATTTGGATAATCACATTGCATTACCGTTTCAAATTCTAAAATTCCTTTTGAGGTAAACTCTTTTTCAATTTATTTGGTGCAACGTTTAAAACGTACCAGCAATGACAGTATTTGGCGACTTTTGGAGTTATCCAAAAAGGAGTATAATCCTTTTTTTCATTCGCATGTTAATTAGCACTTAAAATCACTTAAAATACGGTTTCACTAAAGCGATGTTGTTGTGTTAATTGACGGCTTCGCTGGCGCAGTGGTGCGAATACTCACTTTGCTGGCAGAAGCCCCGGTTTCGATCCCTAGTAGGGTGAATTTAGAAAATCGTATTTACTAATTTGAGTCTGGACTGGTAGGAGGCTTCGGCTGGGCTAGTTACCACCCTACTGGCAAAGACGTACCGCCAAACAAAGAAATTTGTTTTCCGGTACGATGCTGTGCAGAAACCATATGACTGTATCATCACTCACCATCACGTGAGATCACAATCAAGCGCTAAACTGTCAACAAGAAATAAAAACATAAAAGTCAACTTTTCTTACTTATCAAAATTAAAATAATCTTTATTCAATTTGTATTAGAGTGCTTGAACTTATGTCCAAGGTTGATTGTAGTATTTTTTAAGTACGTAAATTCAACTCACCAAATGTTTCCTGAACCCCATTTTGAATAGTTTTTCCAGTCCATTTTTTGTACATGTAAATATATTGTATATTTATTGTATGTTTCTATATTATTACGTAGTTTCTACCCCATTTCTGTTCTGAAGTGACCTAAGCCATTACAATAAAAATATTAAAAACCGCATAAGTAAGAGGCAGAGGTCACCGGCAGTTCAGTGCAAATGTCGCTCCGGACACTTACATTATTCCATACTGCCCCTGCCGGTGCCCGGGGACTCTCGTGTCGTCCCCCACTACTATTATCTCAATACTTTAGATAGTCACCGGGACATTCTTCGATTGACGGTCGTTCCGTTAAATGACCGGCCGTTTGAAGAGATCCGATTAGTCGTGATTGTGTTTGTGTTCTACTATAAAAATATAATCCCCTTTCCAACAAACCACTGAGTATCCGACTAAATTTGAAATTGATTCGCTTTCTTCAATGGGATCGAGACCTATCAAAGACGGTCATTACAAATGCCGCATAGATGCAAGCTTTCAATGGATTTTCTTGAAATTTAATCAAACGTCTACTAAATTGCGGGGGATCAATCTTAAAGATTATTTACTTGGATGGGTATGAAGTGATTTTGAAATAGAACTTGCATTTTCTTAAAGCTATATAATGCAAGGGCAGAAAATAATTTGTCATGAGAGGATTATTATAAATACTGTTAGGTTGGTCATATGTTTATATGAAGAAACGATTCCTTTGGGCGTTTTCTTTATATGTAACCAGAAATACTAAAAATGTTATGTTAATGTACTGTATGGTAATTTTTTTACGAATGAAACGCATGGTTAGCGTCAAGAAGATATGCAGCGTTTTTTATGCTAATTCGTTTGAAGGTAAGGTGGTTTTAAACTATATACAATTTTTCATAAAATAAAAATATTTCATAAATTCCTATTTCTAAATTTTAAACTCAACACAAAATTTAATTAATAATTTCAAATATTGACAAATAACACGTGGCATTTTTATTTACAATTCGTCATTTGATATTTCAATAAATTATTTGTATTAATTTTCGACACTTAATATTTTAATGACAATTAAAATTATCAAATCTCTTAAGACCGGAAATATAGATATATTTCCTATTGCAGTAATAGTAAAGGTGATATAGATTATAGTAAAACTAAGTCAAAGTTTAAGCGGTCGTTGGGTCAGAAAATTCTTGAAACTAAATAATCTCCTTATATACAATAAGATTATTGTACATAGTTTTAGCTTAAATAAATAAGTAATGAAGAAAATATTGGTTACTGGGAACTGTACATGCTGAGGATCCTTCTCAGAATAAGGCAGGGAGAAACCTTCGTAATGTTACATTTAAGTCGTTATTTAATATCGTCGTTAGTGGTATATTGCAAATAATTTGACAAATTTACTAAATCAAACAATTCACAAACAAACAACAATATCAATTAACCATAAAACATTTTATGAAATGGCTTTTTTACCTTGACAGTCCACCTTTATTGAGATTATTAACTAATGATTCTAAACTAACAGAGAGTACTGCAGATTGTAAAGAATCAAAGAGGGCTAACAAATTTCTTGGAGGGGAGGCAATGTAAAAAAACTCCATAATATTTATGAAGGTAATAAAACTAGCTACATATATGACAGTCATAAAAATTCTGTGTATCGTTTCACTATCGACGTGTATGGAGCATTTTTTAGATTTAAACAGAAGCGATATTTTCCAGTGACAATCAATAGTGCGATTGATGTGAATGGGGAACAACGTTCCGGTCGGTTGTGCTTATCGGATGAGCCGATTGGGGAAGACGTTCTGCTCCATTATACTTCGCAATCATCCTCCAATATAATTCCTGTACAGATTTGCCATATTAAACTAGTAGATTTGTTACATAAATCGTAAATGGCTAGTAGTACTACACTTTCGTTAAACTTATTCCTAATTCGTTTCTTGTGTATAATTATATAAGGAGATTAAGAATGGAATTCAAAAGGTATTCAATGAACCCTTTCAAATACCCTTGAAGCGTTAAATCTAGTCATTTTGTCTCATTATTGAATTCTAACTATTAGATCGCACTCCTTCCCTATACATATCTTGTTGAAATTATAAATCATTAATAATTTCATAACTTCGATTATATCGCTTTTAACCATCCAAGTTCAAATTAATTAATTTTTTTTACTTTTATTGGACATTTGATATTAAAGCAGTCTTAAGAAGGAATTGACTTCGAATTTTTTAAACGAGTATTACCAACGATGATATTAAAGAACAACTTCAAAATCTAAAGTTATGACGCTATGTACGCGTCTTTTTGAGGAGTACCCGCAATACAGTCCAATAGGATAAATTTATAATTATCTTAACCATATTATTTCAATTTATCTTATTATCGTCCCCAAAACCATCCTTAAAAATATAACTGAATTTTAAAATTAGCTTTGTTATTATTATTTATTTAATATGCTTTTATTTAATTATATAGTTATAGTATATAGTTTCTTTTACAAAAATGTTAAAATTCCTACTTACAAATTCCTTCAAGTTTAAAGTCTAAAGAAAGCAAATTGGTTTAAAGATACATTAACGTCAGAAAAAGGCGTACTTTATGAATTGCTCGGAGCGTCTTTTCCGGGTATGCTCTGCTGAATTCTGATCCTATCATAACGCAATTGCATATCAGGCTTACCATAAAGCTATATAGTTTTATATTCAGGATATAGGAAATAATCAACCTTATCTCAGTAATATTAAAGTTGATGATATACTGTATTCATTCGTAGTTCTTTGCCTCTCACTAAATAGAAATATTTACGATGATAGCATCCGCACTCATGCCGACATGGAAGTGAAATTTCAACAACAACACGATCTAAGATTGTAATACCGTTTAGTACTAAGTCTGTAAAGAAGGATTGTTGTGGTTTTTATTAAGTTTATTATAATTTACCACTTATTTTATATAACTTTTAATTTAAATACATCACTTATTACTGTTAAACGCAAAAACACTCTTTTTTTCTTCTATACATGATAACATATAGATTTAAGTAAAATACTGAAAATTAAAATTAAAACTGTGTGCGTACAAAGTACACATGTCAGAAATGAAACTTCTTTGGCAAACTAATTTTAAGTCTTGTTTATGTTTATACAAATCTAAAACTTTAGATTTCCGAGACTTAGAGGGAGGGAAAAAGAAAGATATCTTAGAAGTTTAATAAATTTAATTGTCATTAAAATATTAAAAATGTAATACAAATAATATATTGAAATCTCAAATGACAAATTGTAATAAAATAAAAATGCCACATGTTTATTGTGTGAAAAGAAATTTAGAGAGTTTATGAAATATTTTTATTTTATATTTTATAAAAAATTGTATATTAAATTATTAAAGGTCGAGTCGCAAATTAAAATGCCAAATGTTATTTACAAATATTAAAACTATCTTATCTTCAAGCGAATTAGCATAAAAAACGCTGCATATCTTAGTGACGCTAATCACGCGTTTGATCCGTAAAATATTTCCCTCGTGCGCCGAAAGAACTTTCACTTCAAAAACTATATATACCTTTAGGAAAATATAAAACGCTCACTTTTGCTCGCTCGCTTTTAATGCTTTTTGCATAGATAGATAGTATTCTTTATTGAACACCACAAGAGAAGCGTTGACTTAAGTAATTGTAGTCAACCCAACGTATAGGGAGACCGTCAGAGAAAGGAAAGAGTACACAGGAGAGTACAGGAACTCAAATGTTATGGTTGGCGGCGCGTATTTGCGCCACTGTGGTAAGTAGCCACAAGCGAAGCCCTCGAGCAGCCTAGACACGTTACCTAGACCGATTAGAAAATTTTATTGTCTAAATTTATCCTGAAGGAATCAAACCCAGGGCTTTTTCTAGTACACCGAGTATTCGCACAATTACGTTAGCGAGAGCGACAAAACTAATAAGCGGTAATTTGATTCCAAAAATATGGGAAAAAAATCCACAAAATATCCCCCAAGTTTCCCGCTCATTGGTAATCCCTTTAGCGAGGGAAAAACTTCAAAAGTTAGTGCGGGCGTGGTGAGGGCTTGAATTTTTGATCTCTATTAAATTGTTTCAAATGGTTTAACTTGTCGCGGCTCAATCAGTGCTTGCAAGGGTGGTAGAGCGCTGAGGCAAGTAAGCGTCACACGCTGTTTCACGCTCGCTGCATTGAATACTGATGCTTTACAGTGCTTACGTTATTTAATGTTATAAATATCATACAATATTTTATTATTCGAAGTATTTGCTTTCAGTGTCGATATAATAATGTTGGTATAAACTTGATGACCTCGCTGGCACAATAGTCCAACTACTTGCCTCACTAGCAATGGTGATTCTCGGTAGGGAAAGTTTACAAAATTGTTTCGTTTGTAATATATCTAATATAAAATTGTCGTTCTTGTACGATACTTTGTAACTATAAGAGCTTGGTTACTTCTTACAGTATAACTTCGTCTTAGATTGTGTCCTCATTTACCATCAGGTGAGATTACAGAAAAGTGCTTACTTGTCACCAATAAAACACCTTCTTATTCTGTAAGTAATTCTGTATGTTGTATAAGATAGCGCAAAAAAATTAATTTACAGTGGGTAGACCTGATTTCAGAAGTTATTTATTTAATAAATTCAATTAAAATCCATAAAAGTGATTAGAGGTTTACGCAGGAATTCACCTTTATTAAAAAGGAGTTTACTTCTAATGGCCGGTCAATTAATATTTTATCTATGACATTATTTTCTATAACCATAAATCCTTGATTGTTTCAGAAGGTAGAGGGTCGACTTGTGCGCATCACAGCAAAACTGATTTATTCACTGGTGATATTTTATGGCGTAGTTTGTTCCGGCCGTTATTGTATTAGGGCGGCTGTTTGTTACACAGCACCCTAAACTTCATTTTGAAATATAATTTTCTAAAAATGTATGTTAAATAAAATGAAATAATTATATAGTTTATTTATATTACAGTTATGTACTGGTGGGAAGGTTATATCGATTCTACAATGATTAAACCCCAAGAAACAAGAAATGTGGAAATCTTAATGCTTACTGGTAATGTGACATATATTGCAGATGAATTTAAAATACTTAGAGAATTGTTTAACATTTTTGCACTAGATTTATGGAAATAGGATTATATTTATAATATCATGGATTTATGCTTAGACAATAATTTTCTATTTACCTATCTTTTAATTGTTAATGAAAACATCAAAACACTAATCATTAAGGTAGTAAGATAATAGTAATTATATATTTCGAATTGTGTTTCAGCGGGTGTTGAACTTGCCGTTGCAGACTGTGGGAGTGAAGAACAATAGAATTCTCCTATATTTGATAGCACTTCAATTGCTGGTCTCTATTAAGAAAGGCAGATCTACAAAAACAGAACTATTCAGTAGAGGAGTTAAAAGGTAGTGCCAATAAATATTTAAAGGTCTGATTTCCAAATCACTTTAGCTCCCATACATGCTCCACATGGCATAAATTAAGATTTTAATCAATGAAACTAAAATGAAAATAGTATTTGTAGACATTCTTAATAGGAGCCAAAAATATACATGATTAATTTGTATAAGGCATAGTTGCTGAAATTCTTACAGTTCATGGTGATTACAGATATTATATTCACCCTTTTATAACAGCAACGACATTCGTGGCTTAATATTCGATTAATAAACTCCACAACCGGAGCTCAATAAAAAATAATATTTCCCGCTGCCCCCAATTTTAAAAATTGCGTGAAATTAAATTTAAAATATACTTTTATCCCTCTGGAGTCTGACAAATAGCCGGGAGCGGCGGCGCGATTTAGTCACGCTGTAATTGGTTTTTTAATGCGGTACTCGCGAAGTACCTTCCGCTTTATCAAGTGAATACATTATCAAATCGTTAGGTCGCGGTCGACCCGGCCCCATTCATGAATAAGAATCAAATGCGTTGTCGCTTACGAAATGGTGGCGTACAATCGCTTTGGAGGGTTACAAATTAGTGAATCCGCAAGTCTTTCAAAATTTATTTTATAGACCAGGAGAAGGTAAGCTAATCTTTCTAAGTA
The DNA here is from genome assembly GCA_015832385.1 of Elymnias hypermnestra. NCBI lineage: Eukaryota > Metazoa > Arthropoda > Insecta > Lepidoptera > Nymphalidae > Elymnias > Elymnias hypermnestra. The sequence goes on from JACTOM010000070.1 coordinate 3,680,663, forward strand.
ATAATAATAATAGCTAATTTTATATCGTTTAGATTTAAAAGATATATTTTGTTTGGTAAAATGTATTTGACATTAACGTTTCATTAGTCTCGCGAAAATGAGGGGTCAGTTTATATTTTGAAGCAAAACTTCTTTAGGAGCATGAAGGTAAAACTTTTACGGATGAAATGCGTGATTAGCGTCACGAGGATGTGCAGCGTTTAAAATGCTAATTCGTTTGAAGGTTAGGTAGTTTTAATATTTATAATAATTATATGACCTCCTGCAACTGATAATGATGGGCAAGATTGCCGGAAAACGCGTTGTTGGCCGCCGCAAGAAATTGTGGCTCCGCAATATGCGTGAGTGGTGTAACGAGCGCTGACAAATTGTTTCACCTGGCCCGAGAGCAAGACAGTTTCTCACAGCTGATATCCAACCTCCAGTAATTGGAGAGGAACGAGAAGAAGAAGAATATTTACAAATAACATGTGACATTATAACCTGCCATTCGTCATTTAATAATTGAATATACTATTTTTCATAAAATATAAAATGAAAATATTTCACTAATTCTCTATTCAATGTTTTAAATACAAAAACAAACTTTAATAAATAATTTCTAATATTGACAAAAAACATGTGGCATTATTATTTACAATGCATCATTTGAGATTTCAGTAAATTAATTAAACGACTTTAAAGACATTTGCTTATAACTTACAAAATAATCCTTATAAAACGAGTTACCGTTTTGGTAATAATATTGATAAAAAATGTAAAACCTGGTACTTTAGTATGTTTATTTGAGACGTCAGTTTATATCTATTGATATAGAGATATTGTTTTTGAATAGAAATAAAAAAAATAAGGCATAACATTCTTTTGATTATGTACACGTAACCGTGAAACCTTTAAACTAGGCCCCTATACGCATACGTAGGGTGTTGCAAATTTTACAAGCGCCGATATACAAAGAATACATTTCCGCATTGTATTTATGAGTTTGTTCGCATTATACCATTTAAAATAGTCTACTTCTCTTACAATAATTTTAAAAGACTTTGTATTGCAAATGGTTTAATGCACATAAAAACCAAAAGAAAATCTTAAATAAGAGATAAGATAAACAGCATGTTATAGCACCTTGTTATAGCAAAAGCAATATCTTAACAGACAACCTTTGGGTATAGGAAACTGTCAGGTGAAAAAAGATACATAAGATAACTAAATACAACACAAACAAAGATCAAAATACATATAAACAAAAATATATATGTGATTAAAGACTTTTTTATGTTTAAAGATTATATCAAATAATTAACACGTTATTGTTATACAAGATTAAAATAGAATCTATTGTTTGTAAATAAAGATATTTTGTGAAGTACTGAGGTATAGTATACTAGTTTGATAATACAAGAATTTTTGAAATGTTAATATGGGATAAATGGGCTTCCAGGCATGAACGTTACAATGATGATATTGTTAAGACTTAAAGTGATTGTGATGACATTTTGAAATTTGATATTCATGTTAGTTCTACGAATAGGATGCGACACAGGGTATACTATAGTATATCTATATATATAAGAGATATCCAGGTATCTATTCACTCATCACGACATATCTGGAACCATAAGGCGTAGAGACTTGAAATGTGATAGGAATATTCTTAGTAGAGGTCACCTAAGAACGGATTTTACGAAATTTTACCCGCAAGGGGTGTTGCGGGCGTGTTATATGTATATTTCTTATTTGTAAAACAATTTGCCTAAACTAATGAAATTGCTACCCAAAAAACATTCCACACAGACGAAGTCGCAGGTTCAGCTAGTGCGTATATAAACTACTTATATAAATGTAATTTTATTTATAAAATTGTGTTTGAATCATGCAAATGTTATCAATAAAAAGTCTTTTTAGACAATAAAAACTTCTCTATTATCTTAATATTTGTAGAGAGAGCGTTAACACCTACCTATAGTAACATCGCTATTGTGATGGCGCTTGCCTGGGTAAATTTATGAAATGCATTTTCTGATTTATCTTGGTTAGAATGTTCCACCAAGCAAATATTAGCATTCCAGTACAGTCCTGTATAAAAACCATAAAAGGAAAACTACCTTTTACCAGGTTATCGCAATTCCGTTTTTAAATATATCAACACGGACTTTTTTTTTTTTCGAAGTGTGTAGTTGCTGTTAGCCCTACTGGCTTTGACAGCGTAACCGAGAGGGGTGGCGAGCGCAGAAGCTATGCCGAGTGGTGGGTCCGTAGTAGGGCCCTGCTGCGTCGTGGGGGAAACGTTGCTCTAAGGGCGTCTCCTGCGAGGCTCGGACCTAGGCTTAGAGCAACGTTTGCTTCTGCTGAAAAGGACAATCGGACAGGTGCTTAATCTTAACGCCCATGTGTCCGCGACTGGGGTCCGCGGCCGGGCTGCGTCAGATAGCGACCTCGTCTTCGCCGGCGAAGACGCTGTGTGTGTGTGTGATAGTGTATGGCACGTTCTCAATAGTAATCTGGTCGTCTGTGTCGTCAAGAATGTGTTTGGGCCGCCTTTTGCTAGGCGGGATGTTTAGCCTAATCCCACAAGAGGCGGCATTTCTAATGAGAGGGTTGGGGTGACTGACGGCTCTCTTGAAGTAGTCTACGGAGAGCGTTTTATAATAGCTGTTGACCGTTGCAAGGTCAAGATCTCTATGGAGATCCACGTTGCGCATGAACCAGCGGGCGCCCGTGGCTATGGGCATGAATTTGTTCTGAACCGTCTGGAGTCGAACCAGCCGGTGTGCAGGAAATTTGAGCGAATACTACGCTCGCATAAGAGAATATGGGGCGGATGCAAGTTTTATAGAGTGTCATCTTGTGGCGCAGTGACCAATTATTCTTCTTGCAGATCGTGGGATAGAGGCAAACAACACGTAGCATTTTCTGATATCTCAGTTGAAGGCCAGCCTGTGACCATTATAAATAAGAACCAAAAGTTAGTTGAAAGTGTTGGCAATGGAAACAGGACGTCATTTCTCGCGCCTTTTATTCTAAAAACCAAGTCACGTTTTACGTTTGGTCCTCATCTCGATCCCGTGTCGTACCGTTCTAACTGCCCTTCAGTCTTCATAGCCATGGCATTGATATTGATGCGATTGGTTGGTGCAATATCATTGTCAATCGTAAATTTTACGTGTTCGTTTTATAACGCCGTCGTGTAATTTCACGTTGTTGATACTAGTTTCTAGACTTATACGTACATAAGATATTGCTAAAGTATCGATGAACTTGTTTAGAATTGTAACTATCGGAAGAACTATTATGGAACTCCTGGCAGATGTGAGACATTGAAATTATTTTGTACAGGTAATAAGCTTAAAATGGCGTGACGACGCATCGCCACACCACCAGTCAGGCTCGCTTCCTGATATAGATGTTTCAAATCAAAACCATTGTTCGGCACATCGTAATATACAGTTATAACGCCGTCATAATGAATATAAAAAAAAAATATGGCTGATACGAGTACATATAAACGCCTGAGCTCTCTCTGGTCGTGTCGGATTGAAGGACTATGAGAGTGAAGGAATAGAGAGTACACTTGTGTACTATGCCTGCAAATCCGCGGTGGAGTAGCGTGGTGGGTCTATGCTCTTAAAATCCTCTTTAGTGAGGAGGCCTCTGCCCAGCAGTGGGACGTTAATAGGCTGCTACTTACCTTTTTTATTGTATGATATATGTTATTACAACAATAATTTTTCATCAATGTTTTCTTATGACGTTAGCACGTAAAATTATCTTACTTAAATCGATTTTACAGAAGACCATTTCTTTTAAACCAAATTGCGTAAATTTTTTTTTAAATTTCAACTCTGGTTGGTGGAGAACTGATAGGATTTATTCATAATTTTTGGAGATATATTATTGGCAAGTGTATTAGAATTCCAATTTTTGGAATAAAAAGGCTAAACAAGTGAAACGCGTGGTTGAACTATTATCTTCCACATAAAGATGGCTAATAGAGTTAGTATGGGGGAGCCGTGGTTGACTGGGAACTTGTCTTCGTGGTTAAGTGGCCCATTCGCGTGCAAACGAGCGTATACTTAAAAAATAATAAAAACCCTTCCGTCTCTCTGAACGGGGTTTATAAAAGGGCTTGTATTAAGCCGGTAACGTTAAGTTGAAAGTTTAAACATTTCCTGTAATTTCATAATTTTGACAAGAAAAAATTGTAAATCTCTTTATATAATTCAATAAAATTAGGAAATTTCTTTTTATTTATGAAAGTTTCAGAGCAGCTTTGCTTAAATCGTATTTCTTGTTTTCTTTTCCTCTTCTTTTTTGTGTGCCTCTCCATTACTGGAAGTTGGCCGTCATGGCTAATCTTTTTCGGTCTTTATCGAGATACAGCAATTCCTCTACTTTGGCGATTCCCGTCCACTCTCTGAGGTATCGTATTTAATTAGATAAATCTACAATGATTATTATTGACTAATAAACGTGCTATGTACAGGCACGAAGCAGCGCGCCTTACGTGAGTTAAGAAAAGGAGAAATAAGTTATATATAATACTGGCACATAAAAACCACTGTATAAAGCGTTATACATTCATATTCTAATGTTTTAAGTGCGATTTCGTCGGATGGCGTTTTGCAAACAGCCATTATTCATTTCCTGCTATCAGTTAACACTGTGCCTTTATATATTTATTGTTCAAATTTTAAATCGTTCATAAATATATTTATTCCTCCACTTAAATTTTGAGATACTTTTTAAATCTTGCAGTGGATGACTCGTGATGTCAATTTATGTTTTTCAAATTTAAAAATACAGGTATTTTATGAAAAATTGTACGAAAGTAAAAGGATTAACGATTTGTTTTTAATGAGTTTAAAAGTTCATCGTTGATAGGCGTAACAATTGACTTACATTACGTTTTTTAATAAATTTACATAGCAAAATTGTCTACAGGGACTTTTAGGATTTCTTAGTCTTCAAGTATGCAGGCGACGTATTCAGAGTCAGTGGTATCCTCGTAATTCGTGATTGCATTTCCATTGAGGGGAACACCGTGTGCACAACTCATTGGCTGACCAACGTATCCCAGTATAAATACTGCCTAACTAACCGTATTTTGACACCTTTTTTTGTTATAAGTTCCGCATACAGTCAAGTAAACTTGACTTTCAATAATGAACACTTATAAATTGAAATGAAATTTGACGAACAGGAATATATCCATATATTTTAATTTTGTTTTATTTCAATCTTTTTAAAGGATAAAGCTTGCAATCGTTATATACTTAATAAAATTATAAATTCTTGTGAGAACTATTTTGTTAATTAAATTAAAATTACACGTTTACTGGAAATAAGTTTAAAAGAAAATCAAAGAATTTTTTACAGGTACAGCTTATTTGGATTAGAAAGCCGTATCTTTGCTAACAAATAACACATTTCCTTTTATCATTAAATATTTTCACGGTTGAAATCTAAGACGTTAAACATTGTAACACTTCCCACGAGGGCAAACAGGATAAATTCCTTTTTAAAAGAGACGCTCCCGTATTTCCTTTGTAATGCGTGTCGCGCGTCTATCTAGTTAGCGCGGGTACACGGGGAAAAATGAAATATAGAGGCAATCCAAATAGATTGTTATCTACCCACGTGTTTACCGGAGTTCGCTAGCTAGCGTGCGCGTCACGTTCGCACTAACGAGTGCCTCTCTCTTGAAACAGACCTGTAGTGACAGGGAACACCCTTAAAACCTAATTTAACAGCACTGCTTGTGACAGGTGTCCAGAATCTTTTGTACATTTACTGGTCATCAGATTTTTTGTTGTAATCATTTCTATCGCATAGCTGGAAAGGTAATTTTGCTTGAATGGAGAAAATTATGGTGGTATTCATATTTTATATAAGTGGGTATACACTATCTTGAAAATCTTTTTTGTTGTTTTTTTATTTCATATTATTTATCTAAGTTCTGTCTACGGATCGTCACTACATACCAAGACTAGTCCGCAAAGTTCTTGAAATTAAGAAACACAAAAATTTGAATCTCGTAGGGTTTAAGTTGGCGACAATGTGGAATCCAGTAGTGGATAAATGTCAAAATAGCAACGATTTAGAGGATCAAAATTTAAAAAATGATGTCGTGAGTATGGTATACCGAAAACAGAACGAAGTACCGGAACAATTAAAATACTCGCAGAGTAGAAAGATTTTGTCCCTGACAGCTCAACTTTTACGCTCCAATCTACAGCAGTCTCATCACGACCACGGCCCATTCAATTAGCCTGAAACATTCAACAAATAATCAATAACAATCAGCAATAATCATGGTATATACCCGTAAATAATATTTTTTGAAATATCTCGATAAACCACGAAAGTTTCAATTTAACATATTCGACATACACACTTAATATTTTCTGTTCTGTCTACCATTTTGCTAAATAAAAGTCTTGTGAAATCAGTTCTGTTAAATTAATTACAATAATAATAAAATTAAATAGAAAAACAATGTTTCTAAGTTATTTATTTTCTACATCAGACATATACTTCAATGTATATGGTATACGTGTGTTGGATGCGTGCAGATTATAATTTTGATTGACATGAGAGATTTGTTAGTGTGTTTAACTATATTATAATACTAGAAAACATACGCATTAGTAAGTAACTATACATATGGATGTTAGGCGATTCGATAGGTATATAAGCAAGACTGACATTTCCATCTTTTCCATTCATATCTCTTTCTCACCCAAAGTTACTTAGTATATTATATACAAAACAAATTGAATCTAACACTGAATATATTCTGGCAATAAAAATTTATACGAGATATTTCCGCAGTATTAATTCGGTGGCCGAAGCTAAAACTATAAACGGTGGGTAATACCATGTATCATAGCGGGGCGGTCATTGATTCGTGGCTATCAGATGGCCGGGTGACTTATAGTTAGTCCCCTCGCATCTCGCGCCCATTACCTCTGGCCTAAGGCAATCGACTTCTACCAAAACTGTAACCTCTAATACACCTCATCATTTCTTGCAGTCACGTTCATTTGCTGGTTAATTGGGCGTCGCAATTTTAGGTTTGCTTATTGGAAAAAGATTTCTCAATTTGTAACATGCGTTATTTATTATTCAAACGGCTTCTGGTAAGTAAAAATTATATACCTTATTGATGTTTAAAATTAATCTTTGTGCATTTAGGTGAAGGAAAACATCGAGAGGAAACTTCAACATCCCGGGAGTATTTCTAGTATATATGTAGCAGCGTGGTGTAGCTATGCTCTAAAAACCTGGGTTGTGTAGTGAAACCACTATAAGGTGGTTGTTTTAAAGGTTACCTATTTCTTTAAAATATATGATAATTAACCCACTCGAAATCCGCAGTCAAGAGATCATTGCGTTTTATATAAATCGCTTAGCTATTGAATTCATGACTTTTGCAATTAATTTAATTTAAATGGTTTTAGACAGTTGTGTACTAATTATATATAACATGTTAAACTTTTCAATTATTAATACTATACTTCTCTATTCATCTACTCTAGTTATAGTGGATAACACTTGCTGTTAAAATGTTTTTTTTTCAGTACATTAATTAAAAAAAATGGTATTGGAGAAAAATTGTACAGCGTCATCTATTGAAAGCTATTGTAAAAAGATTCTTTCTATGTAATGTGTTTAAACAGATGGTGCTAGATGGCGTAGGGCTTCACTTTTTTTTATAATTCTTGTTTTTATAAATGGACAGACCTATTTTATATAGACATCATAGGTTTATAAAAGCGTATTTAGGCTTACCGTGTTCTTGGCGGAGCACAAAGAGTGATAAGAGTATTACAATTAACAATTAACATAATCCTACCGGGCGCAGTACAGATAGCGGTAAGACGCTTAGTTAAATTAACTGGCGGCTCATAAGAAAGCTACGATTCGTAGCTCGCCACAAACCTACGAAATTCGTAGCATTTTCCAGATTTCTTCGTAGTTATATAGCCGAAACACAAAAGCTTTCAATGATATTTATTAACTTATTTCTATAAAAGATTTATATTTTTTATAATAACTAATATATGACTATTTGTGTCATATATGAAATTGTATTTTAAACGTGAAGGAGTGGAAAAGTAATCTTGCTGAGATCTATAATTAATGTAGAGTATTTGTTAAATGTTTAACTGCTGTCTTATTGGTATAATAGTGAGTTCTTTCGGCTATAGATTAGAGCTTGAACTCAAGTACCAAGTGCAGAGAATTCAAAATTGATTGTCCATAGTATTGGTTTTGCTGTGTCATCGGACTATGAGAAAGAAGGAACAGTGCACTTCTGGCGAGAATACGTCTATCCACTATATTAATTCATACGCGCCATTGCAGAACATTGATTAAAAGAGGATTTTTCAAAGAGGATATCTTATCGGTAAATATTATTATATTTGGGATTTATGAATGAGGAGGCCTGTGTCCAGCAATGGGACGTGAAGAGGCTGTAACTTACATTTTGTTACCCTCTATATGTGTAGAAGAGATTTTTTTTAAAACTTCCATTTTATTATCTCTTTCTCAGTCAAAGCTTGAAGATTATACTTGCAATTTAAGTGCTTAGTTGTACTAGCTAGAAATATCTTATACGTAGCAGGTGCACAAAGTACACAAAGTATAGCTAGTTATAGGAAACGGAGTAGCTGCACAGGGAGACCAATAGCGGTGATTGGATTAGGTTCTCCGGCGTTGACGAGTCCCTTGAGAATTTTCGTTGCCCAAAGCGATGCATTGACACAACGAGATCACAACCACTGCAAAAAATGCCCTAATAAATGTTATTAGCTTTAGACGTAAGGCTATTTTGTCTCTACTTTTGTCGTACATGTGTGAATTATGTAATAATGACATGATATTTGATACAATACATATTGCTTAATATTAAATAACTAGCGGATGCTAAAAAAGGATTTATTTTAATTTATTAACGTGCCAAAGTTTGGAAAAATAATTGTATGGGAACTTTTTGAACGGGCCGAACGTATTTTTATTACTGGTTTGAAAACGACTTCGCATTTTTGTTTTTCTCGTGACTCCGGTTTGGGGCACATCGATTTTGATCGATACCATATCGTATAATCCTATATAATTTTATATTGCACACCATAAAACGCATGCATATTAGCTACAACAAATACCAACAAAACAGAAGGTTTGATATTGTTTTCCGCACAGAAGGACATAGAAGCGCACTAGCTCAGAGACAATTTCACGTAATTGGCTGGAGAATTTATAAAAAATCTAGCTGACCCAGCAAACGTTGTTTTGCCATATAATTACTATTATTGCTATTAAAAAATTGGTGTTGGTGGTAGAAAGGTGAAAATTTAAAGTTGTATTGTTGTATTTTCGTATGCTGTATCACAAAAATTTTTGTCAAAAAAATAAAAATTCACATTTTGGGGTGGATCACCCTTAACATTTCGAGGTTTGAAAAATAGATAGTAGCCGATTCTCAGACTTACTGAAAATGCGTACAAAAATTCATAAGAATCGGTCAAGCCGTTTCGGAGAAGTATGAGAACGAACATTATATATATTAGATGACACGAGAATTTTGTATATTAGATAAACACAATCTTAAAGATCCCTTGTCAAAATTTAATTCTAAAAGAACATAACAACAAACATACGTACACACGTAGTCACAGACGCATACCAACAGGTACTTTTACTCAATCGCACACACATACACAATCCCATGTACCAACTCAATTCCATAACGCAGTTTTCTTCTGTTTCTTTTGTAAAATCTGTTCATTTTAATTTTTAACCTTTGCTTTTGGCTTATACTCTTTGTTTGTATAAGTATATTATTATTATAACAAACAAAGGTTCAACTGCTGCTGAAATAATTAAAATTTTACTTGATCATTGTTTAGTGAGCGAGTTTTAAGTAATAACGACGACGTATATTTTCAACTACGAAAAGATTCATCTAGTCTTTAGTTACGACATTATTGTAACTATTTATAGAAATTAGTAGCGGCAATTACGGAACTTGTAGTTCGTGATTGGAATTCAAGACTGGTATAGGGTGAGGGTCGGACGACAAATTCTTACAAATTAATACATCTATCTCGGCGCCGCCTCGCGACCGACCGCGATACGTGTAGAATACTACATTATTGTCTTGATAAAATTCTTACACTTCAAATATTTAGTCGAAATTCACCTTTCCTCGAAGAAAATACGTGTTAGTTTTGCTCTGGAAAATATTAAAGTTTCTCTTTATAAAGGAACAATAATATATAGTGTTATTAATGCAGTTTCAAAATTAAAACACTACAAGTGTATTCTAATACGCAGGGTATTGTCAGGAGGTAGCTGTGTACAATAAAAACAAAACTCAAATACCATGGCGGTATAAATTTCAGATATGCAAGAAGGGAAGCTTAGTGAATACATGGCACCCACGTAATTCGTAATCCCGTTGGAATATTTGTATTTATTCAACATTTACGTTACTAATGGAGTCACTTCGCTAAATTTTAAGTCCATCACGAGTAGTTTTAATAATCTCGTGATGAGTGAGTGAGTTTAGTAATCTAAAAACATTTTACAACACCCCCGCAACCTCCCTTGTGGGTGGAATTTCGCAAAATCCATTCTTAGCTGATCCGTACTCGGCAAAAGGAATATTCCTTCCAAATTTCAAGTCTCTACGCTTTATGGTTCCAGAGATATCGCGATGAGTCTATAGATACCTGGATGTATATATATATATATATATATATATATATATATATATATAAATAGAGAGAGAGAGAGATAAATAAGTCTCAGCTTACTCAATTCACGGTATCACAGTTGTTGTGTTTGGTAAAACCAGTAAAAGGTTATTAAGAAACATAAAAATCAGGAGAATTGTGTTGAACATCAGAAATTTTAAGAAACTCTACCACCATAGTTACTTTTCTAAAGTAACATTAGTTTTACAATAAAAAATTGTCAGCGACTGACAGATTGCGCGCTGCAAATAAATATATATCGATGAATAAATACCAACAAATGTATTCATGTACGCACTATAAATTACTGTTATTATTAAATAAAAATAATAGATTTTACTTTATTTTTAATAATTACTTCCTTTATTAAATTCAATGTTCGTAGTTAGAACAAATCCTGTCGAATCCGCTAGTATAGATATTATATTTTATGTGTGTAAGCTGTATGCGTTTCAATATATCAAATATATTCGGTAAGATGCATTGCTTTTATTGATAATACACAGCGGGAATTCCTTTCTCTAATCTGTTGCTGTAATCTGCGACATCAGCGTTGCAGCTCGCTTTACACTCGTCGTGTGAAGAGCAATTGAGGCACCAATAAAAAAGGCGATCGTCGCCCCGCGCCCGCGCTTTCTCCGGCACCAAGTTATTTACAGAACACCCTGCCATCGCTATTTATTTTATTGACTGCCATTTGCGCTGACTTTTATCGTTACCTATTTTCCGGACAAAAAAACAGCAGGTAAAGATCACTCGCCATAAATGAAAAAAATAAACTCAAATGTATTGTTAGATAAAATAAGTTTATTTCAAATTATATATATGAAAAGACTTCACTTGTAAAGATTGATGTTATCTTATATGTGTCATCACCTTAAATGTTAAAAGAAATTTAGTAAGATATTGAAATCTTTAGCTGTATTAGTAACAAGGATTATATGGGATCGTAAACAACAACGAAATTTTATAAGAAATATTAAAAAAAAACTTTTTACTCAGTAGTCAAGGGTTATTATTTAGAGAACCTGTAATATATTCTTTTTTTTTTTAATAATTTTCGTTAGTTTTTAAGGTGTTTATTTCTATTCTCGTTATGTAGGCTAGATTCAATCACTTTGTTTTACTTTTACCGTCTTGCAGGTTTAGTGGTGTGAGTACTTTGCTAGCAGCGGACACAGGTTCAATCTCCCGTTAGGGCGAATTTAGGAAATTATATCATAATTTATCTAATTAATTTGAGTTTGGTGGGAAGTTTCGGCCATGGCTAGTTACTACCACATCAGAAAAGACGTGCCGCTAAGAGAAGAGTTTTGTGTTCCGGTACGATACTGTGTAGGAAACAAGGTTAGCGCGCTTGCCTCTTACATTGTATTATCAATTACCATCAGATGTGATCTCAGTCAAGCGCTAACCTGTCAGCAATAAAAAAACCAAAACATCTTTTTGTACGTTGTGGAAAAACAGAGTTGGTTCTACAATACAGTACCGCACATAATAACCATGTACTAAATAAATATAGGTTAAACTTTTTATTTATTATAAAATATATTAGTACAATTTTTTAAATTTATGTAATATAATCATGAAGTTTACACTCATGAAATACAGGTGAACAAGTCGGCTACGGGGTTTCGAGACCGTTTGCGATAGTACAGGCAGACCCCATTCTCTACACATCATTGCATCGGTCCGTAGATTTATTTGCATGCGGGCCGCTGACCAGGATCCATTATTGCCATTACGACTATATCAGATCAAGCGGCAAGAGTTATGGCCTTTTTGTTTTTCTAACTACAAAAAATGCCAATAAAGAAAAGAATATAAAACAATATTAAAGCTGCGGGACGGGTTATGATTTCCGCTATAATTCTTTTTATTTCCTTTAGGGTATTTAGGTAGTAGCCACTGCGCTGAAAGAAGCTCCAGTTTCGATGTTATAAAAAACTTTTACCACAACAGATTATTAGATTAAACAGCAAGGAGTCAACAGCTATAGGAACGATTTTAAGAAATTTATACGTTTTTTGCAAATCTGTGAAATAGTATTCTTTCCAATTTGGAAAATTTATTGCTCGCTGCGTGAAGTCAAACGGCGAGAACTTCTCAAACTTATGTCAAAGTAGGAGAAAGTTTTCTTACTGGGCTATTTATTATTAGTTGCATTCAGATTTATGCCACGCGTTTGGACGCCATAGCCGTGTAGTTCAATACCGATAATGAATAGGGCGGAAACTATAAATCTAGTTACTCGCAAAAGTTAGGCAATGGAGAATCAAACAGGGAAAATAGCCATTGTTGACTATTAGCTCGTTTCCCAGTCGCTATTCATTTGTATTACGTCGCCGGTCTTCCGTGCCATTTGAACCTGCTTAGTGAGGTTTCCGCTTAAGCGTATTAATCTGTAATTAGGTCACAGTTTAACACCGTAGTGTTAAGTAAGGGTCAGTGCACGCTTTTGTGACGTTCGATTGTCACGCTACAAATATTTTACGGATTATCAAGGTTTGAATAATTACGAAAGAAAAAGGGGTACAATTTTTTTAGATTTAAGGTGCCACTTTTTCACGGACACGCAAGTAGAAGTGCAAGTATCCGCTTCGCTACAAAAGATCACTATTTCGAATCACAGAGTTACAAGCATAGTGCCAAGCAAAAAAATTGCATTCCGGTACGAAGTTGTTTACAAATCATTAAGAGGTAAATTACTAGCGTTACCACTTTAGACTAAAATCCGTGTGAAGTGGCACACTTTAATAATTGTATCTAACATTCTTTTTCTTAGCAAAGAATGACTTATTTTTACATTTCAAAAAATTTCTTACAGGTGATAGTTTTAACCTACGTTTCTTTTCTATTCATTGGATATTGTAACATATTATGTTGAATGGTTAGATTATACTTGTAGATTCCAAATGAAAGTATGCAATCTAAATTCTAGTTTAGTAGAGGGTAGTTGTTATTAAATATTATCGACAGTCTAATGTAAACATTGAAAGCTAAGGAATTGCTGGAAGCTAAGTCTAAATAAATCACAATGGTAAATGTTTTCATGTCACACAACGACGTGATTATGCAAGTGGACCTCAATAATAGTGTAAGATATTCTTGACCGCGTGGGGACAACTTTACTGAGCGACGCTTTATTGCTTGGCTATAAACGCCAACATAGTGTAGGAAGTTGACTTTTCGATAGTTGTTTGTATATTTACCACTCTAAGGTACATGTTATATCCACTAAAAATACGTTTTAGGTGTTTCTTGACATTCGCAAATATTTTTAAATATATTTTAAATAAAACAAAGTAATCGCAGCAGTTATACTCATTAAACGAACCTGCTATTGTAGAGGGTTGGTTTAATCAAGAATTAAACCTAGCCCCATTACAGATCTTAAATCCCAAATATTCTGAAACATTTGTAGACTTCTCACGCTGTCTCGAGGACGCTCTAGCCAAGTTTCTGCCGTCGAGTTAGCGTTGTCTTCATTTGCTGTAATAATGATATGCGATAATAGAGAAACTGTCTCCAAAAACTAGATAGGTAAATAAATTAAATCCAGAACTAGTATTTTCGCGACTTGAATTTTCTCAGCTTAACAACAAATCTTGTCCGTTAATATACAACATGGTAATAACATGTATGAATTAATATTGTATGTTTTGGTGCAGTCTATCTATTTATATTCTTTTATAACATCTTCCAAAATAATGTTGCTAGTAATTATATTTTAACAAAAAGTGCCTTAGAAGAAATAAACGTATTTATCGTAGGTAAACTACAATAATAATTATACACGAACCGAATTTAATGATATGAGATAATTTAATAGAATTTTTTAGAAGAATAAGTCTACATGATCTTCAAACGTAGATGTTAACGACGATCGACATCATCGATAGTAATAACATCACTAGTGGTCATACATTGGCATAATGTGGACGCGACAAATCAAGCCGCGAGCTGCAATAGGGCGGCCCCACATCGACAGACCGCTGATTTATAGCGGACTCGCGTTATCGCACCCATGCCCGTATATTCTACTCTATACAGCTAGGGATCACCCCTTACGAAAATAATTACGTTTTATTCAAGTTTTAAAAGACAATTTATTTTTGTAATAAGCAATAACAAATTAAATAATGATTTGGTCATTTAGACTTTTATCTGCTTCTGAACTTTAAATATATTAAACAGGATTGAATTCAACTACAAAGGTAGTCTTTCAATGAAACAAATACATCAATCATTTTAATAACTAATATAGTTTTGCTACAGTTTTAATATTTATCACGTTCGAGAACAAGTAAAGCATGATATAGATCCATTTTTTGATGAACTAATGTTAATAAAACATAAACGATATATATAACATAGAACACAAAAATATTACTATCTACATCCGTTTCATACTTTGAAACCACCGGAAAATAGTGTCTTAACCCGATTTCACTTGAAATACAATAAGATGAATATGGTACACTTTTAAACTCACCCATTACAAAATCTTCAAAATTATTCGTGATAGACTTGAAGTTTAGCACGGTGACTACTTTCTATATATTTATTAGATCACAATATTAGAGAGACAAAAGTAATTATATTATAGAATATTATTTATTTTAATTTTTTAATTTAAATTAATTTTACATTTACATTACATATTACACATTTATTACATTATTACATTTCATTTCATAAACAATTGATAGGCAGAGACCGCGTTATAAGTTTACAAGAAAAACCAGTATTAAGAAGACTTGCACTTGCAGATTATTTGGCAAGTTTTATGACAAATTAAGTGTAATATAACATTTTTAGTTTGCAAATATTTTTATTAATTACTAGAAAATCGCGTATTATATTGCTTAAGTTCCTCAAATATTTTATTATACAGTTATATAAATCTCATTGGGACCCTATATGGTCCTATAGCATAACATTAATATTTTTCATATTTTTGAAGTGAACCTTCTTTAGGTTCATGAGGGTAAGATTTATAAGGATGAAACGCGTGGTTAGCGTTACGAAGACGTGCAGCGTTTTTTTATGCTAATTCGTTTGAAGGTTAGGTAGTTTTAATATTTACGAATACCATGTGACATTTTAATTTGCCACTCATCATTTAATATACTTTTTTCATAAAATAAAAACGTTTAATAAATTCTCTTTTCTAAATTTTTAATTTAAAAAATTGATAATTTCTAATGAAATCAAAAAAAACACGTGGCGTGTTTATTTACAATTCGTCATTTGGGATTTCAATAAATTATTTATATTCATTTTAGACAATTTTAATATTTTAATGACAATTAAATTCCTAAACTATTTCCCCTTTTCCCTCACTCTAAGTCTCGAAAATGTAAAGTTTTAGATTCCTATAAATATAAACAAGGCTTAAAAAATTGTTTGCCAAAGAAGTTTCACTTCTGACATGTGCACTTTGTACGCACGCACTTTTTTTTGCAAAGCGATTATCAAATTCCTTGTATTGTGATTATTTTCTCAGTATCAGTTTATTATTCATCTTTTCGCACTGTATATGGCAACTAATTACGTTTTTCCTCAGTTAGAACCAACGAAAACATATAGAACGCCTTGTGATTTTTATATTTTTTAAAATGTAACTATGTATAAATACAATAATTAAAACCCTTAAAAAGGTCACGCAACCATAACAGTAAGTTGTCTTTACACAGGCTGCTAATCGCTTGTTAATGTTCGGTGACCGTGGTAAATCTCTAGTAATCCGGTGTAGAACAAATATAGTTGAGAGGTAGATAAGGTGCGTCCGGTTGCGGGGCTAATGTGCCATTTGTATGATGATGTGAGTGGCCGTCCCTTGGGAGAGCACTGTTACTAAATATCGTCTGATGGAAGTAACGACACTGTTTAACATCGGAGACATGTCGAAGTTCGTTTTAATATTGTTTTTTTCGTGTAATTTTTAGACATAACGTCAAACTTATCCCTCAAAGGTATATTAATTTCATAACTTGCAAAATTCACTATGTAAATCGCTATTAACAATATGTACTGCTTGTAGAGAATTATATTGGTATAAATAATGTTATAATATCTAAACTCAACTACATTTTGCTGTGGCTGTCTGATATTACTTATACGCCTACAATTTGTATGATAAAGTTTCACATTATCCACATAGATATTTATTATTTTTATACTTTGCAAAATTCTCTTTACATATAACTAGCAATGGCCATACAATATCTTAGAAATGTAGCATGGCGTAATTAAGTTTATTGTAGCATCAGCAAAATGTGGCTAAATCTGATTTTACTTACATGCCTGGAATTATATATGTAAAAGTAGTCTATGGTATGCATTTTATATATGACGACCTTGCTGGCGTAGTGGTGAGAGTTTTCGCTTTGCTAGCGGAGGTCCCGGTAAGACGTATTTAGGAAAAACAGAAAACCACGATCAGTTGTTATATATGCTTGAAACTCTAGATACGAATAGTAGAAAGTGTGGTTTAGAGATGAACTCTGAAAAAACTTGCGTCATGACTAATGGGGATAAACACAAAATCACAATACAAAACAAATTCATAAATTATGTCGATGAGTGTGTATACTTAGGTCAGAGTATCTCCTTTAAAGGGCATTATGCGGATGAAGTGGAGAGAAGGATCAAAAAAGCATGGGCTTCTTATTGGTCCATGAAACATATTTTCAAGTCCCGAATAAATATTAAACTAAAAAAGAAAGCAATGGACTCTATAGTAACACCAACACTGCTGTATGGTTGCCAGACGTGGCCGATTACTAAGGACATAATTAATAAAATAAAGGTAACCCAGAGAGCAATGGAAAGGAGCATGCTAGGCCTAAAACTAATGGACAAAGTAAGAAATACAAACATGAGAAAGACGACCAAAATCATTGACGCGGCAAAACTAGCATGCCTCCTTAAATGGCGCTGGGCCGGACATATAGCCAGAACTAGTGATGGCCGCTGGACAGAAAAACTGCTTCACTGGTACCCCCGCGACCGACGACGGCTGAGAGGGCGGCCGCGTCGCCGCTGGCGCGACGACATCGCTGAGGTGGCTGGCATAGCTTGGACGAGACTA